>CM053589.1:82658387-82731176 GCA_028646515.1 Pseudochirops corinnae
CCCCCCCCCCCCCCCCCCCCCCCCGCTTTGAGCCTCCTTGGGCCAGCTTTGGCCTTATTTTGGTCAGTTCCAGGCCTCCATAGCATACCCTAGACAGTTATAGTCTTGCCTCTGTAACTCTCCCTTTCTGCCGTCTCCCAAATTTCCAGCTTCCCCTTCATTTGAATGTAAGCTGCTTGAGGGCAGGCACTACCTAGCACACTTTTATTTGAATCCTCACTGCTTAGCACAAGTGCCTCTCATATAGTAAGCACTTAATAAATGCTTACTATCTCTATCATCTAAAAACAGTGGTAGCAGAAGTGTTGTGAGGTAGAAGAGAGAGCTAAAGAGGCTTCTTTGGATCTGTTTTCAAGACCCTTCATAATGAACCCTTGATCAGAAGACAACTTCAGGGGGAGTACCTGAAACCAGGATTAGTAACTTTTTCTCCTCTGGAAGTTGGAGCAGTTTCTTGAATTCTGGAGGGTGGGGAATGTGGAGGCCTCTGTACCCAGAGTCTAGAGGGACTTGAGGTGAGAACATCTGAGTTGGATTTTGGACTCCTCTGAGTTCTCTATTCTCTATATAACCTAGTACAATATGCAAGAATGAATAGACAAGTTCAAGTGAAAAAGACCTGGAGAGTTGGGTAGCTCGGTATGGGTCAATAGTGCAATAGTGTAACATGGCAGTCCAAAATAAATCAATCTGATCTTCTCCTGCTTTAACTGGGTGGTGTAATGAGTTTCTCCAGACTAGAGGTCTTTGAATGAAGGCTTAGGTAACTATTGTCAGTTATATTGTAGGGAGGGCATTTGGGCAGGTGTCCCCCGAAGACCTTTCCAGATCCAGATTCTATGATTCTAGAGCAGAGAGTCAAGGGCAGGACTTTGTGAAAAATCTACAATTTGGGAAACAATCTACAATCAGAAGGTAAACACATGTTTACCTGTGGAAAAATGCAGAGGTTTTAGCCACCAAACCATTGGTCCTTATTTTCTTGGACGAAAGATACATAAGTCCTGAACATGTTTAAGAGAAGGGACACCCTCAATGCAAACACTACCTTTTAATCACTTTTCTCTTCTCCCCAACCCTTTGCTCACCCCAACCTTTTTGTGCCTCCAATCAGAGGCTGCTTTCCCCAAAGCAATGGTTCTGAAAGAGTAATCTGGGGGCTTCTGTGGGTTCTTGAGACCCTTTCAGTGTGTCAACAAGGTCGAAACTCTTTTCATAATAATGTTAAGATGTTTCAGTTTCCAATATACTAAATATCAATAGGTATAAACCATGTAAATGAAAGCTCTTCAGTATTGAGTCTAGGGTCTTGAGATCAACAAACTTGAAACTGCCTGCATCACAGCAATACTTCATTACAAGCAGCATCTTTCAAGAGATGTGAGGAATTGCCAAAGGTTAGGAAGAATGTCTCAGTGCCTGGGCTTCAGTTAAATTTGTCATTGATTGCTTGATAGCTCTGGCTACATTATTGTTACTTAGTAAATAGAGATGAGTCCAAGGACCTGAATGTTAGGAAGGACAGTCACAGACCAAGACCTAGATACTAATATAATCCTGTACCATTCCCTATTTTGTGAGAGGCTAAAGGACCAGGGTTGAAGTCTTGCCTCTGACAAATATTGGCCATATGGGAACAAGACATTTAACTTTTTGGTGTTCCAGGCAACTAAGGGCAGTTAGTTGGTGCAGTGGACACTGGGCCTGGTGTCACAAAGAGTTCAAATTTGGCCTCAGATACTTGCTAGCTGTGTGACCCTGGGCAAGTCAATTAACCAACTTGTTTGCCTCAGTTTTCTCATCTGTAAAATGAACTGGAGAAGGAAATGGCAAACCACTCTAGTATCTTTGCCAAGAAAACCCCAGATGGAGTTATAATGAGTCAGACATGACTGGAAAACAACTGAACAACGCAAAGGTAACTAAGAGCATAACCTGTAGAGAAGGTACCAACATGTATTGGTAGAGGGAGTTTCCTTACCCCAAGTTACTATCACAATGAAATCCCAGGTCTGGGCTTATCCCCTGTCCCTACTCTCTGTTTTAAAATGATGAAGCAAAGGAGGAGAATCACACCATTAAACAAACAGTAAGACCTGCTCCTTCATCTCATGGAGCAAAGATCATAAATCTAGGCCTCATAGGCAACTTGATCCAACCTCCTCATTATACAAAGAAGAAAACTGAGACCTAGGAAAGTTAAGTGACTTGCCCAAGGTCATACAGTCAGTTGCATAGAACCAGAATTTGAACACACATCCACTGACTCCAGAGACAGAGTCCTTTCCATTGCTTTCATAAGGTCATATTATACATAAATGAAACCAGGAATTTTACTTAGGAAATATGGCCAAAGATATGTTTCTAGTGACTGGTTTATACCATCTCAAGGGCCTAATTCTTAGATGATTTCTCAAGGCATCTGGAAGCCTCTAGTTAAAAGGGAAAATTATATGGATCTCTGTTAATGATTGACATGTAAGGAGTAACTGAGGGTTCAGAATATAATGAAACCCATCTGATATACTTTCTGGCTACAGGAAACAATAAATTCAGGGTCTGAATCTTTCGGCATTAAATATTAATCGCAACATTTTTAAGAAGGCACAGCTATGGGATGAGAGATCAAAATGCAGGAATCAGGTTGTACAGGGTAGTTTGTCCTTAATGTGGGAGGCTGGATACCCAATAGGTGGGTAAGGCATCTTACACTTATATAACACTTTATCATTGGCAAAATGTTTTACATCTGATCTCATTTGATATAGCTACCTTATGAAGTATATGCTAGTATTATCCCCATTTTACAGATAAGGCAACTGAGGCTCAGAAAAGTTAATTTCCCCACATATGCATAGCTGGTAAACAGGGACAAAATTGGAACCCAAGTCTTCCAGACTTCAAGTCCTGTGTTCTATTGAAGTAAGGAATCTCAGGAGGAAAATCTAGCAAAAAGAGATAAGATGCCATCTTTCTCATGTCAGAACCTCCCAAACTATATCATTTAGAGTTGGGTCAAAGGAGAGGGGTACCCTAAGAATTGTTAGGGTTTAGATTGATTTGAAAGAAACAATTTGAATGGTAAACATTGAGAGAGCATGGAGCATAGTACTGAAGGAAGAGGTGGACTATGGGTAGTAAGAAGATCTGATTTCTAGTTCTGGCTCTGCCACTGATTAGATTTTTTACTTTAATCAAGTCACACAATCTCTTTGGGTCTAAGTTTCCTCATCTAGAAAACAAAGGGACATCTCTAATGTCATTTCCAAAGTCTACTACTCCTCTGTTCTCCATGGTAAAGAACAAGTAAAAAAAAAAAGACCTTTGTCCCGACTCCAAGTGAAGACTCAAGTGGAAGTAATGGAAAACCAGGGGAGAACATGGTTGTGGCAGGAGCAGAGGGAGAGCAAAAGAATTGAATTGAAGGAGTTGAGATGGAGGAAAGGATTAAATTTCTAGTCAGGTGAACAAGGTCTAAGGTGTTCCATTGTCTCAAAGAAAAGTTTGACTATGTTAAGAACAGGTCACCTGATTTCCCCATGTTAGGGTGTGGATTAGGAAATGACTTTAGAGTCCACCAGATGAGACTCTGGGGTTGGGGAACAATTGTTCTTCATTGCCCTTCCTAAGGAATTTGGTCCCCAGATTGATCTTAGAAGATTGGTTCCTGGGATTTGAGCCATGATGTGGACACTCAGAGTAGCTCTCCACCCTCACCCCACCCTCACAGAAGTATTATTTAGCATATGGAAAATTTGCTTTGGGAAGTTGGCACTCCAAGGGCAGCCATTCTAGTAGAGACAAAATGAACAGAAATAACCAGTAGATGGCAGCAGGACTAGCAAGCTTCTTGAAATTTCATCCCAATCTGAAAATAGGTCTTATTTACACTGTTGCTTTAGGTAAAGTGAATGTGCCCTGTCAAAGTAGTGGCAGATGTCCCTGCTGTGAAGAAGTCCAGTGCATTTGCTAGAAGCCATTACCCACTTTGGGAGGCTGGGTAGTTGTGCTTTACTGTTCTCAGGGACCAGAGAAGATGGCTTTGGTAGCATGGGTGTAGAAAAGTGTGGAGGAAAGATCAGATTTAGAGTCAGAGCACTTAACTCTTACAATAGCTGTGTGACACTGGGCAGATCACTTCACCTCTCCAATCTCATTTCTTTATTTGTTAAATGAGAGTGATCCCTGTTAGCCCTAGATCTATGCTTGCTCCCCAGTACTCTCAGGAGCTCAGGAAGTCAGGAAGTTCTTAGAAGCTAAGAACAAGCCTTCATTACCTAAGGGAGGTGGAAAGCCTACTGTGAACTGAGTAGAAAGCTAACTACTGGGGTGGCTAGGTGGCACAGTGAATAGAGCACTGGCCCTGGAGTCAGGAGGACCTCAGTTCAAATCCAGCCTCAGACACTTAATACAAAAACCTAGCTGTGTGACCTTGGGCAAGTCACTTAACCCCAATTGCTCTCCCCTCTCCCCTCCAAAAAACAGCAAAAAAAAAAAATTAAAAAAAATTAAAAGAGGAAGCTATTTAAAATACATACATATGCATAATACATTTAAATATATACATAGAATTACAATAAGCTTTATGCTACAATTTGAAAGAAAACTAAGAGAATCTAGGCACCTAGGTTTGAACTTGTTTTGCTACTTACTGCTTGTGTTACCTTGGGCAAGTTAACCTCTCCAGGCTAAAAGGTTGGGCTAGATTAGTGTCTCCAAACTCAATATAGAAATGGGGGGCATTATAACACCCATAAAGATCCTCTGCATATTGATTTAGAAAATCATATATTGATATCTCTGCTTTATTGTATTAAGTATTTCCCCAGTACATCTTAAGCTCCTTCTGGATGCATTTGGAAGTGTTGTAGGTGAGGAGGGTGGTGGGCCACATACTGCCTTGGGGGGGCTTGTTTCACACCTTTGGGTGAGATGACCTTTGGAATCATTTGGTTTGTTCTATGGCATAGGGGAGAGAACACTGTAGTTTGAATTATGGGATGTGGTTTTGAATCCCTGCTCTGACACTATGACCTGCATGATCTCGAGCCACTTAAACTCCTTGAGTCTCAATTTCTTCATCTATAAAAGAGCAGATTGGACTAGATTCATTCAACAAGCATTTATTTAGCACCTACCGCGTGCCAGGCACTGGGCTTAGAGATACAAAGACAATCATGAAACATTCCCTGCCCTAGAGCTTACATTCTAATAGGGGAAAACAACATTCACACAGCAAAGCAATTACCAAGTATTTACAAAGTCCATACAAAGGAATTTCATGTGGTTTAGGGTTAGGAAAAGACAATGGCAACCGGGATAGGTGAGATAGGAAATGAGGTCAGGCTTCCTGTAGGAGGAGGCCCCTGAATCGAGTCCTGAAGGAAAATAAGGATTCTTACAGTAAGGAGGTGGAGGTGGAGGGGGAAAAGTGCATTCCAGGCATGGATTACAAGCTATGCAAAGGCACAGGGAGAGGGGATGGAATGTTGGTATGTGTGTAAGTAGGCCAGTTTGTTTGGAATGTAAAGTGCATGAAAAAGAGTAACGTGCAATATAATCCTGGAAAGATAGGCTGGGGCCAGAAGGACTTTAAATGTTTTATCCCAGAAGGAAGAGGGAGCCACTGAAGCTTCTTGAGAATGGAAATTAGGTGGCCAGACACACTGTACTTTTGAAATATGAGTTTTTGGTGACTGTGTGGATGATGAACTGAAGAGGGAAGAGGCTGGAAATGGAGAGACCAATAAGGAGGCTACTTCAATAGTCCAGCCTAGAGATAATGAGGGCCTGAACTAGGCTGGTGACTGTCTGAGTGGAGAGGAGGCAAAAGCAAGAAACAGTGTGGAGGTAGAAACAAGAAAGGGCAGCTTATAAGGGGTCAAGGATGACACTGAGCTTTGAAACCTGGTTGACTTGGAAGGATGGGTCATACTGTTAACAACAGGACATTTAGGAAGAATTAATTTTTGGAGGAGGATAATGAGTTCTGTTTGGCCCTATTGTGTTTGAGTTGCCTGAAGGACATCCAGATGAAGGGAATGTCCAATGGGTAGTTGGTTGATACAGGGCTAGAGTTCAGGATCTGGGCGCTGTCCATATCAAAATAACAGTTGAGATCATAGATGTTAAGATGTTAAGATCATAGAAGAAAGTATAGAGAGGAGGGTCTAGGACAGAGCTTTGGGCACACCTATTCCTAGAGTGTGGGGCAAAGACACAAGGAAAAGGCCCCTGAGAAGTAGCTAGACATGTAGGGAGAGCCAGCTCTATCACAAAACCCAGGGAGCAGTCTTTAGGAAGAGGAATGGTCAGTGCTCTCTTAATCTCCCTCTTTGAGATGTAACCAGTGCCATGGAAAGAGTATTGACTTTGTAGCCAGAATTCCTTGGTCAAATTCTGACCCCGACATTCACTACCTGTGTAACATTTAGTCTATCAGGCTGCCTTTTTGGACCTCAGCTTCTCTGTTCAATACGTGCATGTATAGTAAAGTAGGGGGTAGATTAGATGACATCTAAGTTTTCTGCTAACTCTAAATCTTTGTGTGTGTGTGTACATGCATTGCTTGGGACAATAGCCTTTCTCTCATGGATGAGTCAGTGTGTGCGTGTGTATACACACACAAATCAGCATTGCTTAGGACAACAGCTCTTCTGTCATGGACGAGTCAACTTTTGTGGGTGTCCTGAAATGAAGCTATCTTATTCAAGATCCCAACAGACAGGGAACTGGCTTTGCAGGGAAAGCGGTTAGGAAAGAATAGCAGGGAACATCTTTAGGGGAAGTCTAGAAACCACTGGGGATGAACTGATCTGGTGAAATCTTGAAAGAGGTCTCCTTTTTGAGCCTGAAGCAAAAAACTGTAGCCCAGAAGGACGTGTGTGTGTGTGTGTGTGTGTGTGTGTGTGTAGACAGAAAAGGAGATCACAGACATATTTTGACAACCAAGACAGCCTATGTATTAGAAACCTTTAAAGTTTTTGAATGAAAGAAAAAAGCTTGAATTTCTACTCAAAGGGGTCTAAAAGTAGCAAACATCATCTCTTCTTATGGGGTGACTGGAGTCTAAAGGGTTGATGGGAAAGTCTCAGGAAGACTATTTAATAAAGAGAGACCAAAATCAGGTTGGAGCAAAGACTAGAGAGGCAGGACAGCCATTTCCCCTTTCTTCAAGTACTTACCTCAATTCCAAAGCAGGCAGGTCTACCACTCTATGTTTGAGAGCAAAAACAGGAAATTATAAAATGTCCCTCAGGGTAAGCACTTTTTTGTGCTAGAAATAGCAAACCCTGCCATAGTGGAGAGAGAGCTGGCTTGTGATCAGGAAGACCAGAGTTAAAGTCTTGCCTCTGATACAAACTAGCTGTGTAATTCTGGGCAAGTCACTTTATCTCACAGGGCCCCAAGCCCTATAAATAACACTGGTATAGGGAGTTCCCTATTCCAATGAAATTACAGCTCTAATTCCTATTTGTTTTTGATTAGGTCATGGTTCCACAGAAATCCAAAAAGGTATTGTTAATACTGTGGATGCTGATAAAAGTTCAGCAACTGTATCATCAGCTAGCCGTAAGTTTTATCTTTCTTTGGACAAAGCCATAACATCAAACATAAGGTACATGTGGGGTAATGTGCCCAAACCACACACTCAATAAAAGAGAATGTGGAGACATATGCTCCTTCTCTCCAGGACACTGTTCCTAGATGAAACGTGTCCAGATTTTCTTAACTGTTTAATGTGTCAATAGAAAGATAAAAAAGGAAGTGAGAACGTCTAGAAAACTGGTTAGTTTTCCAGACAGGTTGTTGGTTAACTTTTTTCCTCAAGGATCAGAGAAAACACCAAACTTGGAGGGTGAGAACCTCTTTTTCTTCACATACTGTCTCAAATGGTCTGTTTTTCCTGTGGAATTCTTAGGAGTAGGTGGTCACTATATCTAATGCCCTCCTCCTTCTCTCATCACAGTACCTAAAATTCTATCCTTAGGGTTTCATTCCCCCCCTCTTTTTTTTAATGTTCTAGAGCTTATTAAAATGCAAATAGCCTAAGAAGAGAGCATTTAAAAAAAAAGAAAGATGAGGGATACTGAAAAGGAGAGTAGGAACCAAAATTCAAGATGTTTATAGGTCCATTTCTGCCTCTAGAAATGTGGACTTTTAAAATGAGAACAGACCTTGGGCTCGGGCTAACAATTAATTGAGATCCCTTTAGGAATTTATTGTGCTGCCACTTACCTTTTATGCCAATCTTCCCCAGTCAATAGCTGCTGAAGAAGGACCAGTTCACAGCCTGGTTATAAAGGTAAGGAACAGAAATTTGTTGAAGACAAACAGGCATGAAGCCTCTCAGAAGAGAAAAAATCTAAAGTATCCCCATCTTTGTTACTAACTAGTTGTGAACCTCTGAAAAATAGCCTTTTTGAGACTCAGTTTTCTCATTCGTAGAGTAGGGAAGGCTGGACTAGACAATGTCTAAAGTTTTTCATTTCACAATTCTTTTTTACCCTTTTGTGTCAAGCTGCTTCCACAATCCATCAGTTTTTGGTCTCTAAATTCAAGAGGTCATGAAAAGAGAAAGACCACTAAGTGTAGATATTGACAGCCACAGTCTGAAATGCTTGGCGGGGGGAAACCTTAATGCCCCACCTTGAATTTTTCTTCTATTCGTTCCTGCCTCCCACCCCTTTTAACAGAGCACCAATTACATCAACTCCCTCCTTTCTCCCTTGCCATCTTCCTGATGACAAAAAGGCAGAGGAAGAAACAAAACAAAGGGATTAGAAAATTCAAAGACCATGGCATTAACTCCTAAATAATGGAGAAAGTGCATGCAAAATAGTAATGTTCGACACTCTGGCAATGTACTAGTGTGCTGCCAAAGTTGGCCCCCAATTCCAGTAAGGAAATCCAATGAGAAGATATGAAAAGCATTCTTAAAAATTTAAAGTGCAACATAAATGTCAGCTATCATCATTACCACCATCATCATCATCACCACTACTGTTAGAGTAGAACAGCTTCAAGACATTCAGGGAGAGGACCAGGAAGATTAAAAGCATCATTTCATTATGAAAGAGGAATGTAAAAAACTCACTGATTTACCATGTTAAAAAAAAGATGGCACATTTATTGCTACATAAATGTTATATACATATTGTGTTTTCTGTTACAGTGACAGAAAAGTTTTTGAACTTCTTGCTGCTGGTTGAAAAGGTTTATCAATAATACCTTGAAATTTGACACAGGGTACAAATCTGCAATAAACCAACAATGGAAACTGGAGAACAAGATGAGAAGCAATTCATCTCGGACAATTAGCTCTTACAATACTCCATAGGTACTACACGGTATGCTAGAACCCTACTATGGTCTTAAAATGCTATTGTAAATTTCTGATATTAATGAACAGGTTATGGTAAATAACCCTACATTTTTTACTACCTAATATAGTAAAATAAAGTAAGAAACTTTTTACTGAAAACTTTTTCGATTTCAAAAATCTAGAAAGAGTAATATTTAGAATTCAAGAAATTTTCTTACAAGATTATTGTATAAAAGACTAGCTACAGTGAAAAATAAGCCAAATGTTTTTTTCTTTCTATTTTATGAAGGAAAGCTTCTGGGCATACTGCAAAGTCTAATATAGCCAAAAAGACAACAAGCTTCGAAGAAAAAAGGCCAGGCAGTGGCATGTGGTCACTCACACATCATAAGCAACAACTTCTGTTTAGCTGATTAACACTGAAATGAAGAACAAGGCCACAGATAGAGTCAGGTGGTATTTGACAGTACTTGCAAATTAAAGTAACCAAAAGAGTTCACCAAGTCCACAAATGACTGATTTGTTAGGAACCATCCTAAATGGAGGATCTAAAGTTCTCTGTTTGCCTGTTGTTTTTTTTTTTAAACAATTATTTTTGTTCTTTCAAATGAACTGAAATCTCTGAATTGCAAAGTGATTTAGTTCATTTCTTCTGTGAGCTGATTGCCACTGTTGGTATTGGCAATAAAAAATTATTTGCCAAGACAACCTTGTTTAGCATTGTTTTTTTCTCCCAGGGTTGTTGCGGTGGAAGACAGGTTTTGTGGAAGTTCAAAGGGATTGTTATTGGGAGGGAAATCTCCATAGATCAGTGATGGGGTGGGGTTGGAGGGGGCACCTTAATGTATGCTATTAAGATGTACTAATATGTAATAGTTTAATTCTAATCTGGCTCATCTCCTTGGGATAGGGGCAGTTGGTCTGCAGTTGACTGAGTCACCCACTGAACTCCTCCTGACTTAACCAGCCATCCAAATGACAGAGAAAGTAAAGGCTATGATATGGAAACAAACACCAGTGACCACTGCTCTCATGTTCCATTGGGTAATTAGCTCAGTGGTGTGTTCCTTCATCATGCTACCTGCCATGCTGATTCCCGGGCTTCCTTGAGTTCACCATAGTCACAGCCTGACAATCTCCTTTGTACTGAAATGCATTTTGTGCTTACTTACAGCTAACACTTTACATGTACTATATATGTAGTACTTACTGCTTGGAAAACAAAGCAAATTCTAACAAAGTAGATTCTTTCCCCGGAATTTACACATCACCTTATTACAAGCTTTATTTACTATGAAACCTAGAAGCCTGAAAGGTTTTATCATTAGCAATAAAGCAATTCATCTAAGGAAAGTGTCAGGGATAAAACACCCCATCTAAAACCTAATAAGCAAGGCAAGGGTCAGAGTTGGTCTCTGCTCTCTACTCTAATGTAAAATACTCAGATCTTGGCAGGGAGGGGTTTGGACTGTGACTATAACTGTTCAGATTACCAGAGACCAAACACAATGCCCATGGTGGGGGAGGGGGGGGAATAACAAGGGAAAAAATATAGGGAAAAAGAAAAAAAAACTCTATTGAAGAATATTTTTCCTGTTGCATGGAAAACACTATTCATATGGCAAAAGGAATGGAGAGGGCAATAGAAGCCTTTTCCCTCCCTTTTTTAAGACACTAATAGGTATACTGGGAATGCTAAGGGTCAATGGTTGTCACTGTTTTGTTCTCTGCATGGGAACGACTTTTATAAATGCTGGCATCAGCTGAGTGCAGATCAGCTTTCCATATCAACTTTTCCCTTTATATGTAGACCTTTACAGTTCCATAACAATAAATAAAATTTGTAGTTACAATGCATTTGTCAATTCAGTTTAGGCACAAGGCAACTTCCACGGTGAGTGGAGAGATCGAGACAGTCTCTGATTGTGCAGAAGCGACACACTGCTTGCGACAGAATGATATGTTCTGAACATTTGACGGGCTGAAGTTCTATCTGATGAGCTTTCTATCTTCACTTCTTCTGATGCAGGTGTTGACCAGTTGCTTTGATCATAAGATTGCATTTGAATTTCTTGCTTCAAGTGTTTTTGCTTTGTTTTTTTCTCCTGTCAGATTTGTGTCTTCAGATAATCTGAGTTGTCTGTGTCCTTGTGAGGAGAGGTCACCTTCTATCTAGCCTACCAATCATTCTGGAACTCTGGTATGGAAATTAGGGAAGAAGAATGAGATGAGTTAGCATGACACTTGTACATATCTGTTAGAGAATTATTTTATTGGCACGGTAAACCTCATTTATGCCCCATTTTGATCTAAAAGCAGAAACAAGTTCATCACATGTTTTATGTTTGCTTCTATTTTCTGATACAACAAAAATCACATTAATAGTGCAGCAGAGGCTAAATGACAGTCATGGGGATTTTGGGGAAAAGGAACCTAGCTGATTTTCTCACCTGGCTATTCATGGACTCTGTAATTCAACTCACCCAATTTTCAAAAGAAGAAAGGGAACTTCACTCTTTATTCAGTAAGTAGAACATTAAATAATGAAGAAAAGATTATAGCAGTTCATCATTTACCTGGTTTTGACAGAATACTCAATGTTCCAAATAATGGATGCTTCCTCTAGAAAGTGCCCAAGTCTATTTGTATTATAATCATTTTAGATGGACGTTTTTCTATGAAGTCACCTACACTTCTATGCCTCATTAAACAGAATATGCTAAATATGACAATGTTTTCTTTATGGCTGAGGATCATCACTAGGAATAGCAACTAACGCTGTGTAGGATGTAATGCAGTGATAGCCTTTAGTGATAACTAAGTGGCTACATCACAATTTTTATCTACATTCAATGGACATTCCAGTTAAACTGATCTCCTTGATGTTCACTGTACAAGGCCCTCCAGCTCCAGCCTACACGGTTTTATAGACACCGACCCCTACATCTTGAATTCTTTTTCCTCATCTCTAACTCTTGGACTGGCCTGTTCCTTTCAAGGTTCAGCGAGGTGTCAGGACCATTCATGATTCCCTTAGTGTTCTCTGTCACACTGAAATTACTCTGTATTCATTTGCATGTCCACAATGTTTTTCTCTCAGAAAGAACATAAGCTCCATGGAGGCAGGGCTTATTTTTTTTTTGTCTTTGTGTCCCCAGCACCACCCCAATCTTAGCTGATGCTTTTGTTCTTTCCGCTCTTCTCTGGCTGTGTTTAGCAGCAGCTTCCCTGACTTCTAGTACCCACCTCATTGTCTTTCCTGTGAGATCTGTCATGGAAGAAGGACTGAAGGCTGTCCCCTGAGAGTGTGGGGCTGCCTCATTCTACAATGCCTAAAGGTTACAGTTGGAACTAGCATTTGTTGTATTATTTTGAATCTTTCACAACCAACCCAGCTCTCTTTTATTTTTATAAATAAAATCTTGTTTGGCATCTGTTTGTGTCAGGGTTAATGTGTATAATGCATAGTGGGAACCATCACAAAAAGGCCCTACGGAAGAAAATGACTATGTATTTGCTACTCATCAAATTTTAGAGGCTCAGCTTTAAATGAGATAGTCTTAGCAAAGTGTAACAGGGATAAGTGGGTAGGAGATCCATGTTCTAGGGCTACACAAATGAAACAAAGAAATACTATGGAAAGAAAAAAAATCAAATAATCTGTTTAACAATTTCATTCTCAATCCACACGACTGGCTAAAATGCAATTGCTTTAAAAATTAAATCAATCAGCAAGCATTTATTAAGTACCTACTAAGGGTTAAGGCAGCGGTGTTAAACTCAGGATGGAAACAGATCCCGGCAAACCATAAATTAACATTATCAATGCTGTATTATATTTTTGTTTATTCTGTTAAACATTTCTCAATTATACTGTAGTGTGGTTCAGTCTCTGAGTCTGACTGCTAGCTAGGCCAAATAAAAGGAATACAAATAAAATGAACAAAACACTCCTTACTTAAAAGGAATTTAGTAAGTATTCTATTATTTGGTCTTATTTGTTTTGTTGTCATTGTAGAAATTAACTTTTCTAACAGGAATATGCCATAAAGTGGGGGAAAAAATTCTTCAAATAAATCAGATTCTGGGGTTAGCCTTTTATAACATAAGCAACAGGTTTCTAACATTTTATGAAGGGCAAAAGCATCATTACCAAATAACTGTGTATTTATTAATCATCCACCTTCAGTGGTAAGATAATTCTTTGAAGATGAGTCAAGATAAAGAAAAGAATACTGACCTCCCATGCTATAATTTATTTTCCCCTTTTTATTTATTAAGGTCCCATCCATAAAAATGTGGGTCCACTTGCCAGCATTTTGAAAATGTCTTTGGCTCTGTCAGCATACCTAGTGTGGGATGAGCTGAGGCAATACTTCCTACAAATCCAACTGGAAGTAGATGACAAAACTTTTAGATATATTGAGGCAGTCAAGTATTTTTAAGGAGAAAAATGTGCAGTGCAAATGGTGGCAGAATATTCCTGGATGGATGGGTCATATCTCTATTTGCTTCCTGGATCAGAAGGAAATGCACCCGAGTACCGGAATGTGACTTTTGGTAACTAATCACCTCTGTATGTGATGATGGGAAAGGAGCAAAACCCTCTGAGACTCATATGATATCTTGAGGATAGTAAATAGTTGGGTTTTAAATAAGAATTACTCCCCATGTCAACTTTTAGAACAGAAAAGACAACACTGAAGGTTTTCACATTGGAGTTTAACTTGAAAATAATCAAAGCCATCATAATTCCATTCCTAGGTTCTCACCTAGAGAGAAGTAAATCAGTTTGTTTGCCCAGGCAGCATAACCCTTTACTCCCCTGCTCTTCTACTCACCAAAACCCTTTGCAAACTTCTACCCCAGACCTACCTGGCCGGTGTTTACATATGACCCATAGGGTTGGTAGTTTCACTAAGCCCAGGATGGGTTCCTGGCAGTGTGGTTGGCGGCTCTGCCGATACGGCAGAAACTTTTTCTTCTTCCCTTCTCTTAAGGCAGGCTGCTTTGGGGTTCAGGTTCCTCTCTGTAACAAGGCAGGGGAGGGGGGAAGGAAGAGCCTTCATTATTAAACAAAAAACTACAAACCATATGCCATGATTCTTGGACAAAAAAACCCGCCATTCTTTTTTTTTTTTAATATTGTATTTATTTTAGTTTACATCATTCATTTCCATGAGAATTTGAGTTATAAATTTTCTCCCCATCTTTCCCCTACCCCTACCCTCAAAACAGCCATCCTCTTGTTTGACCTCTCCCCCAATCTAATCTCTCCTATGTCCTCCCCCATCACTCCTCTAACTTTCTGATAGGGCAGGATGGATCTCCCTTCCACAGTGCCTGTGAATCTTAAGTTCCAGTTGGATAAAACCCACCATTCTTTACTGGAGTTCTTGATATCTGTGTAACTGTGCATCACTTTGAACAAAATCAAAAAATGCAGATCCCAGTGAACATCAGCTCTATCCCTAAAATGTGAGTTCAAATGAAAAGGTAGATCTATGCCTCCCACTGTCCAAATATTTTGTCTAGTCTCTATTCTCTGTTACTTCTGATAGAGAGAGTCTTCTAGGGATTGCTTTGATCTGTACCAACACCTCAAACCTAATCCACCCTACTCTGGGGATAAATGTCTAAGCTGCCACTGTGAGTGGCTGTAACCCCCTGAGCGTCCTGCAGACATGCAGTGCACTGAATTGATATGAGTGCTGACACCATCTGTACCTGGGAGACATCTGGGCTCAGCCTGGAATTCCATCAGCTTAGAAAATGCTTTATAGTAACAGACAGACCCCTCAGCCAGCCCCAAGGTGATGAAAAAAATCCTGAGGATTTTCACCCTCAAAGTTAAGCGACATGCTCTCAAGGGAGGCAGGGAGCTGGGACATATATACCCTGTGACTTTTCTTTGATATAACTGTGGAAAGAACTACTTCAATTGCTGTTCTTGAACTGGAGGCAAAGGAACGGAGATGAGTAGTGTTTTCTCATGTTTCTAACACACAAAGTGGCTAGCTTTTTGAATAGTTAAGGAGGACTAAATAAGTAGGAAGTACAGTATGTGTATAAGAGGGAAGGAAGAGAAGGAAGGGAAAGAAACTGATTTACAAAGAGAAAGAAAAACTGAATTAAAACAGGAAATCAGTTTTCTTGGGGATTTTTTTTTTGACAGGGATGTTAACTGCAGAAGTGCATGCAAGCATGCCTCATTTTAAGAGAACCCCATATGTGAAAACTCCAGGGTATGAAAAAAACCCATGTGAATTAAGCTGTGGTCAGACTCACCCAAAAAATTCAGCCTCTATTTCAGAAATGAAATTTTGTGGCTAGCTTGATATAAACATCTAACTAACATAGGGGTCATAACCTGGGATACGTGAACTAGATTAAAAATATTTTCAGAACAATAGCTCAACAGAATTGGTTACCTTTGCAATCTTACGTATTTTCTTTTATGCATTTAGAAACATTTTTTTTTCCTAAGAAGGGGTCCATGAAACAAAAAAGATTAAGAAGCTTTGATCTTATATGTCTCAGAGATTCTTTTAAAGTTATTCCAAGGGAATTCTGGTCCAAGAAGTCACTGGGTGAAGAAGAGTTGGGCAAAGCAAAAGCAAACCAACCAGATGATGCAACAGGAAGTTTCATTCACTGATGAAGTGGTCCACTGTGGTAAACAAGTTGAATACTGCCAAAATAACCTTTGTTGGCAAAAGGTTGATAACAAAGATCATGCATCGACCAGTTTTCCTATGACTTTTGAAGGGTGGGTAGGATAGATGCTTCATAATTGGCCCCACACAGTGCTGTTGTGGTGAAGGGGCAGGGCTTAAATCACAGCAGTCAGGATTCTTCTCTGATACAATGGCAACAACCCTATGGACTTCAAGTTGGTCTTTTCCAGATCCCTTAGCCACTATAAGCCTAATGCAATTAACCTTCTTGATAGGACTTTTGAGATTTCTGTGAAATGACCAGGACTCTGGGTAGGAATGAGAACTTAGCAGAGGGCCCTTCTGTCTTCTTCTTGTTGTTCTTCTTTTGAACAGGGAATCTGCTCTTTTGTGTTTAATTTCTGGGTAACATGTCATCATGAAGTCATGTAAAAAACAGGGTTCCCTAAGCCTAATGGGATTTTAGCCAATTTTTTTCTACTAGACTATAAACTCCAAGAGGGCAAAGACTGTATCTTATCAAAATTATATAGCTTCCTACCACTTAAAATAGGGCTCTGCCCATAGCAGGTCTTCAAAAACATTTTTATGTTGAATGAAGCAGATGTGTTAAAGGCTTTGATAACCAGTGGTGACTTGGACCAGATATTAAGTACTTCCCAAATGGGGTTTCTTCTCTTCAAAGATCATTTGCCTTGTCCCCTAACTATTGCTCTGAATCAAGAATGCTCTCAGAATCATAGAATTTTAGAGCTAGAAGCTTTGTAAGAGATAATAGATTATCTAGTCCAACCTCTGCAAAACCTGAAATGAGGACACTCGGTGTGTTCGATATGGCATTAAAGACATATATCACACAACTGTGGCAGACTGGGGTCATGGAGAACCTCCCATGATTCATTATTGGCAATCTACCTCATTTTGGTGAAGTGTATCTCCCCTCCCAAAGGTGCAAGCTACAATAAAAAATCATGCCCAGTTAATTCAAGCCAAGTTCATTAGTTTTTCAAAAAGGTCCATTAAAGGAAGTCTTATACAAAAGGTCATGTGTACCCAATTGTGTTAGGATGAAGGCATATGGACAGATACTAAAAAAAATGTACTGATTGATGGAGTTGTATAACTTCCCCAAAGGCCCATCGAACGACGTAAGGTGGTAGAGCAAGTCTGGGGTGGGAAAACAATTAATGGGCACCAAGCATACCTGAAGAATGTGTACTTCTGACCATGAGAATGAAATGTGTCAAAGGGCACATTAGCCAAGCAAATTCAAGGTAACTGGAGGACCAAGCAAAACTAAGGGTCTAAGTAGCTTGATGAGATCTGGCTTGGGCAGGCAACATTGGATAGGAATGGAAGTATCAGGTATATATTGTAGGTCATCTTGGAGTTAATTCAAGTCCAGAGATGTCACCTAAGGCAGGGAAGTATTGGAAGGTAACTTAAATCTAGGTAGGCTAGAATCTAGGGGGGGTCAGACGAGAGTCAACAAGAGCAAGAAAAGTGAGCTAAGTGAGGATGTTCAATCCCTGTGAATGAACGAGGCTGTATGTTCACAGGTAGTGACTAAATTTAGAAAGCAATCATCAATCAATAAGCATTTATTAAGTGCCAGAAAGTCATCAGAGTTCTTAAGGTGAACACTGCCTAAATCTTGTGTCTAAAGAGTCACAGCAAACAAAAAAAAAGTCTGCCTTCCTGAGTTAGAACAGCTACATATTTTTGCCAGTGGGGAAGCCACTTACCTCGGACTTGCTGTTCTAGACTGAGGATGACTGCCACGGCCTGGTGAAGAATAAGGAGCTTTGTCTGGGGTTTTTCACTCTTTAAGTGAAGCTGACACATTCTTCCTAGTTCTTTGAATGCCTCGTTAATATCCCGCACACGCAAGCGTTCCCTGGCATTGTTAGCCATCCTCCTTTCCTTTTCCCTTTCTACTTTCTGCTCTGGGTTCAAATCTTCATCTTCGTTAGTACTGCTACAAAAATCAAAACAAAAGAGAAATAACTAACCCAGTTATCTCCTTTTGTTTACTACATGGTGGGGGTGAGGAGCAGGGAGAAGTTGGAGATGGAGAAGGTTGACAGGAAATATGTGCTTTTTTTTTTTTGTACTGAAGGAAAAAAAGATTTATCATTATGTATAACCTATAAATCTTCAGGGTCATTCTTCTGGATAGCCTACTTTGAACATCTGATTGACTTGTTAGAAAAATCAAATGCTACACTCAACTTGTCCTTTCAGTATATAGAAATCCCATCTGCAAAGAACAGGGATTTCCCACCCACCCTTTAAGCATCTACTGATATCTCTGGTGTCAGCTACAGAGAGGGGACTCAATTCTTGTTAATTCACAAATCATGTAAATTTTAAAAATATTTTTGGACAATATGGAATCCAAATTTCCTTTACTTGACTAAAAGTGTCATTCCCAAAGAGATAATAAAAATGAATCAAGATGGCACAGAAGAGTAAAGTGCCAGGATTGTGAGTTATCCTGATTAGAAAGGTCGATTGGTCCAACCCAACAACAGATGAACCTCTTCTAATGTAATAGGAAGTGAAATGATAGTGTGATGTTTTATTATCCCGTCCTTCCTTCAGCAGAAGTGACAGGTGCCACTACAAATAATGCCAAGTTTTATAAACAGCAATTGCCATAACAAACCAAAGGGAAGTCCATGAATGTCTGGAACGTGGAAGAGAGAGATTTGCTTTTCCAACCATAACATATACGTGGATTACAATAATTCTCAGCACCATATTCTTGTAAAACAGAGGAAAATTACACACACATATAAATACATGTGTGTATTATGAATGTGTGTATTGTATAGAATCTGTAAGACTCAGTAATTATTGTTTAACCATTCAAATTCTTACCTGTACTTTAAAGCTTTGTGAAACTATTTCTGACAAATCAAGTTTTTACTGAGCTCTTACCTAGTCTTTAGTATAGACCCTTTTAAAAAACAGTCCATATGATGCAATTGAGAACTTAAGGATATGTCATTCAATTAAAAAAATTTAGTAAGCTTGTGCAAGGAACTGACTGAGTTATCTTCTGTTTCAGCAATGTTAAGTATCTTTAATCAGACCAGAAGCTTCTTGAAGGACAGGATTGTGACATAACTCTTTCATACCAACACAACATTCTTCCCTCCATAGTGTCTAACAGAGCATAGTACTAGGGATATAGTAGGCCAGGCAAGGATGGGGAACCTATGGCTTCAAGGTCACATGTAGCCCTCTAGGTCCTCAAGTATGGCCCTTTGACTGAATCCAAACTTCACAGAACAAATCACATTAATAAAAGGATTTGTTCTGTAAAACTTGGACTCCAGCAAAAGGCTGAGCCTAAGGACCTAGAAGGCCACATGTGGCCTCGAGCCACAGATTCCCCATCCTTGTAGTAGGCACACAGTAAGTACTTACTGAATGATGACAATCTTTAATTTTGTAATTACTTTTACTTGTGGGCAAGCTAAAAAGTCAATGGTTTTAAGATTTAATATCAGGATGCTGATAAATACCTTGTTCTGCCTCGAGATGAAACCTTTATATCTTTTTGAGAGGATTCATCATCTGATTTCATGTCATCAGATGAGGGAGGTTCATGGAGATTTTCATCCTTTTCCTTGTTTTCAGACTTGATTTCTGTTGGACCAACAGCTCCAGACTGACTCTGCAGGCCACCTTGATGATTCAAAAGAGACAGAAAAAAATACTCATCGAGTTACTCCACTATAAATGGGTTGTCTCAGTTCTGAATTAGAACTAAAAAACCACAAGGAGACCTCTCTTAGTGCTTAATGACCTCTCCTGATTCTGAGTATTGTTCATCATGGAGATTGGTTGGGGGTGGGAAACATTATGCTCACAGCAGGATAAATAAGTCTAAAAACACACCAAAATCATACTGGTCTTTTTTTGGACTGTCCCTGTCCATCAGCTCCAGAGAAAATTCTATTGCATTTATGTCAAAAAGAATACACATGATCCTCATAGTAAGAAAGGAATTTTTCTATTATTATAAGTAAATAGATTATTTCAGGCTTCAGGCAATATAAAAAAAAATCAAGCATACTAAACTCTAATTGGAGGTGAGAATGAAAGAGTAAATGTATTTCCACAAAATGCTTAGCTGAGTTCTGCCAGGGAAAGGAGAGTAAGACTTAAACACTAAAGTAGGCAGCAGAATGCTCAGTGTACCTGCAAACACTCCCATTTTACTTGTTTAGGTTTTAATTCTAACTGCTTGTACGTCAATTATCTTCATTCAGATGCTAGAACATTCTCACTCACATTGAGGTCATCCAACATACCCAAGAAAATCCTCCTCTTTGTTCCCAAGGGACTTGTACTTTCAGCTTCAGTCAAGGGTATAAGTAAAGGAGAGAAAGGTGTGGTGAGATTGAGAGTAGACAGGGAAGTGATTGCTTGGTTGAGGGGATATTAAACATGGCTCTCTTGGCCATTGAGAATACACTACAACCTCATAAACTGGACATTAGTGCTTGGCACATCCAAATCAGTGCCTTGGAGATTTGCTCTTCATATTTCTGATTTCCTAGGGTACAACCCAGCTAGGACTTTGATAGGGCAACTTGATTTGGAGACCACTAAAGACAAATATTACAAGCTAGAGAGCACTCTGGTTATATTATTAATGAAAACTTAACAGTGGATCAAATTATTACCCCTGTAATTTTCTTGTGTTTTGTGATTCAAGTCTGTGCTTGAAGCAGGGACGGTACTGGACAGGACTGAATGATTGCCATTAAGGTTGACGGCGTCTTCCCGATGAGTTCCAACCTAAAGCAAAGAAAGAAATTTCTATCAGTGGATTCAGGACCAAAACACTTTAATTCCATTTAGCAGAGAGGTAGGTATGAGTCACATAAAACTAGACATTTTTAAGCAATATTTTCTATGGTGGGTGTATTAAATGTGTCCTGATATTTATGTTGCCTTTTAAATACAACTAAAACAATATTTTTACCTAAATCATTAAATCAGATACAGGAAATACTATTACCATGCCCTTCCGAGGGCAAAGAAATTTCTCCCAATAGATTAATCTGCTGGCCCATTTTGGATTCATGTATTTGATGGGTAACACTTTGAGTTCTAGAGAAAAGAAAATCAAATCTAATGGCACAATGTTCTCCTAATCAGGTCTCTATCACATACCTTGAAGAGTAAAGTATTTCTCCATTTTATTCTGTTTTTACTTATTTGACTTTTGGCTAATCCAAATAAAATCTCATTAACGTCGACCTTGCTTTGAAACATTGATGCATCCATTTCCTTGTGATTTCCTCCACTGATGTGGTTCACAGGTCCTCCATGTCTTCTCATTCTATGCAATGCTTTTTCCATTAATCCTCTTTAGGGAATCTACCTGACAATTCCCTGACACACAGGAGGCCTTCCACCGATTTCTTTAAAACCTTTGAGGTGCCAAGACAGTGTTTAGATAATCCATTTGTTGGCTCTCATTCTCTTTACCCATCTAGCCCAATGCCTTTTCTGGGCATTCATATCTTTAATGAGCTCTTCTATGTGACTTTTCTACTTCCAGAAAATTTAAACTCTGATGCCTTGCTGTGGTGAAGTAACCCTAAATTCTTAAAAGATGTGTCCATGATGTGCATCTCTTGGCAAGTCCTATGAAGAAGCTGGAAAGGATTTCAGTTCAGAACTGGCAATTCAGAAACTATATCTGCATTGCAAGAGCCAGTCTAGCTAAGTTCAGAAAGGGTCAACACCACAATACTGGCCAACAGATTTTTTTTTTTTTTGGCTATGACAATGCAAAAATGAGCAAAATATTTAAATCCCAACTCAACTTTTTTTTGGTTGGGGGGGGGGGGCGGGAGGCAATAGATTCCCATGAATTTTATGAATGTTTCTCTTTTTTTGGTTAATTTTCTCATTTTTAGTTTTCAACATTCAACATTTTCTCCCTCTCCCTGAGATGGCACGCAATCCAATATAGGCTCTACATATACGTTCCTATTAAACATATTTTCACATTAGTCATGTTGTATAGAAGAATTAGGGAATAACCATGAGAAAGAAAAAATATAAAACAAAACAAAAAAAGAAAATAGTCTGCTTTGATCTACATTCAGACTCCATATTTCTTTTTCTGGATGTAGATGGCATTTTCCATCATGAGTTTTTTGGAACTGTCTTAAGTCCTTGCATTGCTGAGAAGAGATAAGTCTATCAAAGTCACTCATTGAACACTGTGACAATTATTGTATACATTGTTCTCCTGATTCTGCTCACTTCACTCAGGATCAGTTCATATATGTCTTTCCAGGTTTTTCTGAAGCCCACCTGTTAATCATTTCTTATAGCACAATAGTATTCCATTAGAATGTTCCCCCTTTTTGCTCAGTTGAAGTGTATCGTTTCTGGGTATGGGCTCATGTTCTCTATGACTGGCAGGTGGTTTGGAGATATCTAGGACCCATTTCCATTGGAAACTATTCTTTATAACTATATCAAGCCTTGAAGGACTAACACTCTCCGCAACTTTTAACATAGAGGGCAATTCCTGCCTTCAATAATTCTCATTTCTCTAGACCTCTTTAACCCAACCCCCCTACCCTGTTACTATGTATTTTAACTTGGGAGAACCCAATCCTTAGTATGGTATCAAAACACAAAAACATAGGTGATTTAGGAATAAAGAAAATAACCCAAGACTTGAATGAACCTGACTATTAATAAGTCTATATCTAAAAGAGCTTGAGGAAGAGGTTCTAGGTATACAAAAATATTTATAGCACCTCTTTTATAGCAGCAAACTAGAAACTTAGGGAATGCTCACCAATAGGAAGTGGCTGAACAAACTGTTATATAATGTTATGGAAAACTATGAGCTGTAAGAAATGAGTAAATAGATGATTTCAAAGAGATATGGAAAAATCTGTATGAACTGATGCAGAGTGAAGTGAGCAGAACCAGAAGAACAACTACAGTATCAGTTATAAAAAAGAACAATTTTGAAAACTTTTATAAACTGAAATAAGCAGAAGCAAAGAAACTTTAAACATTTTTATATTTTTTCCAATTACATCTAACAACAATTTTAGTTGTTTTAAATTTCGAATTCCAAATTCTTTCCCCTCGCTGCTCCTGGAGAAGGCAAGTAATTTGATACAGATTATATATGTACAGTTGTGCAAAAAAAAAAAAAATTTCCATATATTAGTCATGTTGTGAAAGAAAACAGAGGGAAAAAGAAAAAAGGTTTAAAAAAGTATGCTTCTATTTCCATTCAAACTCCATCAGTTCTTTCTCTGTAGGTGGATAGCATGTTTCATAATAAGTCCTTCAGAATTGTCTTGGATCTCTGTATTGCTGAGAATAGCTAAGTCATTCACATCATTTACATCATACAATATTGCTGTTACTGTGTACAATGTTCTCCTGGTTTTGCTCACTTCACTTTGCATAAACTCATGTAAGTCTTCAGAACAATTTATACAGTAACAAAAATGCTATAAAGATGAACAATTTTTGAACTTTTAAGAAATATGATCAAAATGATGACCATCCATGATATAGTATGTTATCCACTTCTTAAAAGAGAGGTGACAGACGTAGGAAGAAATGAGACATGTAGTTTTCAAATATATATCAAGGGAATTTGTTTTTGCTGAGATTTCCCCCTACCTGTACCCAAATGGAGTAGGATGGGTAGGGAAATAGAAAATAGATTTCTGTTAATTCAAAAATAAAACCTTAATTAAAAAATCCTCAATAGGGGCGGCTAGGTGGCACAGTGAATAGAGCACCGGCCCTGGAGTCAGGAGGATAAGAGTTCAAATCTGGCCTCAGACACTTAACACTTACTAGCCCTGTGACCTTGGGCAAGTCATTAAACCCCAACTGCCCTGCCTTCCCCCCTACAAGAAGCAAAAAAAAAAAATCCTCAATAGAAAATAATTAATAGATCATAAGATCTTAGAGGGACCTTATAGGTATAGGTCATCTAGTCCAACCTTCTCATTTTATAGGGGTCCAAGAGGCTGAGGCCCAGGGAGATTTAGCAACTTGCCCATTGTAAAGAGCCAGGATTTGAACCCAGTACTTCTGACTGCAAATTCAGTATTGAATAATGATGGCTCACATTTCTATAGTACTTCCAATTCTTAGTCTAGGGATTTTTCTCCACAAGTAAATTCCAAACTACGCTGATTTTAATTAATACATTTAATTCCTTAGAAAGCTATGGCATTTAAAATAATTTATAACATATGTGCCTACCCTGAAAGCATAAATATGTATAAACTTTTGCTAAATATACGTATTTTCATTGTTTCTCATATTTTCCCCAGATTGTCCTTCAAACTTTTTTTTAAAAGAATGGCAAAGACTAATCAATAATTTCAGATAATTTAGTGCAAAAAGGTTTTAAAATACATAAAATAACAAACTATTAATTTTGATCTTTAATCAAAAGAATGCAAGTAGAAGTTGACTTTTAACACAGAGGCCATCAAAGTCAGGCCAGCCAAGCCCATGCAGTTGTCTGTTATTGTATTCTTATTAAAACTGGCTACATATGAAGCTTTTTAGTGGAACAGTAGCAAACATGTCGACCAGAAGATTAAGCCTTTAATTAAATAGGTTTATTGCCCAGAGTTACACATGAGAACCACTGTTTTTCAATAAATCCTTCAATCCTAGTAAACTGCTGAGCTTTGAATCCCTTTTGAGTAATTAATATAGCTTTTATCTTTCATGTCTTAGTATGGGTTTTACCCAGAGAGAGATAAATGCCCTTATGCAAGTTTATCCTTTGTTTAATATACATGGTTTCCCATGAGCCAAAACAGAAGAAAGGAACTAAAAGCAAAGTTTTAGGCCAGTCACTGATCATTGTGCAGAGGACTAGATATATTGTATTAATAACAGTTATATATAATGCTTTAAAGTTTGCAGAGTGTTTTACAAATATTATCTCATGCCAACCCCACATCAACTCTAAGAGGAGGTATTATTTTCGATTTTAAATATGAGGAAACTGAGGCAGGTAGCAGTCATGTGACTTGCCCAGGGCCACAAAGTGTCTGAGACTAGAGTTGAAGTCAGGTCTTTCTAACAAGTCCAGCACTTCCTGACTTTAGGTCCAGCTACCTAAATACTTCATGATAAACATTCTATTGCACTTAAGAGAAGCAAACATCCTTCTCTGACCTTTAAGTTATTTATTTTTTAAATAAGTTGCTGTGCATCCTCATCTTATCGCCAATCATTTAATGTCTCTCATAACCAAATTTGGATGATTTCAAGATTATACCTGGTTCAGGATTGCTTGTGTTACTACTCTTTTTTTATTGGGAGTGGATAACCAAGAGTTAATTATGTATGTCTTCTAAACTAGTATAATTTCATAATTCTACAGTAAATTTGTGTTCTGAAAGCACTCCCAAATCTGCCTTTCTTTCCTTCATAAATCTTATGAAATTGACATATAGGCTTACATGACCAAAACTGAGTAAGTGGGGAAGTAAAGCTTAAAAATTAAAAACTATTTGTGAATTTTGTAAGAAGGAAGAGATATTTTTGAATGATTCATAAAATTCTGCCTTAGAAGGTATATTGATCATGCTTGTTCTTAAAATAAGGGTAACTTCTTGCAAGTCAAGAGACAAGGAGAACCTATCTCTTTAGAGGTGAGTTGACTCAAAAAAAACCCACCCTTAAAAAACTATGGTACCAACTTGGCTCTAAAGAAAAGACCTAAGAATGAATTTCCCACCTTTTGTACAGGGAGGGGCTGTGGGTATAGAACACTGTGTATAACGTTAGACTTATTTGAGGTATTGCTTAATTTTGCTAAACTTTTTTTCCCTTCTTTTTTCTTCTATGTTATAAGGGACAGTTCACTGAGAAAGGAGAAGACAAAGTGGGAAACAAAGGTGATATAAACCAGAAGATGCCCATGTATTGATTAAAAAAAAAAAACAGGGAAAAGACAACACAATTTTCCACTTCTCCAGTAACAACACCCCCCCCCCCCCCCCAAACCTTAGGCTTGGGTCTAAGGAACAACACAACAATTTTGAATGATTCAGAAAATAGGCTGCAAATAAAATCAATCTTGAGTCTGACCAGTTTCTTCTCATGTTAATGCTTACTTAACTGTAAATTAGATCATTTTGGTTATTGAAATACATGTTGAATCTTCATGTTAAAATAATTAATGAGAAGTGAACTAAACTCTTCTGCAAATAAAGTAGCATGAATTAAGCTAATATGAGATTAAAACTAAAAGTTTTCCTGCTTTTTTAGCAGTATATGTTAATTTAAAAGCTGCACATGATGGTAGTATCAAATTTCAGTTAACTTTTCAATCTTTCCAGCATTTCCATTTTTAATCTCATACATGTGATTTTAGTTGTTAGCTATTTCAACAGGATGAATTAAGAGAACAAAGGAAAGCAACAACTTATTATATTTTACCAAGTCAGGCTTCATCTGCCCAATCCCTCATGCTACTTATTTCAATTTTCACAGCTTTTCTGAAGCCAGACTTATAAACGTGGCATTCTTTTACTTTTTAAAGTGTCTGAGCCCTGGGATGGCCAGGAGATGATGATCATTTTAACCTGGGATTCGTCTTCAACTTCTGAGGCTTTTAAAAAAATCTAGCCAACAAACAAGGGCCTCTGCACTGCATATTTTAATTAAGTATTTTATCACGCTAATATAAATTACTGACTTCCAAATGAAGGCATTTTCTTTTATTGGCACACAGAGCAAAAATATAAACTTTCTATAAAATCCTCAGACTAGTTTCAGAGTTTGAAGTCTGGAGTTTCTCATCTTAATGAAGTTAGCAGAAACTTTCTCTTTGTAACCTGATTCCCCTTGCAAATGGCCCTCTTACGTTTTTCTGGAGAATATAACTTTCACAGTCCTTACAATCCCTTTTTAACCCTTGCTCACTCTCTGCTCTGAAGTCCTCCCTTTAATCTGCAGAGCTGCATTCAAATGGCTCTGTCCACATACACAACAGGTGTACAAACAGTCCTTTGTCTGAGTCAGAGGCCCTGGGGCCAGCCAGATAGGATGGAGTTTTAATTGTTCATCTTGTTAGCATACAGCTGACAAGCTGCTATTGGGAGAGTAGCTGGGGAGGGTGAACTGCTCCTCCTGCCATCCTCCAAATTTCAATAATCATGGGGGTCCTTACTTCAGAATAAAAGCTCCATCTGAGAAAATGACATCATTTTGCATTCTAAAATCTCATTACTCTTCTGTCCCCACCCCCATCCACTGCCATACTTTTGCTGGAGCACTCACAGAGGGACTTGTTTTCATTTAATTTGACCAATGGCTTTAGTACTCACAATGGAAAATGTTAAATCTAATTAGCTGATGAATAAGAGGATGGTGGATTAGGGTACAAACCCAAAAGTACTGTGTGAATCCCCTTCTGATTCTGAATTCCATTTGCCCAAATTATATTATACACTGAATACTGATTTCAATTAATTAGTATTAATCCATATATTGATTAAAGGATAGTTTACATTGTTCACTTTGAAGCTATTCTGCTTTATCTGAAGGACTGTTTTTTTTAAATTTTTGTTTTTGTTTTTGTTTTTTTTGGTTAGTACTCTCATATACATTCTATTGATTACTATGAATATATAACTCCTACCTTAAAAATCAGCTTAATCATGTTTCCTTTGCAATTGTCTTGGCAGCAACATAAAAATGTTTTCAAATCAGAAGATGGTTTTAAATTACAAAAACGTTAAAACTTTTTTAAAAGTAGGAATAAACTTTAAAAATCATTTCAAAATTATGTAAGCTTAATGAAAATAAACCACAAACAAATTTTCTGCTTATAGAAATTGCCTAGGAAAAGTAAACTTGTAGAGGTATTCTCGGAAGTTGCATAAACTGTGTGGAAAAAATTTTTGCAGTATATGAAACCAATATGCATTTCTAAAAGGCGATTCTATGGATACGGAGTAAAAACTGCTTTCAGTTTTTTTTCCCCATAAGAGATAATATATCTGAGACTTATACTGTCTACCTTGTTTAAAAATGTTTATTCACATTGACCCTTAAGGAACTAACTTGATCTAAAGTTAAGAAAAAGGTAGTTTTCTAACAGATTTAGATATATTGGCTTTGGCTTGCATTTTTCAGGTACTTTTAAATAATAAGAGATAACCTGGGACTATTTACTTCTATTCTATGTGGGAATATTGTGTTTCCATCCATTGCTCTAAGGGATAAAAAGCAAAAATAAAAAAAGTCCACAGGAATGAGTATGGGTTAAATTCCCCCTAGTAAAGTGAACAATGAAGGCAAAAAAGAACTCAGGGATGAAATGTTATCCAGTATCATTAACAACCATAAAAAAAGATTATAGAAGAAAATAAGAACTAAGCTCCTATACACCTATAACCACACCTATATAAATCTCCTATACACCAGCTTGAAAATGAAATCACACTACTGTTGGGAACAACTGACAGATGTCAGAGGACTTCATGTTGAAGACAGAATAGTAGTCTATCTTTAAACCAAAGAAAGACTTGAATTAAGGCAGCAAGCACATGTTGCAGGCAAACACCTAATATTTCTGGGACCTCTGGAATGGCCTAGATCAAATAAGGTTATTACTAATCTCCAGTTTTGCCTTTAACCCCAAACTTCCTTTTCAAGCAGCTTATTTTAAGTCTTTATCATTAAAATAAATAAGCAAGAAAAAAGGAACCCAAACACTCTTAATTTATTTCAAAGTTTTCCCAAAGCACTTTTTTTGGGCCAATTTAAAGCTTTAAATGCTATATTAAACACAATAGTCTTTCAATGCCAAATACTAATTTGATAAATCTTGGATTTTTATAGCATTTTCCTGAAGCAAATATTGAGAAACACAAGACCATAAAATTCCAAAGGAGAAAGGAAATGAAGTAAACTGGGATTTTAAAACCTGGCTCAAAAATTGAGCAAACATTAAAAAATTAAACCATGGCTGGTTACACTAATCATCTAAAAAGGAGCTGAAATTACTCATTTCCTAGTTTCTTTTTCCAAAAGCATCATCTTTCAGGGAAATTTAATTTTTGTTTAAGTGTCTGTTTAGTGAATAGGGCATCTCAGATTAAAACTCATTAGCTGATGAAGCTTCATTTATTGCTAAACTATAATGCCCAAGAATCTTGAAACAACAGCAAAAAATTTCAAGTACTCTGATGCTAGACTACCTAAATACATATTTTTGAATTACTGAAAGATCACCTGTTTTAGATAGCAAATAATTATTTCCCCAAACAGGTAGACAGCATTTCCATATACCAAGAATATTTGCTTTAGTTGATCATATGGAATAGACCTTAGAGATGATAAGATATAGAACCCAAAGGTACCTAGGAAATTATCTAAACCAGCCCTAACATTTCTAAAAGAGGAAACTGAGGTCCAGAGAGAGGAAAAGATTCCCTCAGTCACATAACTAGTAAATAGTAGAGCTGAGATTTGAACACAAATTCTGACGACATTCTGTCTTCTCTCTGTTGTTCTACATGATCTCTTTTTTTACTACATGTAGGGAAACATGTTCCAGTGAACTGAAGTGACTATAGTCTAGATCCTCTGACTCCAAATCTAGGACTATTTCTACTCTACACTTTACAAGTTAATAGAACTGTAAAGTAGCTATTCTATGGCCACTGAAACAATCCTTAGTCCAGCTGACTACAAAGAATTTGATTCAACAAATAACCTTGTATAACAAACAAGTTCCTATCCACATAAAAATATTGCTCTACAATAAAAGCATCAGAAATAATTTAAGTTGGAGATGGCAAACTGTTTACAATTCTTTTGTAATGACATCAAGTATCAATTAATTCCACTCCCCTATCATTCTAGCCTACCCCAAACAAAGTCACTTAAACCTTCAAACTACCTATCAAAACAAAGGAGACAAAAAGACTGTGGAGGAAGTAAGAGATAGGGATAATGTGTGTTTAATACCTCCGCCTTTCCCAAAAATGAGTTTGAAGCACTTCACTTACTTGTTAATTCACTAGTAAGATGCTAGGAATCAGTTTTATATCAGCTTTAGGTTTTGGAAAATGTAGAAATTACAGTGAATATGAGATTTCTAACAATGTATTCATCTAAACAAAACTACGGCAACAGCAAAGAATGGTTTGGATGATGTATGACATTGCACAAATGGTATTTTAACTGAATCAAAATGACTCTACTTGGTTTAGAAAATAAATGAATGAAATAATGAAAAGCAAATGTTCCTTAAGAAGCTTCTTGCACAGGCTCTATCTCACAAACTGCTAGACCGTAATCTCTCTTATTTAACATCCATTTTTTTTTTGTACTATTGGGGGTGCGGGGAGAAACAAAACAACTCTTCCTTCTATCTCACCTGTGCTGAAAAATTAGAAACAGAAAACTTTAACATGAGACAAGTCAGGGTCCAGCTGACAATGAAGACTAATTCCAGAACGCAGAATCAACACATTACTTATTCTCAATACAGTTGTAGTGTTTGGAAGTTGGAGGATGGAAGGAACCAAACCAGGAAGGCTACTTTTGGGGATGGCTGGCAGTGGTTATAGTGATACACTCGAAACATTAAACATACACATAATATACACAGACATTGCTCCAAACATTTGGAAAGAGTTTTATCCCATATGGGTGGGTACCAAGTGTGTATGCAAAGTGCAGGATTCCCAGCTGTGCTGACGGAAGTCCTCTATTGTGGATGAGAGAGTGCCAAGGCAGCAGTCTTTCTAGCCTTGAGATCTTTCCCAGAAGCATGCCTCAGCCTGCTCTCAGAGAACATCAGGCAGAATTTGATCTTAATTTCACTCTAGTCCTTTTACAGCTGAGACTGTGCACCAGAAAGACCCAAAGTTATGAAATTAATTTCCCTGTTGGGGCCTCAAGTCATGGCCACTACCTGGATATTGTCAACTTTTTTCATCTTGGAGCTTTGATCTCTTTGGTGAAAGCCAGGCAATGAAAACTTCTATCATAGGACCTTCAGGAGGTGGTATGGTTTGAGTCTCAGTAGGGTAATATGAAAGTTAGTTCACTTATTTTCCCTATCCTTCTGTGCTCTAAGAATTATACTAGTAGCATATGAACTGAATTCTGAATTGCTTCCAACCACTGCAGAGCCTAGAGGTTCTTTTGTCCTGCTGCTGTTCCATAATCTAATCCTGGCTCACTTCAGGTTTTAGAAGTTCATTGACTGTTCAAGATGACTTGAAAGCTACTCTTTTTAACAGTAACTTTTAGTGTTACAAAGTAGCTAATGAGGATTTCTGGAGGATGTATCGGTTCTTCAAAGGGTTCCTACATATTGGGATCTTTGAGAAATTCTTTTTCCTGTTAAAGCATGTCTACCTGATCAGGTAGAGGTAATTCAAAGATACAAAGATAGTGGACAAGAGGCACCTCAGCAATGAGTCAGAAGGGAGGAACATGAGTAGTAGAAACACTCCTAGATTCAAAATGCAAATAACAGCAAAGTCAAAATAGAAGCAGTAGACTTGCAATTTAAACTGAGATGGAGGAGAGAAAGAAGTGATTAAGAGGTCAAGAATAGAGGAGATGCAAAGACCCACTGATATACTGGCACAAGGTCTGGTGGAGCCTCAGTCTCATGACTTCAGTAGAATGCATTTTCTTCTCAAGTCTATCTTCCAAGGGAAGAAGCAATGGTTTCCCATAGGATTCTCCATGTCTGCTTATCAGACATATATCTCCATATCTGATTATCTGATTATCAATGCCTCTCCCTAAGAGAATAGTGCTTAAATAGCATTCCTGAATGGTATATCAATGCATTTTTTTTTAAAGCACCTAACTATTCTGGAGATTTTTTTTTTTTTTTACAAAGTTATGCAAGTACCCAAAGTTGGCTATGCTGCTGAAAATGCTGCTCATAGGAAACCTAGCAGCCTTGTTTGATGTTTACTACAGTGGCTCTGAAAGGAATATAAATGAATGTCTTACATGTGGATGTGAAAATCTGGAACCAATCCTATTTTACAGAACACAAGCCTTCAGCAATTGGGGCACCTAATTATTTTGATGATAGGTGAGTTTTAGCCTTGATCACATGGCTTGCAGCTAGGAATCTGTTTTATAAGCGAATATTTCACAGCATGCAATTTACCTTAAAAACCATGCCATAAACATGCAAACACATGGCAATAGTTAAATAAGCAGGTTCAAAAAGAGCTTCTTTTTTTTAAAAAATATTTTGGAGAAAGAGTAACATAAGACATTAAGAATACATTTTTGATGTGCACAGCCCTATAATCCCACTTTTTTTTCCCCTCAGAACAGTTCCCATGTTTTTGAAAAGATGGACTGAATTATTTTATTCTTCTTGGGGATTAATTTTAAATTGTTTCCTCTCCATTGTTACTTACACTACAGCTGTGTTCAACCCACCTCCCATTTCACCCCACCCCTTTGTTTTTTTTCATTTGGAAAAAAAGTTTAAATTTGGGCCTGCACAAACGAGGGTTTCACATTCCAGTCGCTTTCTTTCAGGCTTCAGCCAGCATCTGCTATTGACGACTCGTTCCAAATTACAATAAACAGCTTTTCCAGACCAGAACACTTGAAATTCAGTCTTTCTTGACTGCTTTTCCTATTCAGACTCCCTATCCGCTATTTCAAGGAGAAAAACTATTCTGCCAATTATTACACATCTGGAAAAAATGCATGTATAAGCTAAAATGCTCTGTGCAGAAACTCTCTGCTTTCTGCACATGGTCACAGCAGGATTTTATGGGCCAATGACCAAGCCAAAGTCTATAAAGGTTGTCCTTCAAGGCACTCCTCAACTATCTTTCAAAAAGGAAAAGGGGGAAAAATCCCTTCAATTGGATACCAACTGATGGCCAATAACTGCACCTGCTGCTTTTCCTTAACCTTTGGTAAAAATCTGGAGAAAAAAATGTTCATTATGTAAAAGCTTGGGTTACCAGAAATGCACTTAAATTTGAGTTCATCACAAGGCTCTACTGTATTGCTACAATCATGAAAGACACTGAGCATTTTGTGTTTTAGTATTTCAAACAACTGCGGAGACAGTTACCATTGATGCTGATCTACTGCTTGTGACAAGGCTTGATCCTCCATAGTTAGAATTGAGGCTTCCAAGTGATGCATTATGGGATGGTCCCAATAAACTATGTATATCTCCATGGCCAGCAGGAAGGCTGGTAGAAGGTCCCACAGCATGATTCCGTAGCACATGGATAGCATCATCCAGTCTATCTAAGCGATCCTCCATTCGAGACTGCTGTGGAGATTGAAAAGGAACATGGAGGTCACTGTTGGTCCATCTGTTAAATTCATTATGCCACTATGTTCTCTACTTTGGGATATGTGGAAAACAGCAAGTGAAATGCAATATCAGAGTGGCTTCAAAAGCAGCTACTGGCACTATAAATCAATAGGAAAAGAAAGGCTATCTAGAGATGATGTTAAATGAATGCCACATCAGGAACAGTGGCTTCTCAAAATGAATCTACTGTAAGGTTAATGCTTTCAGTACTATGACAGATCACAGATTACTGTATCAGATACTTATAGTCTTACTGATAAAAGAAAGAGTGGAGGTGGGGAAAGGAATAACTTCTAAATGTTGAATCTTTGGAAAGGTGGTAATTTGGGGAAGAAGCACAAACAGAGGATCCCCAAATCAACTAAGGTCTAGTTGTTTAGTTGGAAATGAATAATGCATACATAGCTCACACTATACGCACATCCAAGCTTGGGTGTTTGACAAACCAGAAGAAACAAACTCATTCGTGTGTCTGTATATAGATTCACACATTAGAAAATTCAAAATCAAAAGCATATGTCAGTAGGTCCTACTTTAAAAAAAATCATTCTCTTGAACATAAAAGAAAAAGAAGGCTACTCTTGTAAATCTATAGAAAATGAAATGGCAAAATGTTTGAGGTTAAAAGACTTGGTAATTTGTACTAACTGAAGATTTAAAGTGGTATTGGTGAGTGGAATTAACTGTAACACAAAAAAGGCACCATCTAAAGAGAAATACTACCTCACAGACATCCTTTAAGAAGGACATTGCATCTTGCAAATGCTCGTGAAGTTGCTGCTCAACTCGATTTTTCTGGCAAAGTCAAGACAGAACAGGAAGCAAAGCACAAGTTAAGATTAATTCCAAAAAGAGATGAGGAAATAGCTGATGTGCGTGTCAGCATAAAATGTTAGTTAAGTTAATATAGAGATCTGCTTGTATTAAGGTATGAGAAAGCTAAATGCTTAATTCTGAGTTGTAAGGTTAGCATTATAAATTGTCCATATTGTTTACATTTGATTACAAAATGTGGGAAAAGAAGAAAATTTTTGTTTGATTAAAAAAATTCTGTTAGTCACAGAAAAAAGAAATTTTATATTTGGAAACTAGAAATATCAACAGATACCCATTAGAGTAACATAAGACATTAAGAATACATTTTTGATGTGCACAGCCCTATAATCCCACTTTTTTTCCCCCTCAGAACAGTTCCCATGTTTTTGAAAAGATGGACTGAATTATTTTATTCTTCTTGGGGATTAATTTAAAATTGTTTCCTCTCCATTGTTACTTACACTACAGCTGTGTTCAACCCACCTCCCATTTCACCCCCACCCCTGTTTTTTTTCATTTGGAAAAAAAGTTTAAATATTAATTATAAATAATTCTCAATATTCCATTAGACGTTTCTTTTTCTAATCCTGTACAATGAATATAAACATAGAAAAAACAAATATTGTTAACAACCTACCACCAGCTCTACACATTCAGTGCATACAAGAATAATCCTGAATTCTTCTGTGTTACTTTATCTTTTACTTGTAACATAAATATATTATATTTTCTTTCCTGGGAAGGGTGCAAGAAAATGTTCCCTATGACAAAAAGTTAACACCACATAGGAAACATTTATATAGTTTGATATTGCAATAGGAATGCGATGCAATGTACAAAGCACATGATTTTCTCACATGTAAAAACATATTTAAAAAACCTCAGTAAGATTCAAAATTGTGGCTTGTTCTTTGTTGCATCCCCTTCTCTTATTTGTAGACATGGAAGTGCATACAGGACTCAGCTCTGGGTTTGTCAAAGATATGGGAATCTCTTAACAGTATTTTAACACCAGATGTCTTAAGCCCAGAAGTCTGATGTCCAAAGAACAGATGGCAAAAGACACACCCAATGTGTCTTATGTTGTTTAACTGAACTAGACCATTTGTTAGCAAAGAATTCACTTGTAATGCTACCCTACTACTTTCTTCATTGATATGCAAGGTTTATACTAACTAAAATGAACTCCAAACTTTTAGATAAAAGTGCTGTTTTTTTTTTTAAGTGGCTCTTACCAGGGAGTGGAGAGAATTTTCATAGTTTGGAGATGAGGGGGGTTGGCCTCCAGGTCTGGACCACTGGCTAGCACCTGTTTAAAGAAAAAAGAGAAATAAACAAACAAAAAATCCCCAAAACACCAAATTAACTCAGAGATCTTTATGATGCACTGAAAGGAAACAAGGATATATTACTAAGCTCAATAAATATTAATAAAGTAGTGTGAAAAGTTGAATTATTTAAGGCTTTAAAAAGCAGTAGATGTTTTACATTGTACTGGTTGTTGATAGATCTAAAATATTTTACCCAAAAGTATACTGGCTGATTTTTAAAATATGTCATTGCAAAAATTCAACTCTCTGCTAAGTGGTAATTTGTTCACCAACTCTAGCAAAATGAAAGAAAAATGAAGGAAGAACTGAAAAAAAAAGGAGAAAGAAATTACAAAATCATAGAAAAAAAGGTGAAAGATATATAGAGAAGCAAACGAAAATGAAAGAAAAAAAGGACTGAAAGGAAGGAATATATTATTCATATCTTTGGGATAATGCCAGATTTTAAAGCCCTTGACTAATCCCAATATCTCATTATAATAAAAACACACTGTTCTAAAATCCTCACAAACAATGCAATTCTGATTTGGAAAATACATCACATATAGTATATAAAAAAGACACAACTAAATTTCCCTTTTGAAAAGATCTAAAAAGGCAAAACCAATTATACTAATAATCTGAGATTATAATTAAATAGTTTAGTATGCCTAATTTATTCATTTTTAAGTAGCTGTTCTAACTACAACCTTGTTACAGGTTAATCTAGTTACGTTTAGGAAAGGAAAAGATGAACAAAACACTACCATAGATTTGTTAGCTCAGATACACTAAGGTAAATTAGAAGACACTGTATTTCATTTCAGCTGAACCAAACATTCATGGGCTTGACAGCAAAGTGGCCATTATATTCACATCATCCATATATTTACTGCAAGTTGAAAGAAGAGAGATATTCCTAATGACCAGATAACATTTCATAATTAATTATATGTGTATTTTGGTAGCTGAGTAAGGAAATTTTAAATATAAAACTTGAGGTAAGACATAACATGTATTTTTCTTTATCAATTAACAAAGTATCTCTTAAAAACATAATACAGACATAAACTATTTCTGTGTCCATTTAAGCCTTCCTATTTGACTTACAAACGTAATCATAAAGCAATTGCAGTAATCAATTATGGACATGCAATCTCAAACAGCTCATTAAAGAAAAGGCCTATGGGCTTATGTTTAAAGTAACAATGAGAGCTTTGAAGCCAGAAAACTGAGATGAAGTTTAATGACATGATTTCAAGTAGCTACTCTCTAAAATAAGAGATTCACTTAAGAAAAAGGGAATCGTTAAAAAAAAATTTTTCCTGCAGATTTGGTCTGGTAAATGAAGGCTCTAAGATTCTATACAAACAGTGATCAGTAATAATCTACTGTGATTCCTTGCAATGTATATAAGGCCTCATTGCCAAGGAGTAGAAAGAGTCCCCACTCCTGGCTTTCTTCCTTAAAGCTGTGTGACGCTGGTCAGCTTTCTCCTCCTCTCTAACCTCGGGGTTCCTCATCTGTACTATGAGAAGGCTGGACTAGATGACTCCTAAGGTCTTAGCAACTGTGACGAACAATCCTAGCTTACATTAATGTAATTTCTGAAGATCTGCAGGGCACTTTCTAGACCTATTTCCCAATAACCCTGTGAAATAGATAATACAAGACTGTTTTCCCTGTTTATTTTAAACAAGGATGTGGAGTTTCAAACAAGATACCTACTTAATACAGCTAATGAACAGCAGATCTGGGGCCAGGACTCGGGTTTTCAGAGTCCAAATCTAGTGCTCATTCTGTTACATCCCACCAACTTTTTTCCATTGGCTTTCAAGGAATGGAATTAAGTTTTGTTTAATCTAACCTAAGGCAGACACTGGAACTGCAGGCCCCTCAGATACATATTGTTTATAGGGCTTTGGGAGGTAGGAGTGGGAGATGCAGGGCTAAACTTTCTAAATCTTTTCCTTTTACTTTCGCCATTATTCTTATTTTCATGTCTCTGCGCCCACCCTCCCCTCCCGCACTCTCCCAGCCCACTGTCCCTTTCTCAGACAATTTGTTCTTTGCATGAACTTTGAGTTTTAATTTACTTACATGAAATTCTAACTAAACACATGAAGTTTGAACATCTCAAATTATTAGCAACAGTTTCTGAATTAGTCGTGCCAAACAAGTCTTAGGGGAGCGTCTCTGTTATTCTTTGCCTCCAAGTGTCACAAGGTGAAGAGGTGGTTTATTCAGATAAAATGATCATCAGATTCAGAATTCAATAAGGACTTGAGGGAATGGAATGCTAGTGTAAAAACAATGTAACCTATAAAACAGCACAGAACGTGGTTACTGGACTTACTCTATTTACTCTAGACTGAGCTGGTCTTTTACTGCTCAATTAATTGGCGTAGGACCAAGAAGAGCAAGGTCATACCCTGTGTGAGTTTCAATACAAACGACCAATTCAATTCATTTGTGTACAGTTCATGCACTGGACAGATTAGCTATCTCAAAGTTCAAGTTGCTGGTCACAAAGGGAATGGTGAGAAAGTATCCAGGGATGGTTCATCTTTACTCGTAAAAAAAAAACACCTCAAGGAGGAGGCTGAAGAGTATAATGGGTCAAATACTTGAGTAGGGGTAAAGAACTCTGCATTCTAGTTCTGCTACCAACAATGACTATGTAATACTGGACTTTGTTACTTGACCTCTCCAGGTCTTAATTGCCTCATCTGTAAAATGGGGAGAATGCCTTCTCTACTATTTCACAAGGTTGTTTTGAGGATCAAATGAAATAACAGACAAAAATGTACTTTGTACATGAGTGCAGTGGTACCACGAAAGTCTTACTGATGAAGACAGCTCAATAATGCAGTCTTTGTATACAAGTGGCAGCACATATTCTGTAACTCTTGTTTTTCCAGGTAACTGGGGATTTAAATGACTATACATAAACTGAGCCTGGAGTCAGGAAGACCTGAAGTCAAATCCAGCCTCAGACACTAACTGTATGACCTTGAGCAAGTCACTTAACCCTATCTGCCTCAGTTTCCTCAATTGTAAAATGAGCCAGAGAAGGAAATGGCAAACTATTCCAGTACCTTGCCAAGAAAACCCCAAATGATGTCATGGAGAGTCTGACACAACTAAAAATGACTCAACAACAACATGAACTCCAGGGGAGAAAATTCCATCAAACTCTGGAGTGGGTAGCCCACTATATTCCATCCCATCTCTACACTCTCAAACACTGCTGCTGAAGTCTACCATTACAGTCTTGCTTCTGCACTTGACTCCTTAAAGAAATCTGGAAATAACTGCACTAGTAACAATTCTTCTCCAAATCAACTCAATTCAAGCCTGCAATTACCAATTGCAGCATCAATACAGAAATATAGAAAATCAAGCAAGTAGTCTAAAAGTGCCTGTCCCTTTCTCTCCATTCACACAATCAGCACCATAGGTAAGGTTCTCATTATCTTTTGACTGGACAATTGCAATCACCCCATGAAGTGGTCTCTAATCTCTTCCCTATCCATCTTTCAATAACTGTCAACCTTATTTTCATAAAGCACAAACCAGACCATGTAACTCTCCTCCACAAAAAAACAAAAAACAAAACTCCAGTAGCTGCCTATTATTTCCAGAGTCAAATATAAACTATTTGACACTTAAAACTCTTCATAACCTGGCCCCAATCTACCTCTCCAACTTTAATGCATATCACTCCCCTGTATATTTATTGTGGTCTAGTTAAACTGGCCTCCTTGCCATTCTTCATACATGCCACCCCATCTCCTACCTTTATGCCTTTGCCCCAGATATCTCCCATGTCCATGTCTAGAAACACTCTCTTCTGACTGCTGTGAAAAGTGACAAATGAGAAATGATTTGCTCAGAATCGCTAGTTTCTTTCGATGTTCAGTTCAAGCACTTCCAAATTTTAGATGAGGTCATTTCTGATTTACTGAGCTGCTAGTATGTTCCCAAATAAAGTCACCTGTTATCTATTTTGTATCCATTTGCTATGTACGTATGTGCATATGTATATGTATGTATATATGCATGTACACACACATGCCCACACGTGCACACGCACACCCATACTTGTTGTCTTCCCTGGCTAGGATGTGAACTGCTTAAAGGAAAGGACTGTTTTCACTCATCTCTGTATACCCAGTGCTTAGCATATAGTAAGTGTTTAATATGCTTCCTCATTAACTTATCGATAATGTCATTGACAGAGCACTGGAATTGCATTCAGAGGTACTGGTTCAGTTTCTGGCTCTGTTATTTGTAACCTTGAGAAAGTCTCTTAAAACTTTCAGGCTCTTAGTATCCTCATCTGTAAAATCAAGAGTTTGGACTAGACAATCTCTATGGCCCTTGGAAGCTCTAATATCTTATAATCCTGTAACATACTAAGGACAAGTCTGGGCTTAGACTACATTGTATAAGATGAATAAGAGGTCTCACTTTTACTATGTTATTACTAGGTAGAAAATACTCCTAGTACTTTGGTTATTAAGAATAGAAACTTAGTAAACTATTTTTGAAAGTGCCTTCGGCTCTTTGCAGAGCACCCAAGAAAACTGGCTTCTGTTCAGGAAGACTTGTAGTAAATGTACCTGATATTAAGATACATTAAACAATTTTTTTTTCAGAAACCAAGATAGCTGGGCTAAGAACAGTGAGAGCTGCTTGACAAGAAAATCTGGAAGAGCTTTGATCATCAAATCATTCCGTGCTACTGATCTGATTTACAAAGCACAGTTCACTCTGGGTGGGATTTAGCAGGAATTTTACCTACTGTGGCTGGTTAATTAATTATGAGAACTAAATCCAATATTTTATGTGTCAGAGAGAAATTCAGTGCTTGAATTTTTACATTTCTGTGGTTCTCTCATGCTTAATCAAGACTTTTTAACAGTACCTCACTGCATACACAATAAAGTCCAAACTCTTCAGCCTAGTAGTTAAGGCCTTATACACTCTCCCTGGTACAATCTTCTACCATTTCTCTACATGAACACTGTTCTAGTCAAACTGATTTCAACGTTTCCCACCTCTGTGCCTTGGTTCATACCATTCTCCTCGTTTACAATACCTTCCTTACTCTTTTCTTTCCACTTAAATACTAGCCATTCTTCAAAGCCTACTTCAAACAGTACCTACTACATAATTCCAGCCCTGACTATCCTGGTCCAAAGTGATTTCTCATCTCTATTTGTGGCCAATGTTATTGTCTATACTAATCTGTTGCTACTTGGAACTCATGGCTTTGCATTTCATACCTTTTCTAGACTACCAGTGTCTCAAACCTGGGGATAGTGACCCATGCCCTCTCTGTAACTTTCATGGGCATTAAGCACAATACTGTGCACACAGTAGGTTCTCAATAATTATCTGGTGAATGACTTCAGGTTGCATTCATGTACTGGTATTAATTGTTGTGATTACTTTGCAGGACGATGCTGGGCACTAGGATTATTGAAGATTTGTCATTTTTGATCAGATTGGGGCTTGGAAGGGTCCTTGAGAGCTAGTTCAAACTCCTCATTTTACAGATAAGTTTAAAGTGTATGATGACCAAAGGAATAAGAAGCAGAGACCAGATTTGACCTCAGGTTGTCAAATGCCAAGTCTAAGCTATTTCCACTACAGTATATCTCCTTCACATCCCTGTTCTCACATGACATCAAAGGGAAGACTAGGGCTTAATCCTGCAACTAATAGAGGAAAACCTTGCTCCTCTCCCCTGACCCCCAAGTATAGCTGGCTACCTAACTACCTCTGAAAACATGACTATGTTCCCTTCTCTGACTATTGTCTTACTAGGAAAATTGAGATTATTTGGTGTAAAACTAACTGAAAAGTTTTAGGGCATAGCGGATGGCAACACACACACACACACACACACACACACACACACACACACACACTCCCCTACTTGCCTGACTTCCAAGTCACATAAGAAAACACCTGCTTTTTTTACTTTCTTCACTGTCTTTTCCCAAACACAAAATTACCTCCAAGGAGCCTCTTGGTAAGGACTTTTGCCAAGTGGAAGAATCTGCCATAATTTGTAAAGTTCCCAAGGAACATGCAAAGAAGGAAGAGAGAGTAAAAGCTTGGCTTTCTGTGCTTAAACAAGAAAACCAGCTTTGAAAGGTGTATGTATACCTCTGTCCCTGTCTATACTCTCTCATATTCCTCTGTTGTTTATGGAGGCTGGTCTAGAGATGAAGCACCACAGAGAGAGACTAAAGGAGAAGGATTCCCTGCTGTCCCACTCCACATCCTTGATGATATAAGAGACCCTTCCACAGAGGACAGTTGTCACATTTTGTGTGGTGTCACATTGATAAGGAACTCTGATTTGCCTTTTTTTTTTTCTGCTGGAAATGCTTTGTGACAAACTGCTTTTACTTCTTTTCCTCTCCTTTCTATTTTTGCTTTGTTGTTCTAAGGAGGGGGGAGGAGTGTGGAGTGATGCTCAAGGGAAAGGGACAGGCAAGGGGAGGGGGAGATGCACCTGCATAAACCTAGAGTCTCTGATTTGCTATCTCAGCAGAACAAGGATATACAAGATAATTTTTTCTTTCAATGTGACTGCTGAATCAAAGAAGAAACCTATTAATCCCTTCGTTACAGAATTCAATGTGAATTTTTCAGCTATTATAGAAAATAAAACAACTACTTAAAAGCAGCTGCTCAGGTATTCTCTCTCAGTCCCCAGATATTCATTTATCAGTCAAATCAGAGGGGAAAAGAAAGTAACACTCATTAAATATGAAAGAAATATGGAGGGGGGCGAATGACTCAAGTTTTTATTTTGAACCATTATTTTAAGAAATGTAAATAGAAGGCATGATTCTCTCATTTCATTGATAGGCCCTTTGATCCCAGACCTTCAGAAGCAAGGCCAGCTTTTTCTGCTGCCTGGCTTTCCACTCAGTGCTAATTAAAACAAAAAGGCAGCTTTTGTAGATGACTGGCCAAGAAAGGGGGGTGGGTTGTAGGGCATGCGTGTGGGGGGAAATGAACATATTTAGTAGGAGTTAATGTGGGTATATCAGATGAGAAAGGGAAACAGGCTGTGGTAAAAATGACATTGATAATTTAGCAAAACTGTGCCACAGGGGCTGAACAGGGTTAAAGTTACATCATTCTGCCTGTAATTCCAGCTCCCTTTAAACAACAACTTCAAGTCAATGGGGCTTTCATAGTTCTGTCTATGTGGGGAACAGCTGTTCAACTTTTACTAGACAGCTGAGGCCACAGTGTCTGAGAAAGCTGCAGTACCCACTAAGAGCTGTAAACAGCTGCCAGTAGTTCATCATCTCCATGTTGGAATGCTTCTTAGCAGACATGCCACACTCATACACAAAGCACAGGTGATGGGAGATGGCTATACCCAAGAGCCCTGGTTTTCAGGAAGACCAGGCAAAGCAGGAGGCATGAAAAGCCACATGGACCCAACTAACTGCTTGATCAGAATGAGTGAATGGATTCGCAGTCCAACTGTTATAGGAGGAAGTACTGGGGGTACTGGGGGTGGTGGCCCTGACTACCAAGTTGCCTAACTACTTCTCTGAGATCAGACTCGACTACTCTTGCTTCTTTCACTGTTGTTGACTTTCTTACAATATTGATCAAGAAAGTACAGCACAATCTAATTTTAATTAAATTTTACATTTGATTAATTCATTTATTAAATTAAATTAAATTTCACAATTTACCCTAATTTACAATAAATATTTTAATGTTAGTCTGGTTAATTCATTAAAAAGTAAAAAACCCTGATTTACAACAACAATGAATGTCTTGAGAAGTTTTTACTTATACTTTTAATTAAAGTCTTAATGACTTGGCAACTAGCAAAAGCAAATCTCAACAGCTTATCTATCTCCACTAGCAATAGTAGTGATGTTTAAAAAAAGGGAAAAACTACATTGCTATCTCCCATTTTTCTACTCTAAATATTTTATAGTTTAACCACATGTAAGTCATTCAGAGCTTTTTCCATAAAACTAAAGTTAAACAGAGAAAAGTATCTTTCTTAAGTCTGTAGAATACACGTTAACATATAAAGATTCAGAGGGGATACAAATAAAATATGCCATTAAAAGAAATAAAACTAGCCATGGTCAAATTCATGGGGGCTCATAAAAATACAATGTAAATCTGGACTGTGAGGAAAACCATGAGCTACATTTTAACTCTTAAAACAAGAGATTTTACTCTTCATAGGTTCTCTTTACAAACAAACAATTTGCTTTGTTGTAAATTAACATTTATTGAACTTCTACAAGAAATTACAAAAATTAAATTAGTTGGAAGTAAAATGTTTCTTTTTTTTCTGCTCTTATAGGTATTTCAGTGCACTTTTTTACACTTATTTTAATCATAGTTAGATTTCAGGCAAGAAAAAAAAGACTACCACTCAAAATAAAATTATAAGCAATGCTCATGTCACCTAACGAGAAAAGTAAAATCTAGCATACCTGTAAGAGGTGATGGTGATCCAACTGGCGTTGATGGATTTGAGGGGAAACTACTGCTGGTATGGTCAGGAGAATAAATCTAACAAAATGAAAATAATTAAATTTACTTATCAACATTTGACAAAAGAGGGAAAAAATTAAAACTACTGATGAAGTTAACTTGGTGTAAAAAAAAAATGGGTGATCAATCCTAGCATGGCTATATTATGTCAAAGACTTGAGAAACACTCAGGGTTTGTGGAACCTCAGTTTTTTATACTAAAATTCAAAAAGTATTGTATGATTTCTATTGTAAGGTGAGCTTGGAGAACCTTGTTTGCTTTCTTTGTTATTTCAAATGATGTGAAAATAATGAATAGTTTTTGAAATGACTATTAAAATATAAGATGTGAACGTACAGTAATGAAATTAAGAAGAGAGAAAGATAGGGAAAATATGCCAGAACATTAAATAGATACATATGAATGACTGTTGTCCTTTAAAATAGTCACCTTATGAAGCTGATACTGCTCAAAATATTTTCAGAATCCCTTTCCTTCTTCAGAGGGTGTATAAAATCTACCACAAGAAAACCAGACTCATTACTTTATAGCTAAAAGCTTCTTTTGACTGGAAATGACAGTATCCAATTTGATCATCAGTGTTCACTAGCCTTGGTTCCAAATGGCTTTGGGCAATTTTCCAAAAAAACAAAATCTATCCTCGGAAGGAAAAAAAAAAGTTATCTTTGTGGATACATAAAAGGTTCAGAAGGCAAATCTACAAAAGATGTTCTAAAAATGTTTTGAGCAATGGTATCATTATTGAAATGGCTTCATAAGGTGACTATTTTGAGGTTAACAACATGCCTCTGGCTGTTTAAATTCTGGAATATTTACTAAGAAAAAAAGCAGTTATATTACATTATAGCGACTTTGTATGCCAATAGAAATAGTTGTAGCACTTCCTTAAAGGTTACCTAATCAACCACAGACATTTCACAAATTCTCCAATTGAGGCATCAAGGGCCTCTTCTGGGCCAATCCCGTGCCCATAATGGATACAACAAATTACTCTCACAAGTGTGCATGTAAACCAGCTTATTGCAAATTGGCCAACTGCTGGGAGCAAGTTGCTATTCCCTGAATGTCTTCGGTGACCTACTCTTTGTAGTTATAAAGTTGTTCCCCCCAGAAAGGACTCAGTTTTGAATGATGTCACCCTCAAAACTTCTATTAAAACAGTAAGTCCTAGAAGAGTCAATTTTGGAACTGGTATGTTATATGGGGGGGGGGGGGATCCTCAAACTAATCAATACAGGCTTAGGATAATGCAGTTTTCTGTAAAGAAAGGCATACTCAGTAATTTCACAAGCCATTACCAACAAACCTGAAGACTTCAGTAGAAAAACGAAACATGGTGCAACTTCCAAACAGTTTATAAAAGTACCTCGAACTCCACTAAAAGGCACCAGGTTTTTATAAGACGCTGCTAAATTGTCATTACAACTCCGTGGTTTTTAAAGATCATTACCAAATGATTAAAAACTAGAGAGTGGAAAATCAGACTGGAAAGCACGTAAAGAACAGGAGCTGAGATGGGTGAGACGGGGAAACGGGTAATGGTGGGGCAGAAGTTTTCTCCATGGTCACTGTTACGATTTCACTGTTGCCCAGAATTAACTTCAAGTTGTTGCCCTCTGAGAGTTACTGGGTGACATCTGTGAAAATTAGCTGCTGGTCACACTCTGATTCCTAGTGGCTTTTGTGCACATGTGATCTAGTTCAACTATGCAAAGCAACATGGGCTTATGGTTTAAGTGAAACTAGACAAAGCTTTAAAGAAAGATCAATGTCAGCTAACATTTCTTCTATGTCTCTGATGCCTTTCTTTGTATCCCCAGTGCCTGGCATATAGTAGACACTTAATAAATGTTTACTGATTGATGCTTAGTTATATAAAATGCCATATAACTAGGATCCTAGGATCCAAAACTGTTTTTAGGATGATGGCATTCTTGAAGTTATGTGAATGGCTGATTTGGTGGCATGCCAACTGAATGATGCAAGAGAAAAACTTGAGGTCCACTTAATTCTGCCACGGTTAAAAATCTGACCAATTTACTAAGCTTTAATGTGCTTATGTGTAAAATGGGTCAATAGCAAATGCCCTCTTCATTTCACAGCCCCCTTAAAGAGATTTTGGAAACAACCAAAAAACCAACCCAAACAAACAAAAAAACCCAAAACAACAGCGACCACAATTCACAACAACAGCAACCAAAACAGAATCCCACACAAAAAAGACCAGTATTGCCTATGAAGTTCCTTAAGCATTGAGAGAAAAAGGTAGCTAGCTGGTAGCAGGTACTGAGCTTCAACCCTTGGGCTCATCTAAATTCAACCTACATGATATGTTAGACAAATACATTAGACTGCTGCTACAGCACACTTTGATAAAAAGTATAATTCAGTATACAGTGATTCTGATCATGTAAACCATATAGTTAGGAGTTAATCATTGAAAAACCAAAAGGATTGTGGAATAAGATGGTTTTAAGGCAAGTTCCATGACACAAACCTTGAGAACAGTGTTAGAGTGAGGTTTGACTGTATTCAGAAATTTTTCCTAACACATTAAGCTGCCAATATCACTCTATTTGGCAGATATGAGCCTTCAAGGGTGGAAGTGAACTGTCAACCCTCAATTTCCTTGATTTCTTCTCTACTGCAACCAAATGATTCCCTAAGCATGTCAACAGCTGGTGACAGCTCCTTTATCTCAAAGAAGGAAGAGGTTACACTTCAGAGGAACAGGCAAAACTGAGAGTGACAATGAGGATTACTACCTTTCAGTGACTGAACAAAACTGTTTCTCTGTTCTATGCAAAATATGTATAAAATCCCTGCCCCCCTTTTAAAAAAAACAACTGCATTTTTCATTAAGGGAGGAAAAGCATTTCCGTTGTGTTTGCAATCTAGCTTCTCCACTTCCACAACAAATGCTTTCCCCCAATCATCTTCTTTGCCATCCCCCCCACCCCAACACTGAGGTGACGATACATACAGGTTTATTAGCAATGTGTTTCTTGAGTTTACTGACAACTTGGCAAGATGCATTACCTTCTTTTGTTCCATGTTGTTTCTATAAATGTACAGAAATAAATTTGTATGCGACTATAATGACACAATATGTAAAACAAGCATGCTTATTCTAAAACCCTACAGTTCATTTGCTTCAACTTTGGTTTTACACATCATACTCTGCTATCACCATATCAGACAAAGATTTCCCAAGTTTGTAAAACTTGTGTTACTTTGAAAAACTCAACACACACAATGCTTCATTTGGAATGCAGCATTCATCCAATTTGACTAAATCAACAATACATATTCTGTTGGAATCTCTAGTCTTAAAGAGATCTCACAGTGGAGTTAAATGAAAAGGGGTAAAAAAGTCATGCACTTTAAAAATGGGGGTGGGGAAGGAAAAAAGTCATTTAGAAACCAGGGCGTAAACACAAAGTAAGAGCTCATTCTGCATGCAATCCATGGTTGCTGTACTGTTAAATGACCAATGATGAATAACTCTGATACCTTCTGCCAGGCTTAAACGGTAACATGACTCATTTTACTGCAACAAATGAGACTCCTCCTTCTATCAGTCATGGTCCATTCCAATCAGCAGGGTGCCAATAAGCCAGGGTCTAATGAAAAGGGCCTTAGACAAAAAGGACACAATGGAGAGCCCACAGAGCCAAACCTCCGAGCTGTTAGCCCAATTTTTTAAACACTGCAGTGCACATTTCAGTTAATCTTTGTTATGCTAATGTTATTGAGTCAAAGGCAACAAAGAAACTTATTTCGTGAATTACTTTTAAAAGTCAACTTCCCTGAATTTTCTTTTCTTTTGTTAGAGACTACTGGCCATTTAACCATCAAGATCACAAAAAACACATTTATTCTTGCTCTGAGGTAGGAATCAAAACATAAATTATCACAAAGAGGTCTGATATAATCAACAAAGTTAAACAGTCCTCCTGTTTGATCTCCTCTAAATTAAAGACCAAGTGTTTTGATTTGGTATTAGGCACTGAAATAAACCAGATGTTTCTTCCTCCATATAACCCTCCATGGGCACAATCTTAAAGGGTTATTGTCTGGCAAATGTTCAGGGAAACACATTAGAAATGGCACGAATACCCAGATTTTCTTTTCTTTCTATCTACACTAGTTCATTATCTAAACTAATGCATAATCCACAGGGCTTTGGGAACTTTGTGTAAATACTTTCATGTACAATTCTCTTTCTTGCTACCCTGAGATTAAGACCACAATTATCCTGGCTTAAACCTAAAATAAAAGAACCTTTGCAAATGTATTATCTGGCCTTACATGTTTAATCACACAGTATTCTGCATGTGCTTTAATACCTAAACTGAAGAACAAAGGTTGTACCCTCTGATGTTTCACACATGAAAGGCCTTTCTAAGACATACATCAACAGACAATTTGGGAACTAGAAATGATTTTTAACAATAGCATGGGAGTTCCTAGGTTTAAAATCATACGTTCCTTTTAAATATTTAAAAATCTGAAGGATTTAATATTTTGAGATTATGTCATTATGGACTTACTACACTCACTTTTCCCAAATAAAATATAATACTCAAGATGGGAATTTTGAAATGTATATTGCCAGATTCTCCATTATAACAATCATTAAGTTTCTTCTCCCCATCCTTCTCATCTTAACTATCTATTCACACTCTCCTTTGACAATTTAATGTTTTATTTTTTTAGAACATATCTATTTGCTATAAGAGTAAGTCTGTAGTGGGGGTTGGGAAAGAATGTGTTCTTGGGGTGGGGGAACTGAGAGGGAGGGCAGCAGATGGATTGAAGCAAGGGATTTGAAGTGTGCAGACTATGGCATGCGGTGATAGAGCAGATGGAATGCATCACCATCAGCTATGACAGAAATGATTTATGGAATGACCTGGCTGCTCCTGCCAAGCAACAACATAGGATGACAGAGCTAAGTTTCCATGACAACCAAAGCCCACCCACTAACTAGATTAAACATTTCTTCCCTGGCTTCCACTCATAGTAAATTTGGAATTCTTTCCAAATGCCAACCTGGTTTGGCCAGTGTGCTAGTCATAATAAGGCAAAGTACTCAAGGACCTAGAGGTACCTGAAAATGCACTTGAAGGACCACTGAGGGTATCAGAAACTTTTGCCTGCTTACAAGTCAAGATTTCTGCAGAGAACTTAAATAGACTATGAAACTTTGTATTCCCTAGTTACATATATCCCTATAGTGCTACTATGTGGTTCAAGTGAGATAAAGTATGTGGAAGCAGTTTGAAAAGTATAGATTTCTCTGCTAAGTATGTGATATTATGTAAAGATACATTTTAATTGATAGCTTTTGTTTTTAAATCATGTATATTTCCCAAAAATATTCTTTTCAAAGAGCTATTCCTTATAACCAGCAATTTAGTATTTTAAAAAGCCTGAAGGATCTCACAAATTCAATGCTTATTGGTTCTGTAGCATCTGAAATACTTGCTACCAGATTTTACTTCCCCTAAGTACTCCATCCCTTTGAGAAGGAATCTATGAGTTAATAAAATGTATTAAGAGTAGGAAAATGAATCGAAAGTTGGAACTGTTGTCAAAAATCTCATTTTACTAATAAGACGAAATTTAAGGCTACAGCTACTAGAGTGTGGCTCTGTCTTGTTTTCACAACTCTGATTACAGAGACTCTATAAATATGGTTTATCTCCATAAAATACCAGTGGTGATTTTTCTACCAGTCCTATTAAGAAATACTCCACCTGCTAAGTGGACATCAACGGATCCACTTGGCATCAGGAGCACTGGTGTCAGAAAGAAGTCAAGTCTACAAGATCTGTAAGAGCATATTTGTTAGAAAAAAGGAAACAAGAACAAGAAGCAACCTGGGGAGAATCTTCTCAGCTGGGAAGTACTCATCTATCACTGAAAGAATCATGTTAAAGCTTCTTTTGGGTTAGTGATGACTACCTTGCCTTCTAGTTGGCAGTGCGAAAAGGGAGAGTTTCAAGTTGATTGTCTATGAATCAGACACTAAAACATAATCAGTGCGTTATTATTAATATGCTGATAACAGCATGATGTAAAGCAATTCTTCCAGATAATACTATGGTAATTTTATTATGAATTTCCCAAAACATGGTTTTACTCATTTTAGCATCAATTCCTAAAATGATCTGGCATCTGCAATGTTGTTCTCTCATTTCCTTATCTCCCGACTGGATCAACTGCAGCTGAAAAGATAAATAGTCTTTCGGTTGTTGGTTTTTTCCTTTCTTTTATATGCAAAATACTTTGCCTTTAAAAAAAAATCCTTATAAATCCATTTTATTCTTTGGATCTAAAGGGGTAGCTGGATTGCCCTTCTTGGTTCCATTCGACCTATTTTAAGGGGTCACTGAACATGTACTTTATTTAAACCTTTATGAATGAACTGATGCACTAATCTTTGTTATTTGTGTCTTAGATGCAAAATGTCCAAATTCATTGTCCATCTACTTACAGCTGATCCACATATAAAGAACGCAAATGTTTCAAATGAAGTCAGAAGGAAAAAAAAATAGCAACTTCCTTTATCTGATATATACAATGCATACATGTATGTATATACATATGTGTATCTATCTATATGTGTATACATGTACATATATATGAGTGTATATATACATATAGAAAGAAGAGAGGAAGAAGAGAGGAAGAGGAGAGGGAGAGAGGGAGGGAGAGGGGGAGAGAGAAAGAAAGAGAGAGGGAGAGAGAGAAGGATGGAAGGAGGGAGAGAGGGAGAGGGAGAGGGAGAGAGAGAGAAATACTTTTGAATAATTTATGTTTACATGTCAACTGTAGACTCAATATGGAGTCTAGTGATTAACAAAGAGTTTTGTAATTGTAATGTGAAAATTATAATATGGAATTCTAGAGAATAAAGACCACATTTTATGTATGATACATATAGTCCAGAAAAGAAGCCCCTGCCCCAACCCAATAATCTCTAATCACTACTGAATACAATGTTAATACTCACAGATGCCAAAGCCTTGCCAAGTGCATCACCTGTCTGTGAGCTTCCAGCAGCATTCCCTCTGGTTCCTGGACATTAGGAGTAGGAAAATGAATCAAGAGTTACTTTCAGTTTAGGAAGTAAGTTTACGCGCTTCTGATGTTTATAAACAAGGTAAATGTCCAGTTATTTCAGAGGAATGCTGTTTAGTAATTATAGATCTGTCACATTAACACAACAAACATTCTATCTGTGGTATATTTAATATGGCATTTTTATAGATTCCTTTTGAATTGTATAGAGCTGATGAACGAAATTTTTTTTCTAAATCCCTCACTTAAAAAAAAAAAGATGTATTGGATCACATATAATTTAAAAATTTGATCCTAATGATTTTTGAACCTTAAAATGCTCACCTAAAATGTTATCTGATCCATTGATGGGAGGAGTGTGTGAGGCAGCAACATAAGGTGAACTGCTGGTACTGCCTCGATGGAAGCTAGACATTGGAGGAAGACTTGCATTTATATCTGTTGGTGAGACTGAATGTGGAGGATAACTCTAGAAAAAAGGGGAAAAAGACAAGATCTCATCAGCTACACTTCCTGAATAAACATGCACACATGGTTAAACAACGAATGCAAAATGTCAAAAAGAGAACGTTGCAAGTTAGTAGCTGAGGAGCTCCAATTGTGTTAGGGCTGTTTTCTTACAAGCACACGCAGAATGTGTTAAGCAGAAGTATTTCGAATTTGAGCATTTTGACAGAATCTAATTTTATAATTGCATCCTAAAAGAAATACAAGTAGGAACAGAAAGCTACTGTGTCTTAACTGTAGTAGTTATAGCCTTACCAAGCGGTCATGTGTATGTAGACTGCCATAACTACTGGATTGTGACATGTGAGAAGTGGAGGTCCCCAGAATTCCACCATAACCAGGCTGGCTCATCCCATTTGATGAACTCCAAAGGTCAGAAGAATTGTGGGTCCCATCTATAAAGAAGAGAGAAACAAAAATTTCTTCTTAGCAAAGAAATTGAACATATTTTACCTTAATGATGATATAAAAATTAATTTTCTCTCTAGATTTCTCCTCACTCATCTCATGTCAATAAGACTCTCCATTTAGCTTTTCTTTCTTCATATTTGCATTGCTATATTTAAAAAGAAGAAATTAATCTTAACAGTTAAAATACAATCTGGCAGTTGAGAAAATACCAAGTACTTAAACTAATTATAAAAACCTTTAGAAAGTTCAGATTCATATCAAGAAAAATGATAAAATTCCAGACTACAGGGGGGAAAGGTTGATGCTTGCAAGACTGGTTAAATGGCACTCACCATAAATACAGAATGGAAAGAATTCTTAATCCATAATAGGCAATTTATATTATCTAAAACATTTTAACATAGTGAAATAAAAGTTTTTCAAGAAGACTTAAATAACTGATAATTACTATATTATATTCAGCCTCTAGCCAATACATGTCAGTAGTGACTTCACTCACCAATATAAAAGTCAAATAACTCCATATATAGTAATTTATTGCTCACAGTCCAAAACCACATCAGACCAAGTAAAATTATTTGCTAGACATGAAGTAAAGGAAACACAATCCTATTTCTCTCTTACAAAGTCTTGCCCTGTTCTCCCCTCTTTGTACCATATTTATGTTGGTAATTTGGGTGAGATAGAACTCAAAATCCTTCATGTAAAGGGTAATTAAAAATTGAACCAGTTGTCAATAAAAGCTGTCCATTCAGGTTTCAGAATGATCAAGAATTCCTTTCCTTATTTTTCTCAATTACTCCAATGTGCTATTTGCCCCTTGCAAATCTACGACTGGATGACTGCCCATCTGGTCTGCTGGGTAATTCACCTAAATTGCAGTCAGCAATTAATGTCACTGGAAAACCTTTAAATCAAAGGATAGTTTATTTCACTCAGAAACACCTAGATAATTTATATCAAACTTCCTGCATGGTCACATAGCAACCACTCTTTTCTTGAAACTTTATGACCAAAAGTGTCAATGTGTGGAAGATAATCACACTAGCATGTACTGAGGTTTTTTGTTTGTTTGTTTTTAAGCAGTACTTACCTTGCATAAAGAAAGTGCTAGCAAACATACTGGTTGGTGGTTTGGGAGATGGGTAACTAGGAGACTCTCGGTTGAAATCATCCGAATTTGGGGATGGAGCATATACCTTAAAATTAAATACCAACAAAATTTTAAAAAATGAATAAATGCTCTCTGTATATCACTTAGGTAAAGCTGAATTGAGGACTCAAAAATAAAAAAAAAAAGAGCCCTAAACCATACAAACACATGTACATAAGTCCAGGCAAATAATGCTTAATTTGATCATTTTCTGAATATTTGTTTTTAGCAAACTGCCAGAGCAGAACACCATGAGCATCCCCATAACACACTTTACAGTATGCCAATTAAACCAGGTGGTTGGATAAAGGCATAAACGTAGAATTTGCTTACAAAACACAAACCTCACAGTCTTGTGGCACAAAATGCATAGTATAAAACCCTTGCTTAATACGGCCCAAAAGATAAATTGGATTCATAAAATTCAAATTCCTGATGTAAACATTAAAATACCAAACAATTACAATTTAAACTAGATAAAATGTGAATAACCCATGTAAATAACGAGAATTAAACACCTAAGGCATTGTGCAATCCACTGAGAATCTTCTTTAACTTGATAGGGTTGCCATAAAAAGAAAAGTACAGTCTATATACTGCTGTGGGATTTTAAAGCTTCAATATCAAATAATCTTTCAAGTCTGATATTGCTTTAAAAACAAAACAAAACAAACAAAAACCCAACAACTCATTTTGATTTGTCAGCGGAGTACCAATTTCCCTTGGTAAACCTTTGCTTCAGATAAGCATAGTATGAACATTTTGAACTGGCAAGTGACCAACATTCTCATCACTTTGGAAACTATTTAGGCAGTTAAATAACCTTAATAATCAAGCTATCCTTATGGCAGCTGCTGAAATAAAACAGGAAAAACAAATAAATCCTTTAAAAAATTTAGATTATGTATGGACTACACATGAACCAGAAAAAAAAAAAGGTAGGATGTTCCTAAGATGGTTAGCGATAAGACAAAGAGATGATTTGCAAGGAACAGGGTAAATTACTTCAGTGACAAATACTATTTTGGTAATAACACATTAAATTAAATTTTACTGCAACATGAAGGACCCACATTCATTTAGCAGGAGAATTTTCACAGGAGCAGAGATTTAGAGCTGTAAAGGACATTATGTATCAGATTGTTAATGAAAAACTGACATGTCAAAATGTTGTGGGAGTACAACATTAACAAAGACCTAAAATGATTTTAAAAAAAATAAACCAAGCAGAAATCTTTTAATATACAGCATGCTAAAAGGTCTCCAGCCTCCAGACTAGCATATGAAACTATAAAGTAAGTATGAAAATATCTCTGGTCATTTAAATGCAGTCTCTTTCTAAAACAAGTAGAAAAGTACAGCTTCAGGTACTCCTGAAGTTCAGCCTTTAGGGTCTATGATTTGTAGGCCTTTTTTCCCCAAACAACTCTCTTAGTGGGTGTCCTAAAAGTCTTGGTGTAGTTTTTAAGCTTTAATAAGCTTATATAGAAATTGACTCTTAAAAAAATTGTGCTAAGAACTCAAAGTACATTTTCACTTTTCTGGTGGCACTGAAAGACTGAATACAGTCATTATTTTTAATGGCTACTCATCATGGCAACTTTCCAAGTTTTAAGAATACAAGGAGTAAAATGTACACACCTATGGTATCTAAAAAAGCTGAGGTTAAACTTCTTGCCTGAGAAGATCTATGCAATGCAGACATTCTAGGAAAGGGAATTTGGGAAGGCCACTGGTTCACTCACTGTGTTTCTTTTTCTGGTGGTTCAGAGGATGCTTTCCTACACTAAAGCTTTTTCATAGTGCTGACTGTGCCAGAATGGAAAAGCTTTTGCTAATGCACATTTAGCATGTAGGTTCAACTTTTGGGGAATTAAGATTCTTCACATCTCTCCTCCTCTAAACTTTATTATAGCTGAAGCCCCCCTCCCATTTTTATAATTCTAAAAGGTGAAAAAATTAGAAATTAACCAAACTTGTCTCAGAATGTACTGACGAAGACTAAAAAAAGACATCCTGTGTTTTTACCTCAAATATCTATTCTTATTGTATGTTGCAAACATGCACCTGTTCATTTGGAAGTATGATACACCAAATTCTTAAACTCCATCTGTGGGATAGAGTGGAATGAAATGAAAGACTCATGTTTTCATAATTATGGAGAAACCTAATTTTTGTAGTTTTAAGTTTCATGTGTGGGGGAAAAATCTCACAAAGTTTGACTAAGTTCAGTAAATCTGTACTTCTTTGACCTATATAAGAACCTTACTCACACTCAATTTATCAGACTCCATAAATGACATACTCCACTTATCAAGTATTAAAATATTACAATAGTACATAAAAAGGTTAAAAATTGGGTTTAGTAGTATAAAAGTTTTCTACTGGGTCAAATAAAGCAGCATATGCTATTGAGTTAATGGTTAATCTATCACTGTCATAAAGAACAAGGAAATAAAGCTAAACAGTATTCAGCTGAGATATAGAAATTTGCATAAATTAATACAGAAACCTACATTAAATATCCAGAAGCAAATGAGACTCATTATCAATCAAAGGATCACAAATTCATAGATTTAGAGCTGGAAGGGACCTTAGAAGCCATCAAATCCATATTCCTCATTTCAAAAATGAAGAAAATTAGGCCCAGAAAGGTTAAGTCACATGCCAGGATCACACAGTCAGTTTTAGAAGTAGGATCTGAATTCAGGTCTTTCCAATTTCAAGCCTAGTCCATGTACATCATGCATGTAAAAGGTTGTTTTCATTTTCAACTTTTATACCTCTGACGTTTTCTACAGAGTCCTCTAAATACAAACTAAACTGAGAGAATTTTTAGCTACTACAAGCCTATCAAGTACTAAAAACATGTGTCTGAGACTTTATCATGATAAAAAATGTTATGAAATATGTGGTTCTCAAAGAGGTCTCATCACACAGTGACAGAGAAGAACTAGCTTGGGCACATAACTTTGTAAAGTTTTTTTTGCTTGTTTTGGTATCTTAACTATAGCTTGCAAAAACATAGCTGCAGTGTTAGGAAGCAGCAGCTGTGCCCGTCTAGATTTTTCAGATCAAAGAGTTCTTGCGGCAAAATACAACTGATGTGGTCTCAGGGACTTTATTAACTCCAGATGTGGGGAAACAGTCAGCCAATTCCACAAAAAGAGCAAGTCTCTTTCAGTTACAATCAGTACTGCCCACAAATTAAAACCAGGCCTCTTATGTCACCTGATCACCTGCCCATGGATGCCAGTTGTTTTTTTTTCTTCCTCCTGGTTAATGACCTAATCATAAGTTTAAATCACAAGTCTGATTTTGTGTTACTACAAACAGAATCTAAAAGAAAAAAAAAAGAAAGTATACATGTGTTTGCACATAGACCTCTGAGACCAGATTAAACTCTACAATTCAAATTCTGATTGAAACTTAAAGGGAAATTTTCATTATTTAGAAATACAAAGGATTCTACTAAGTTATCTAGATGGATCCAGTTAGTCAGAAAAGAGTTAATAATGTGTATGTTATTTCAATTGATCCTCAAAATTATTATAAGTAGGTATGACTTGTATTACGCATGCTCATTTCAAAGTTGAGAAAAATTGGGCTCAGAGATTATAAATTCACTACAGTGTAATAAACAGAATAAGGAGAGTTGTATCCCTCAGCAGCAAGGCACTATAAAGATTGACACTGTATCTTCCCTCAAGGAGTTTATAATCTAATGGTGGAGAATCAAAGATATATACATATATGTATTACACACACACAAATAAGATATACAAGGGAAATAGAGGTCTAGACAAGAACTGGAGGGAAAGAACACTTTCTAAGAGAGGCCCAGGGAAAACTTCACAAAGGATACTTGAAGTAGGACTTCGGGAAGGACTGCAAAAAACACAAAGATTTTCCAGACATACACAGAGGTGGGAGAAGGCAGGAGAACAGCTAGTCTAATCTGGCTAGAATCTAGTATGAATATAAGGTATAAAGATGAAATGAGGATGCATAGGTAGAATGTGCTTAAGACTGTAGAAAATTTTAATATTATAAATTCTGAACTTAATCTAAAAATAAGAGAAGAGAAGGGAAGAGAAGGGAAGGGCAGGGGAGGGGAGGGGAAGGGAGGGGAGAGGAGAGGAGAGGGGAGAAAGCATTTCTAGAGACAAAACAAAATGGAAAGCAAAGACTGCATATGAAAACATTGGTCTTTATTATGTACTGATTGCCTTATATACATAATTCAACACATTCTTTTCAAAGTTTTTATGCTTGTTGTAAAGAATTTTAATTTCAAGTGTAAAGTCTATATGCTATCCCAGCAGCAATGGGGAGTCATTCAAGGTTTATGAGTAGGACAGTGACATTCTGCATTAGGATTATTATTTTTGTAGTCATGCAAAGAATGGATTGGTGAGATGAAAGACTGGTGATAGGGAGGCCAGTTAGGAGGCTAAAATAATCTAGGTAGAAGATGATTAGGAACTTGTCTGAGTTTGGAAGGGAGAAGACTGATGTGAGAAATAATGTGGAGATGGAATCAGCAGATTTGGAATGTGACAGATTATGGTGGATGAGGCAGAGATATAAGATTGCTCTGAGGTATAAAGCTTGGGTGAATGGAAGGATGGTGGTGCCATCAAAAGATCTAGAAAGTTGTGATGAGTAGCAGGTCTTTGGGGGAGAAGATAATATTTTTGGACATGCTAAGTTTAAGTTGTCAGTGGTACATCTCGGCAGTAATATGGAAGTGTGGGACTAGAGATCAGGGAGGAGATTGAAGACAGTTATACAGATTTAGGGGCATCTACATAAAGGTGTTCATTGAAACCATGATATTGGAAAAGAGAGAAGAGCACCAATGACAGAACCTTGAAGTGGACACACACTTGGGAAGGGGCTAAGAGAAAAAAACAAATCAGAGAAAGGAAGGAAATGAAAAAGGATAGGCCAATTAAGTAGCAGGCCAAGTAGGAGAAACAATGTCATAGGAGCTAAGACTACAAGAAGGAAAGACTACAAGAAGGAAACGGTCAATTGTAATAAATGCTTCATAAAGGTTAAAGAGGACATAACCTAAGAAAAAGGCTAATGGGTGTGATAATTAATGGATAACTGGCAACAGTTTCAGCTGAATGGTGGGGACAAGAGCCAGACTGCAGAAGGTTGAGAAGTGAGTGGGTAAGGAGGAAGTAGGGACACCATATGTTAATTACTCTTTCTAGAAGTGACAAGACCAATGATCATACAGTGAGTAAGTGGCAGAGATGAGAAGCCAGATTCCCCAGTATGTGACTTCAGTACAGTCTAATGAAAGGGCACTAGATTTGGAGTTTAAAAACCTTGGTTCAAATCCTAGCTCTGCTACTTTCTGTATCTTTGTGAACTCCGGGAAATCTCAATTCAACTCAACAAACATTTATAAAGTACCTACTGTGTGCAAGGCACTGAGGAAACAAAGACAAAAATAAAATGGTCCTTGCCTGCATGGAGCTTACATTCAATGGGGAGTATTACTAAAATAGGCAAATATGTAAATAAAAGGTATATACAAAGTAATTTCAAAAGGGAGAAGATAATAATAATTAGGTTTTTTTTTGGGGGGGGGAGTCAGGAAAAGTCTTCTGTAGAAGTTGTACCTGTACTGAGCTTAGAGTGAATCTAGTTTTCATGAAGTGGAGGTAAAGAAGTATGTTCCAGCATGGGAGACCAACAACTCACGTAACTGGGCATCAGTTAGACAATGTCTGATATCCCTCTCAACTCCTAATCCAATGAGACTGTAATTCAAAGTTCAATACTCTTTAAGCTACCCATCCAACCCTAGCATGTGTTAGATACTTAGTCAATTTATTAAGTCAATCATTTATTAAGCACCTATTGTTGTGCTAAACCCTGAGATACAAAGAAAGGCACAAGGCATTTCTTGCCCTTGAGGAGTTCAAAATCTAATAATTATTTAGCGTATTTTTAGAAGGCTACAGTCACGATTTCAAAATGACTGGTTCAAAGTAACAAGGATATGAACTATGGGCTAGACTAGGACTTACTTTCCTCCTAAACAGTAAGAATGACTTTGGGAAAAATGTTGGTGGGGGTGTAGATATCTGATTAACTGAATCACAGGGTCAACTCCAGCTTGAGAGAGAGGACAAGGCTGGAAATCTGACAAATCCCTCTCTTGGGTTTAGCCAAAGAGAACATACCCACAAAAATATCCAAACTGGGGTTTTTCCCAGGCTGCAAGCTGTTATTGCTCCAGGAGGATACTGTAATTCCAGGCTGAATATTCACAGTTATTCTCTGCAATGATTACACAATTATCCATGGAATGAGTCAGTTCATGCAGCCAATTTGAACCATTTTGGCAAAGACCACTATTTTTTCTCTCTTAAGTTTCCAGCTTGACTATATGGACAGCCTCAGATTTAATAGAGAGGTGGACTGCTTTGCTTTGGTGATACCGTCATATTCTGCTCCTGGTTTCAAAGCATTTGGCCAATGTATATGATAATCCTTTCATAACTGCTATGCAAAGAAAGATCTAAAGACCTAGAGGCCCTTGTCTTAAAGGACAAACATTTTTTTGCTAGTTACCTACATGGGCAGGCCAGGACTACATAAGGCAAGATACTGACATCTTAATTTCCGAAAGTACTCACATCCAAATCTAATGGCTGTCAGGGGTTTCTCCAACTAATGGGAAATGAACAGAGAATTTTCCTTCAATAACTACACATGATCATAGACTTTGAATTGGAAAGGGTGTCAGGGTCCAGGTCCACCAGCCCCTTATTTTACAGATGAAGAAACTGAGATCCCAAAAGGTTAACTCACTTATTCCCAGAAGGGGAAGGGAAGGATGTTTTAGATGACAAGACTCCTATGGTTTATTTGAAGGCGATGTCTACTTCCTGTACTCCAGAACTTCTAGGCTATTATATATTTTATTTCAGGAAAAACAATGGCATTCCCATAAGCTTTCATGGTCTAAGAAAACAGGAATTAACATAAGACCAGACAACAACACTTTCTGGATAGTTTCACCTGCTTAAAGAGAGGATGGCTTCCAACTGGCTCTCCATAGATAATTTATCTTTTTTTTTCTGAACATATTGGTTTTATTACACAACTAGTTTCTGAGGCTTTAAGAATATTTTCCTATGCAGAGAGCCTCAGATTTGGAACTGAACCAGATCCTCAAAAACAGGATGGCCAGGAACAGCAGGCCTTATCAACTTCCAAGGTCATTATATACTGTAATGTATGCAGATTCATTACTAAAAGGTGACCATTCCCAATTATCTAAAAACCAGCCTTGACTTCCAACAACTGGAAACTCTAGGTGAACTTTGGAATTTTGTGTTTGACACAACATCAATGTAATTTAAAAAACATTATTAAGCTATTTAATGCCAATAATATTTTAAAAGTAAACTTCATTGATTGTGCTTAGGAAGCCTGAGCATAATCATGACACTGATAGTTTTATATTTTATGCTGAATCATAAAGCTTGCTTAAACTAGTAAAGTAGATCTACCAAACACCAAAAAAACCCAAACCAAAACAAAATCCCCAAATCAACAAAATCTAAGCCACTAAAAACAAAATTAAATCCTGTATAATAAATTAGAATTAAGCCTTGGAACCATGAATCCAAAACATAAGTCTTAATGTACAATTATGTGCCAATCCTCAAAAACTTAAAAAACCTAGATGCTTTTCCCCACAGTTCATTTTTAAGCAGTACCTGAAAATTACTGCCGATGAGCAAAAATTATAATCAGCTGCTTGATCCAATCAGTATTTTTTAAAAAGTAATTGATTAGTCTATGGAAATTATATTAGAAATGACTATATATGTATATACACATAAAACAAGCATATTTCTATTGCTGACTGAAGACTGAAAACTTTATCATTTCTACATAGGAATGTAATATGCAATCAGCTATGAAAAATTCTAATTTAGTGATTTTTACCTATATGTAAAAGATAAACAGTAGAAGGCATAAATAAATAAGATGCTAATAATATCATTAGTGATATAGCAAAACATTATCAAATATTCAAATAATTTTGGGGAAAAGGGTGCTATGCAATTTTAAAATTAATATCGATTCTATTAACATTAGATTGAAATTTTAAATTTTAAGAAATCTGGCAAAATTCTCAATTTCAAAGAACTGGTGAGTCCATTCTTTTTCTGTCCCCTTTTTCATGCCCTATTCTTGCCCCCAGCACAAACAAGTTATTTTCAACATGTAAAAAAAAGAAATGTAACCCTAGTGAGAACTGTACAATTCTTAACATAATGGAAGAAACGAAAGTCTAAAATAATTTAAAATCTAAGTGATCATAAAAACAATAACACAATTAAAAATTTATCATAAAAGGTCACAAGCTACCAGTAAAGTCTTTCCAATAAATGTTAGTTTCCTTTTTCTAAACCCAATGGGGGAAAGATTTATTTAGGCACTTAAAAAATATAGCCTCATCAACCTGAAAAACATAAGGGACCATCATATAAATCCTTCTTAGCATATGGGTATTAGAAGCTATCATTTTAATGTGATAAACACTTTTTATACTATTTCCACATGAAAAAACTTCAAGGAATGACTGTGTAACTTAATATTAATGTCTGTATTTTGAAATTTGTCTTTCCATAATAATTTTCTATATAAAAGAACCAACATTCTTCCCCAAGAATTTTAAATATACAATATTTAGCACAAAATCAGACCAAATTTCATTCTAATAGTAAGTATAAAAAGAACCTGGTTTTAATAGGAAGACAAACAAAACCTGTAATTTTTTCTTGCCTTGCTCGTATCTCAAACCTTATCTAAGTGAATACTGTAATTTTTTTTTTATGGTGGGAAAAAACATGTCTTTTTAGTCTAATGCAAGCAGATTTTTACTATTAACTTTAATTTTATGTTAATGGCCGTAGCTCATTGCTACAGAATCTAATTTCTTTTATTTCAGTAGTAATCTCAGTTTCCAATCTGAGATTTATAACCTACGGAATTTCTAGGGAACTAGCTTTCAAATACACGTTTACTGAAGTAATATAACTGCACAAATCACTTGAACGTCACTCCGTAGCCACCTACATTTTTAAGAAATATAGATCCACCAATATAGCACCTGATCCCCTCCTTCATTGTTTTCATGGGCCCATGGAAACGAACATAACCTTCATTCTGAAACATTAATAAAGTACACTGTTGACAACATACCCTCCTAGCAGAGACTGTATGTAGTTCAACATACTGGCAACTGAACCCAGTTGAGCCAAGAAAAGAAAACTCTGAGGTTTATTCACTGAAGTCAGTTATAATTTGGGGAAAGGGAATGGATAAAGCAACAGGAGGAGGAGGTTGAGACCAGACAAAAAAAATTAGTCAAGTAATGCAAAATTTTTTGTCATTCAATGTCTTCAGCAGCCTTTCCTTAGAGATTTCCTGGATGACCAAGAAACAAAGTGGTCAGGCTAAGTTTGTCCTAACTTTAAAATGTTAGCTTTGACCCTACTGGGGTTAGTATGTGGTTATGGACAAATCTATCTCATTAATTTACTTCTCTCAGGATTAACCTGTCAAATAACAGTAAAATCTGAGCACAATTCTACAGAGAAGTAGAAAGAGGTTTATAAAAATCATCCCTCCAAATAGTAACATTGGTTTAAAAAAATGATAAATGAAATTGTACAAAAGAAAAATCTTGTATATTTTTAGGATTAGTTTTTAAGATACTTGCTCTATATAGTTCTTATGAAAAACAAATTATATGTCAGTATATGTCAAATTTTTCCTCACCTGAACCAGTTTTCAGAATGATATGAACTTCTATATATGAACAGACTTACTAATGAGTCATCTACATGAATATTTAACTGTATGTGAACAAAAAATTCCAAGTTTAGAGTTTTTCTCTTCAAATGCTTCATCTTTAAAGAAAATGGAATAAGAATATTCTTTGAATTTAGCACACTTCATATTCTACCTTGTGAAATGGAAGAATTGGCATCATATACAAAAAACACATTTTATACCAAACACTTAGACCTTTCCCCATCTTTTCTTTTTCCATAATTATGAAGCATTATTAACAGCACCTTGTCAAAGACAGAAGTGAGGCACAATAAAGTTTAAACCTTTTCTAGGGAATTTTGTTTACTTAGTTACAAAACTGAACCTTGCCTAGACTGGGAATCTCCTTCCATCCAACATGGCCTACCACTTCTCCCAAGAGCAATGACATCTTACGCTCTCCCTGGAAACAAAACTCAACATTGCAGAAGACAACATAAGAAAATGGATTATTCTTTGTATGATATTTCTTCGTATCATATTTGATTTAAAAGCTGATACCAAAAGGTGGACAAGTTCCTTAGTTTTATGACAAAAACAGGAAATAACTTTTCCTATAAAGTTGAATACTAACTCTGAACTCAGCTTTAAAGTGTAAAGCCAAAATTTAGAATATAAACTTTAAAGCTACTAGTTGTTTGACACATTTCTATGATTTTAGAAAAAATATTTTTAAAATGTAAGAAATATATTTTAGAATCTTCCCTCTTCCATGTCTGTGCTTTTTAAAGTACAGGCTGCCTCTCCATGCCAGTAATGCTGCTTCTTTACCTCTAGAAAGTAAACCTTTACAAAAGCTTCCAAGTCAACAAATACTTAAGAAACCCATATAAACACTGACACTTTGTAAAGGTCCTGGGGAAAGGAAAAGAAGTAGATGGAATCACAATCTGTCTTCTTGTTTGTTGGAAGATTATTACAACTGGATCCCAGCTAACCTTTTCTGCATTTTCCCCCACAAGACTAAAATAACCACCTGATGCAATTCAAAAGGCACCGTGTCTCTACTCGACATTCTCTTTGTGCCTCAAACACTTCATAACTTCTTTAGTTCAAGATCTGGGAAATTAAGGCTTCAATCTGAATCTTATAGTGGAAGAAATTCAGGATTCCCCTTCTTAACAATTTCTTTGCTGATGTTTATCCAAATAGTATTTTCTTGACATAAACAAGAGAAAAACGAACACACATGTAGTTCTTTGGAAACTAGGCTTCTTTCAAACTATCCTTTCTCAGTAACATGTTTGCCTTTTTAAATCTAAGGAAATGAGTATTTTAGGTACACAAATATTTCAGCTTCTGTATTTATCAAAGACACAAATTATTTTATGGCTTGATGAGGAAATCACACAAAAGACCATTTTACTTTATACATAATGAATTATACATCATGATGCAGAACACTAATCCCTACAAACATTAAGATGAGTCAGGTTAATTTTTAAACTTCTGTTTTTCTTTTAGGCAGACATATTTGTGAACCTGCTACCTGTGAAAAACTGCATTACCTACCACACACAAAATCTTACCTAATTAGCCTTGGGAAGACCTTTTTGGATCAATCTTTATTTGCCTATGAACTATTCAGTGCATTTTTAAAAAAAGTCTAAAAAGAAATTTGTGTATGGATCCAGCATATTTTCTATAGTTACATATTAAGAGTAAGACAGTTTGAGAATATGGTCGCTCCTTCTCTACTTTCTCACCCAGATATGTATGCTTTCTAACAAGCAGTGAGAAATAAAGCTTAAATGTTCAGAACATACCCTTGTATGATGATGAGCTTGTAAGTATAAAATGAAATAAAATAAGTGAGACATTTTAATTTTGACATATGAATTTGATTGACTCATTACATGCAGTTCTATCCACTGGAGAGGGAATTTAACAGATTAAAATTACTGATATAAAAGTATAGTTTTAATATTAAAACTACAATTCATTTTATTTCTATATACAATGAGATGCTTATGTGATATTAAAATAATTTGATTAATTATGACTCACTTTCTTTAATCTTTTTTTTGGGGGGGAGGGAGAGGAACAAATTAGCAAGTAACAAACAATGCCAGGACAGAGGTTTATTTTAAAAAACAAAAATGAAAATAAGGTCTTAAGACTTAAATGACTAGCATAATTTATCATCTATTTATTCATTCTTCAAGAACATAAAAGTCACCTCTGACCTGTAACAGGCACATGCTATCAATTTTCAGACCATACTCTTCTATGATACCAGCCATGCCATCTACTCTAAGCCTGGAAATACTTAATAAGATCAAAGCTTTTTTTTCCCCGGCTGTAGAACAAAGAGAAATGTTGTAATAGGGTGAGCTGTGCTCTAGAAAGAATAAAATCAAAACTCAATGCAAATCATAGTCTCATTGCTTTAGGGGTATTATACAGTTAATTTTACTTAAGTCTAATATTTTTTTATATATTCACATAAAATCTTCAAACAGACTGTTTTCACTTAGGATCAGACATAAAAGAGAAATCATTCCACATTTGAAAGACAGCTGGCAAGGAAATGAAATAGAGATCAAGTCATTTCACTTATATTAACCCTTCCCCCTTCCCCTCTTTCCCTACCCTTGCCTAGCTTATCTGGGCAGCTTGAATATACACACTTTTTAGAGTCTGAAGATATTCAGTTTGATTAATATCTATCAATAAAGCTCAGCAAAAAGTCTGCAAACAAATACAGGAAGAATTCAAGGAGGCCTTAACACAGATGCCAGTGAAAGAGATCAGTACTCTGACTAGTGCTTTTCACTTCCCCTCCTCCCAGCTATGTTACTTGAGAAATTTTTAGGGGAAAAAAGAGTGGCAAACCCATCTCATCATAATTAACTTATTTTTTAAAGACCCACTCCCCCCACAACCTGAACAGCTATTCAGAATGTTATAATTTACAATTTCCTGATAACTTCAAGATACATTAGAATACAAAGTGCTCTCTTCAAAAGACACATTTTAATGACGAGTAATGAAAAAAATATTAAAGATCTAACATCCTGTCCAAGACTGCTTTTATTCCTCACTCTATAATAATTTTTTTCAATATTTCTGTCATTTCAGTTTTAAAAACTACCAAAAACTCACTATGCTTTTTTATAATCAACAAAACTTTCCATGGTTTTGGTATCATTGCAATGCAATACTAAGAGCACTGATGAAAAAATTCTTGCTTAGCAATACCAAAAAATAAAATAATGGATTTGTACAATTCCATCTATCTAAAGGTGTGTCTTTAAGAAATATGACCCTCCCCCTCCAAACTGTGATTTACTTTATGAATCTGTGCAGGGTCAAAATGCTGATTTGATTGGAAGCAGATGGTATCACAGTAAAGTCAGGCTCTGAACCTCAAACTCCAAACAGGAAATACTACCCTCACCGGCTGACTGCTTCCCTAATCATTCCCAGAGATTCCTATTTGTTATTTTTATAAATATCTAAAATGACTTTCATCTTTTTCTTTCCACTGCAAAAAGCAACCTATAATCCTAAATATACAATATTTAAAAAAATCTAGAACAGGATAAATGTACTTTCAAACTTAACAGCTAACAAAGAGGCTAAAAAAACCTGAACTCTTAAAATGTTATATAACACATTAACTGAAGTTTATGGTCTGTGTGATTTTAAAAATTAAACCAAATCCACAAATATTTATTAAGCTACTCTGAGCGAGGCACCCTTTTCAGAACAAAGCTATCGAAATATAAATACTAAAAGCAATCTAAATATACTCTTGCAAAAAGCGATTTTTAAAGAAAACACAAAATTAAGCTCACAGATTTTGGTAAGTGACTTAATCTACTGTATTTTCAACTAAGTCAGCCTGTTGGAAACTCTATGGACAAAGAAAAAGACGCTCACCGTTTTCCCATTGTAGTAATACATCAAAGAATTGCTGCCCATTCCAGGCACAGGATATGCACAATACATGTTGATTCTAAAAATGTTACTGTCTGCAGTTAAAATACCCTGCTTCTCTCCAAGACATACATCCACCCGGTCAAACCGAGTAAGTCTTCAGTACTATGCATCCACACATGGATCTGCTCAAAAGGAACTTATGCAAAGCAGGACTGAACCAACTCACATAGCACAGGGGGAGGGTCAAACTGTAATGCTTTTCAAATTCTATCAAATCCCTGCTTCAGTAGAGGATGCCAAAAAGTCAAACCTTTATGCCTAAGAAAAATACCAGTTACTTACTTAAGCCAACTACAAGAAAATAGATAGAGGAGTACAGCAATTAATACCCTAAGGAATTATTAACTTTGTCCAAACAAACAGACAACAAAGGAAAACAAATGGATAGCTCCTCAGCTAGTTAATCTGCTCTTTGTTTTAATTAAATTAGAGCACTTGTGGCAGTGAAAACGTAGCTTGATGCACCTCCAGCGACACCACCATCTGGCATGGTCTAAAGTTGCTTCCAACTTTGATAAACACATGATCAAGCAATCAGGAATTGGAAACACTGAATCATGTATAACAAGAAGGACCTAGACAGTTAAGCCTTCTACATAATCACTTCCTGGATGAAGTTCTATCCTGTCCTGCTTAAGTATCCTTAACATGCCACGAATTGGTTTGGGGCTATAAAAATCATGATGGAAGAATTTAATAAGAATTGTTCATGAAAACTCTTAGTCCCAATATGAATAAATGTAGCTTTATTAACACATTATTCTAGCGCTTGAGACAGAAATGTAAGAAATAAATAAAATGCTTATAAGATTACAAAAGTATCAGAATTTGTTGCAGGCACAGTGAGAGGGCATTATAGATTTTGGTCCATTTTATAACATCTAATAACATTATTAGTCAAAAATAATGAATAAGGTTTTATTTTTCCATATATAGTATAAGAATCCATACATTTGATACTAAATATAAAACAGGTACAGATTTACTTGTATGCAATATGGACTTTAAAAAAGACTTATCTTTTCTACAGCTTGTTGTCTTTCTCTAGGAATGTTTATGTGCTTATATACGTGTGTGTGTCTGTCTGTCTGTCTATCTCTCTCCCAAGGAAACTAAATTTTCCTGGAAAGGAAGAAGGAAAGAAAAAAAAAATCAGCATGGAAACAAATCATATAACAAATGAAAGACTTTTCATAATTAACTGCTGCCAAATACATGTTTTAGAAATATATCTACAACATATATAATTACCTATTTTTGGAAGTATCTAATTTGTCCTTAAATAGTTCAATATGGGTTTTGTGAGCTCGCTGTTTCCTGTCTTTTTGTTAACTGCCACATCTAGGCAGCTAGGTGGCAAGATGGACAACAGAGGCCACACCTGGAGTCTAGAAGACCTGAGCTCAAAATCATTCTTAAATACTTAACACCCATGTAACTCTGATTGGGCAAGTTACTTAATTGCCACTTGCCTCAGTTTCCTCAACTATGAAAGGGGAATAATATTAGGGTCTACCTCATAGGATTGTTGTGAGAATCCCAACACTGTGCCAGCACAGTGCCTGGCACATAGTGGGTACTATATCGATGCCTATTTCTTCTCCCTTTCCTCATCTGTAAAATGGAGATAGTACCTACCTCCCAGGGTTGTAAGGATCAAATGAGATAATATTGGTAAAGTGCTTTGCAAACCTTAAGCATTATGTAAATGTTAGCTTTTATTATTGTTGTTGTTTCAGTATACTTTATAAAGATTACATATGACTTAAACAAAGAAGTGGGAAGAAAACCAGATGCAAGAAAGCTGTTATCTGACAAACTACAAAACATGGTGATACCTTCTTCAAAGCATCTTTGTTGATCTTCAAACTCTCTAAAAGCACAAGATACTTTAGCAAACTCCCTAAACAAAACACTCTGTAAGGAACAGCAAATATTTTGATCAGAAATGCTGATCAAATTATTGCATTAAAATCTAATCAGACAAGTAAGGCCAACTAGCCATGCAGAGTTTTAAAAGCTGATGTTATCTGAACAACACTCCCCTTCCCCCATAAAAGGCTAAGTAGCAGCTGCAAAAGAACATCACTGTACATCAGACTATTAAAATGCCAGTTGGCAGAGTGGTTTGCAACTTCCTCCCTCCTGAGAGATCACAAAGACCCATTTCAACTTTGAAGGGGCTGTGTAAGAAGCTTTGATTTACAATCGACAATACCACGCCTAAACAGCTAAATAAAATTTAGTTTTTTATAAACATATTCTTTCAGCATTGGCAGAATGTTTCCTTTGCCATTAGTAAGCTATTTTTTTAAAAAATGAAAGTTTCTTATAATTAATCATTCCAAACTTTAAAATATACTTTTTTTCTTCTGGAGAAAAGTGGGTTGGGATAGAGGGGTATAAAGGTAGGAGAGAGAGGTAAGAAGGCACAAAATACAGGTAGTTTCAATGATGTTCTCTTTTCTCAGAAATAATTAAAGCACACAGGACTACTACACACATACACCTTTGTGTGTGTGTGTGTATACACTTGCATACATATATATGGAGAAAGATGAGGGGAAAGAGGGAGGAGGAGGTATATGTTAAAAATTGAAATGGTTCCAACTCATTTCTCTTGCCTGAAACTTAGAGCACCGAACATCTTGTAAGGACAGCAACGGCATATCTATTTTAAAATTTTCCAATTACATGGTTAGGAGTGCTTGTCTAATAAATCACAATTATAAATTTAGTATTTCATTATGAACTGTTTGCTGTAAAACAATTACATGCTGATATATGACCATAAAACTTTTTTTTGGGAAGACTGAGAATTGATTATCTACTTAGTAGCACTTCCTAAATGTAGTTAGCATTCAAAACTTTTCTTTTTTATGTTCTATGCCAGTTTACAAATTGCAGCTATAAAGGATAAATACATATTGTTTTTCTATTACCTATATAAGTGAAATTTGCTAGGGAAGGCACATTGTTGGAAAAGTTGAATGAAGGGCAAATATGCTACTCTAACAGGGCAAAATAAGTAGATTCATTCTGAAACTCCTGTTCAGGAAAGAAGATAACCAAATGGGTTCATTATTGACTTATGTTAAATGTGAATTTTAAAAAAAGATGACTATGTAAAAATTAGGATCCCAACAATAATAAATACATTCTCAGTAAAGGCGGCATCTTCAGGAGACATAGGGGCATCCCCATAACCTACTATGCTCTGGGGAGCATGATTTTTCCACTTGCCACTCCAGACTGTCATCTGACCTTTTGAAGTCTGTCTTTACTCAACAAAAGTTAAAACTGGCTGGAGCAGTCAGTTATTTGCTTTATCACAATTACAAATTAGGCTGTACGATTCTAAAGCAAAAGTCTTTTTGATTCTTTCTTATACGTTTTTTTTTTGAGAGAAAAATGCTAATTTAATCCTAACAACAGCTGCACTACAATTTCTCCTTCCTTCACGGAATCATGTTACGGGAAAATAGATCATCTATATAGACCAAGTGTTCTTGCAGCCAATGCAGTTCTTTAATTCCAACTCCCTTCCCCCACCCGCTCCTGTTTGTTTTTTTTTCCTTCCCTTTTTTTCCTTCCTTTCTGACATGCCAAGGGTTAATCCAGTGACTCAGTCTGACAAAACAAGTCAACTGGAGACAAGGCCAATTTTTTAAACTTGATTTCAGACAGACGTGCCGTCAGCACAGCAGCACTGAACTGACATGCACTTTGCACTCTGAATTGTTTCCACTCACGATCCTACACTGTTAAAAACAATCACCTATGTGTTTCTCTAAGTATATTAACAGATTATGAGATCTGATGCAAAGTGAAACTCTGACCTAATAACATGTTGCCCAAGTATATCAGTGATCTCAAAATCCTTTATATTTAATTGCACATCAGGACAACCTCATGGGGGAAAATGGCTACAACTGTTCATATTAGTGAAATGGAAAAGCTAAAAGAAAATGTCAAGAAAAATTAAATCACTTGATTTTGAGTTTTGTCCTCCACCTGTAAACACCACTGGTTTGTTGGTGAGGAGTAAGGGGACTGGTGGGATGGCAAAAAAAAAATCCTCCCTTTTTTGCTCCTACCCCCTTTGGGGGGGAAGGAAAGGAGAAGGGACCTGTGATTTATTCCTTACAGGGAACTAACTCCCTGTGAAGAAATTGCCTCTACTCAAATGAAGCAAACTGACACCTGCTCTTCACCCTAGTGCTAGAGAGTTGCCTAGGACACTGAAAGGTTAAGTAACTTACTAAAGGGTACACCCAGTAAGTGCCAGTGACAGCACCTGAATGCAGGTTTTCCTAGGATCAGTACTCTTGGCTGAACTCATTTTCATTGCTTTAAAAAATGATTGTTTTTTAATTAAGAACTTAATCATTGGACCAAACATTTCAACACGAAGAACAAAAAGGTTGTATATGAAACCACTGTTTTCTGTTAATGCGATGCTTGCTTTTTAAGACTGAATGAAATATAACAAGGTAGGAACTAAACTGTCCTTGTTTGTGTCCCTTTCTGTCCTTTTTGTTTTCTTGTGAATTAAAAAAAAACTGTCTTATTGTTTTTTTTCTTTTTTGGCATCTCTATTACTATCCACTCACTCATCTTCATCACCAATAGAAATCTTCCCTTATAATAAATACAATCAAAGAAAGCAAATCAATGTCTACAAATGTACATTTCATTCAATATCTTTCCTACATTCCCGCTTAGCTAAGGAAGCAGGAGCCATGCTTCATTATTTATCTTCTGAAGTTGTGATTGTTCTGACCACTTCTATCCATTTTCAAATGATGCTGTGAGAGCTATTTGTTGCCACATAATTAAAAAAAGGTTTTTTGGTCTATATTTTATTTTATTTTTTGGAGGCAATCAGAATTAAGTGACTTGCCCAAGGTCACACAACTAATAAGTTTCTGAGGCTGAATTTGAACTCAGGTCCTCCTGATTCTAGAACCAGTGCTCTACCCACTACACCACCTAACTGCCCCTGGTCTATTACTTTATGAAGGTTATGTTCCATGGAAATATCCATATGACAACATACTGAGTGTAGAGTTCTCTTTTCTAACTCTATAAGAATTAAAGTGAATTCTAAAAAAGGATGACTATTTGGCTTTTCACATATCGAATATAATTTCCAGTTACCTTCTGACCTTGATTTTTCTTCTTCTTTTCCCTTACAGCTAATTCAGTATCAGGGACATGAGGATCATATGGAAGCATATATAGAAATTGGATTTCTTGATTAAAATATTCTATCATTCTCTTCATACTGAATAAGACCAAGAGGGAATATGGCATAGGGCAATGGTGTCAAATTCAAGTAGAAACAGATCTATAGGGGGTTGCATATTGTCTTTGAAAACTACAAATTAACATTATCTACATTGTAGTGTATTTAAAAAAAATTTTGTTAAACATTTCTCAATTACATTTCAATCTGGTTAAGGCTGTACCTGAGCAACAAGTCTGACCACTTCTGGCAAGGGTACAGAGGACTGACCTTGGAGTCAGGAAGACATTGTGAGCAAATCCTACTTCCGACAGATACTATCTAACTGACAAGTGTAACAACAAGCACCCTAGCATACCTAGGGCGGCTACTAGCACAGGTTCTTAGATCTGCTTTTCTAGAGGAAAGCAACTAAAAATGGGTTAACAATCTTACTTTAATCAAACATATCATTTACCTAGATCAGGGGGAAAA
>CM053589.1:82731676-82750812 GCA_028646515.1 Pseudochirops corinnae
TTCATCAGCCCTCCCCCCCACCCTGCCCTCCCCTCCATCACCCCACCTCTCATCCCCCTTCCCCCTACTCTTCTATGTGGCAAGATGCCCAGTTTAGAGTTTATGTCATTCCTTCCCTAAGCCAAGTTCAGTGAGAGTGAGGTTGACTCCTTCCCTTTTGCCTCCCTGTTCTCCCCCTCCATTGTGACAATTATCCCTTGTCAAAGAGCTTCTCTTAAGGACCTAGAGGGCCACAAGTGGCTTGGAGGCCACAGGTTCCCTGCCCCTGGTATAGAATGATCGTGATAGCCATTGGTCTTGTATAACTTTTGTTACAAAGGAGGAATTGTTGTATTTCTGTACCCAACTGTGTATATGTGTTTTCTTCCATCCTTTAACCAGTTCAGATGAAAGTGAGGTTCAAAGGTCATCTATTCCTGGTCCCATTATCCTGTCCTTGTATATATGCCTCTTTGTGCATCTCATTTGTGTAAGATAAGTTTCTCCATTTTTCCTCTTCCAGTTCATGCTTCTTCCCCATTCATTCCATTCTTTGTTTGAGATCATCTGAACACAACACAATCACACCTAGGCCTTCTCTAATTAGATTCCCTCTATCAACCCTGGTGATGCAAAAGTTCTGATAGGCTATATGTATTATCTCCCAATATAAGAATGTAAAAAGTTTAACCTTAGTCTCTTATGATTTCTCACTCATGTTTACCTCTTTTTTATGTTTCTTTTGACTTGTGATTGTATGTCAAATTTTCTACTCAGTTTGGTCTTCTCCTCAGGAATTCTTGGAAGTCCTCCCTTTCATTAAAGGTCCATTTTGGGGGTAGCTAGGTGACACAGTGAACAGAGCACTGGCCCTGGAGTCAGGAGGACCTGAGTTCAAATCCAGCCTCAGACACTTAACACTTACTAGTTGTGTGGCCTTGGACAAGTCACTTAACCCCAATTGCCCTGCCTTCCCCCCTCCAAAAAGCAAAAACAAAAGGTCCATTTTGGCCAAGATGGTAGAGTAAAGGCAAGGACTCACCTTAGCTCCCTCCCAAATCCCTCCAAATAACTTTTTTAAATGACTCTAAACAAATTCTAGAGCTGCAAAACCCACAATAAGATGGAGTGAAACAAATTACCAGGTCAAGACAACTTGGAAAGATGGTGAGAAAGGTCTGTTGCACCAAGGTGAGAGAGGAGCACAGTCCAGCCCAGGCCAGGCCTGCAGAGACCAGGCCCCAGCAAATTTTGAGCATGCTTTGCAGTGACTGAATCAGTAGCAGCAGTGGCAATTTCCAGACCTTTCAGCCTACAAACGCCAAAGACAACTTAGAAAGTCAGCAGGAACAGTGTTTCTTTCCTGGGTGAGAGTGGAGCACAGTACAGTCCAGGCCATGCCAGCACAGCTCCAAGCTGCCAACAAGTCAGGAGCAGGTCTTGGGAGTGACTGAATCAGCAGTGGCAGGGGCAATGACAGCAGCAGTGGCTGCTTCCAGAGCTCTCAGCTCACAGACAGGAAGGAGATCAAACAACTGGTCAGATAGAGATAACAGGGGGTCTTTCTTGCTAGAACCAAGGCAGGACTCTGTTGCTTTGCCCATGGTCAGATCTGGGTCCTACCTCCCAAGGTACTGTCAGTTTCAGATCGAGTCAGTTTCAAAAATAGGTACCATACAGGCCAGTGGCTTCTGGCTGAAAGGTTTTTTTGGGTTTTTTCAGACTGGCATATCTAAGTTCTTATAGACTGCAGTTTCAGGAGGCCATGGACATACCTGATCAGCTTTTTCAAATATTTTGCTTTACCCATTCAAGTCTGGTTTGTCGAATATCCTTATTAGAGCAAGAACACTAGGCAGCAGTGATAGGCTCTAACCAATCAAAGTATAAAATCTTTTTGACAATTCCCAAGGTCTTTGAAACTCATCTAAGCCTTGCTAGAAAGCTATTACAAAAGTAAGGTAAAGTAGGGTGAAAGAATTACCCCATCGGCCATATTGAATATTTGAATTTTTGGATTGATGATGACAAACAAGTTTATCTAATATCCTTCCTCAATTTCTTTACATTTTCCAAAAAAGTTTTTAATTGGAAAATTAGTAACACTTTTGACAAATATAAAATATGGCTAAAACCATAATAAACTAAACTGGTAACATTTTGATTTTTTCTTAAAGAAAAGGCAATATGAACTTTAATAAAGTAAGAATGGCAACTTATTTGCCCTGAAGACTCTTACCATCATGAGGCAGCCTGGAGTATAGATAGAAAGCTGGGCCTTGGAACCAGAAAGACCTAGTTTCAGGTTCCACCTCTGGGCCATCCTGACTGGAGAAGTCACTTATTTTTTCAGTGCCCTCTGGCAACTCTCCATGACCAAGAGTTGCAGTCAAGATACTGATCTGCATTGACAGAAGCTCCCTACCTAGATGCACCCCATACCAATGAAATCCCAGATTTTGTCCTTTTTCCCCTGCCAAATATTTTTGTCAGTGTACTAATAAAGTTATACTGATGTTGTGTTTTTAATGATGTGTGTATGTTGCTCCTTATCACACTTCTTACAGCCCTCTGCACATCTACTTTGACTATATGACATTCTGCTTTGTAGCCTATTTATCTATATACAGATCTGATTTCCCTCATAGATTATAAGTTCTAGGATAGGGACTAAGACAGAGAGAAGACAGAGACTAAGTCACTTCCCACCTTTATATGGCCTGTAACTAATAAAGTGCCTAGCTCGTTTTCAGTTGTTTCAGTCATGACCCCATTTGGGGATTTTCTTGGCAAAGATACTGGAGTGATTTGACATTTCCTTGTTTTACAGATGAGAAAACTGAGGCAAACAGGGTTAAGTGACTTGCCTGGGGTCATATTTGTTAAATGTCTGAGGCTGGATTTGAATTCAGGAAGATGTCTTTTTGATTTCAAGTCCAGTGCTCTATCCACTGTGCCACCTACCTGCCCTGACTAGTACTTAATAAATGATTATAGAGTTAAATTCAATTGCCCAGTGGCACAGAATTAATAAGGTCTGGAACCCAAGGCAGTTCTAGAACCCAAGTCTCCAGACTCCCATAAACGTACTTTACCACTACACCACACTATTTTTTCACCCTGTGTCTCCTATTGCTTGCCCACTCATTTCCACCTTGAATTGGCAGATAACTTTTGCTAGTCAGAAAAGAAATCTAAAAGGTTTCTACCTAAAAGTTCCCGTTTAAAATTCCAGGACAAAAAGTCGGGTTTGACTAGTTTCTAAAATCTCTGAAAAATCTCAGTAATAATGACAATGCTTTCTGATGTTCCCACAGTTAATTCTGCCTGTAGTCACGGACGAAGCAATTTGCTTTGCTTTGCTTCGTCTCCAGTTTGGCAGCCAGGACTCCTTTGCCTTGAAGCAGGCAAAATCGATCACTGGTTGCCTTTCCCCTTTGACCACAATGCTCTGTTCTCACTGTCCTTCCATGCTACCTTAATGGATGACCTCAGGAAAAAGTCTTCACCTAGGTTTTTGTTTCTGACATTTTTATTGACTAGAGAGACATAGGATACACTATGTTCAGAATCCTTGAATCTGTCCCTCCCAATTACCCTTATTCTATCTTTCTCTCTCTGAGTCCCCCAACCCTAGCTCTTTCTGCTCCTGCTTTGAGAAACCAGTCAGGGCAAACAGCAAAGGCAGCCAGAACACCTGGCTTTGAATCCTGACTCTACCTCTTCTTGTCAAGTCACTTAACTGCTCTTTCCTCAACTATAAAATGGAGGGCGGGAGCAAGAACACACTATCTATCTCACTAGACTATTTTGAGGAACTAAGGAAATACTGCATTCAAAGCACTTTGGTACTATACATACATACATATATACATACATACATACATACATAGAGACATGCACACGTACAGGTAGGTGTACGTAAATTTCTATTTATTTTTTGTCTTCTTTTTTCTCTTCCTTCATTTCTCTCTCAGGAAAAGAGAGAAAAGGAGAAAGTAAAATTTGTGGCGTTGGCCATATCTCTGTTTGGGGGGGAATTCAGGGTTATACCCTTTAGGATTAGTTTCTTTTATTTCAAAAATTGCACCTTTGAACCAATTAGACTAGGTAGCCCCCTAGTGGTTGGTTATTTGTTTTTCAAGGTTAATAGACTTCTCCCATTGAAAAGCGTCACTCTATATTCCACAAGGCTCTTTATGTTCCTGACCTTTTGCTCCCCTCACCACTACCCTGCCCCAGGGGAAACTGATCTTTCTTGAACTCTGTGCCCTTGGTTATGTTTTCTGTGCTATCCAAGCTCATAGCTAGCTAATCTGATGAACAAAAGGTGTCAAGGCCTTTTCAAAGTCTGCTTCAAAGTGAGTTTCTATGAATGATGCCTTCCTGGCCTTAATGGTCTAGCCCAGATGGGGTGACTTTAATTGGGTGAATTTGATAGTATTTGATAAGATGCAGTATATCTCTACAAACAGCTAAACAGCTTTTTCCAGGAGGTATAATCAGCTTTGGGGATCATATTGTACCCCTCAAGTACTTCCATCTGCTTTGTTTATGATTTGGGGAAAGAGCTCACCCTGGAAATGCTTTAGAAAGCTGTATTTTGCAGTCCTCTTCCCAACTACAAACCCCTCTATGATATCAAAGGACTCAGAGGCTGCTCAATGAGTGGGAGCTGGATTTTCCCTGCTAGCTAGAATTAGACATTCAGAAACTTTTAGAAAACAACAAGAAAAATTTTAAAAATTGACCCTATAATTTCATTGGTAAGGAGCTGGTGAGAAATTCCCTCAGGGGGCACTTAAAGGTCAAGGTGCCCAAGTTTGGGTCTTAGATAGAGCAAGATCACAAGTTAACAGATGTCAGAGACAGGACTTAAACCTAGGTCTTTCTTCCTACAAGGTCAACTCTCTATCTACTAAACCAGATTGCCTTCTCATACGTATTTGCTTTATCCAAGACTTACTAGGGATAACTAGGGATATGAAAAATGGCCAGAGAACATGATTAATCAAATGATGACTGATTCTTTAACATTAATGTTCAAAATAGAACTTATCTTTCACCACACCCCTCCCTTCCATGTTTCCCTTTTATTGGTCAGGGCACCATCCTCTTCCCAGTCACTTAGGTTTTCAACTCAGTGTCAGAATCAACTCCTCACTTTCATTCATTTGACATGACATCCCTTCTCTTCCCTCATGCAAGCTAAAGAGTTTATCATTTCTTCCCTAGACTGCAGCAATAATCTTCTGATTGCTTACTCTGCTTCAAGTCTTTCTACATTCTAAACCATCCTCAATTCAGCTTCCAAGATTATTTTTCTAATTGTAGATCTGACCACCATACCCCCTTCCCCCCCCAAACATAATGAACTATAGTTACTCCTTATTACTTCCAAAATAAAATATAAATTCTTCTTTTTGGCATTTAAAGCTCCTAATCACCTGAATCCTTTCTACCTTTTCTGATTTCTTACTCTTTTCTCCTCTGTATATACCTATAGGTGAGTTGGATGGATATCTACCCCAAGTATGTAAAGACTTCCCTAGCAAATAGGTGGATGAGAACAATTGGTTCCAATGGCCACGAGGATGCTTAGAGCTTGGTCAAACATCGAAGATGCCAAGGTCACCCACTACCTCCCAGGACATTTCCAGTCTTCTTGACTTTTGTCTTTGCCACTGGAATTTGATGACTCCGGAAGAGGGAAGCTGACTTTATACAACTCTGCCTCACTTAAATCCAATTCATGAGCAAGTCAAGATATCATCCCATGACGTCATTGGTCCATTGAAATGATGAACAATACCACACTCCATTATCCAGCTATACTGACTTACTTGCTGTTCCTAGATCATGACACTCCATCTCCTATCTCTGTGTCCTCCTCCCTGGGATACTCTGCCTCATCACCTCAACTACCTTTTGTAGAAGGCCTTTCCCAATTCCCCCAGCTGCTAGTGGCTTCTGCTCTCCTATTACATTCCACATTCTGTATATAACTAGTATGAACCTAGTTATCTACATGTTGTCTCCTTTATTAGAATGAAAACTCCTTGAGGGTAGGGAATATGTTTTTGCCTTTCTTTGTATACCCAGAGCTTGGCACAGTGCCTGGCACAGAGCAGAGCTTAAAAAATGCTTGTCGACTAATAGTTGTCAAAGGATAAATCTATTAACTACAAATTCTCCTGCCACTTTGTTCTTACCCACTTTTATTTAGTTTCCTGTGTTTCTGTCTTCTCTCCCCAACTAGAGTATACAGTGATGAACTCCCTGAGGCCAGCGCCTGTGCCCTATTCATCTGTGTAGCCCATAGCTCTAGCTCAGTATTTTTTATGTCTTGATAAGTGCTTGCTGGAAGGGAAAGCACAAATGAAAGAACCATATAGGCGGGCCAAGTAAACTTTCCTTCATCTGTTTAATGGAATGATAGCAGTAGAACTAACTAGTAGTTTTTACTTTGGCTCTTTGGGATTATCTAACAGCGCTTGAATAAGTATAGAGAAATGAGAGCAATCTGACATTTTGGGACGCTTTACTGAGGGAGGCTGAATAGTATCAGCGTGGTCAGAAGACAGATGTCCACCAGGTGGCACCATTGGACAACACCCATATGTTTGATTGGCTCCATTCTCATACGTCCCACAGACTTCAAGGTAGTACTTGGTAGAGAATACTGCTAACAAATGCCATTGTCATAGCCAGCTTCAAAATAATGAGGACATTTCCGTCTTGGCCAAAGGCCTGAACTAACACTGATTTTCCTATATGAATACAGCAAAGTTCTGTTTGAATCAAAAACCTGTATTACATGCTTTTGTGACTCTATCCATTTGGCTACTAATCTATTTAATGAAGACACACTTTTGATCTGGTGTTAAGGTATGGCAACTATTTCATTTCCAAAAAAATAAAAGTAATGATTATTAAGTACTTTCCTCCAAACAGTCCTGGGAGATTCAATCATAAAGTCATGGGACTTAGAGCTGGAAGGAACCTTAGAAATTATTTAAATCCTTATAGAATTGAATCATCTAGTCCAAATGTTCCTAACCTTTTATGTGATATACCCCTTCGGCAGACTGGTGAAGTCCACACACCACTTTCACAATAATGTTTTTCACTGAAATTCTAAATTTCAGCTAGAGGTTAGGAAAAATTATTATGTATTTTTCCTTCCATTTAAGTTCATAGACCTGCATGGTGAGAGGCCCATGGACTTCAGGTTAATCTCAATTGTGCTGGGGCATAATCCTCCCCATGTTTCAGATGAGGAGAATGGAAGACTTGTCAAGTGCCGTGTTGAAAGTCACATGGCTCGCAATTTTCTGAGCTGGAATCAAACCCAAGATCTACTGACTTTAATACTTCTAATACACTTCCAATATATCACAATAATGATACCATGTATACAATGATAAATGTTCTAAGAAACATTTGATATGTTTCAAAATATTCTCCTATGATTTTTCCTAATTTGAAATTCCTAATTTTCTAATCTCCCTAATTTCGAATTTGAGAAATTTGTAGGAAGGCATGTGGGGAACAATGTTTTGTTGGTGTTTGTGGTCAGAAGTCTTTATGGCAAGAGTCACTGTTGTATAGAGGATAAAATATTGAACTGAGAGTCAGGAAGACCTGCGTTCAAATCATCTATCAGATACTAGATGGGTACAACCCCAGGCAAGTCACTGAACCTTTCTAAACTTCTATTTCCTCACCTGGAAAATAGGGATAATGTCTGTGGCACTTACCCCACAGCACTGTTATGAAGAGATGATGTAAGTAAAGTGTTTTTTAAAATTAAAAGCTGTATATAAGTAACAGTAGTTGTTATTTTCATTATTGCACAGGGTGATAGCATACCTACCTTAATCTTTAAAAGAAATTCAGGCTCAATGGGTGCCAAGCATTTCCAGATTAGGGGAAGAGGAGGGAGGAGATGCAAGATTTGTTTGATCAGATAGTACGGAGTTATTTCAGCTAGTAGAGGGAAAAGATTTGGATCTGGATGAGGTGACCAGACATCTGAAATTTAGACAATCTATTCCTTGCTGCTTGGTAGATGACTTGGGGGTTTAGCTAAGAATTTGGAATGTTTGATGTGGGAATGAGTAAGTATGAACTTCAAATAGTAATTCTTGTACAGAAGAGTTATGGATAACTGAACCTCAGTTTGGCTTTCCTCTCTCCTCTTTCCCCAATCTGCACTTTTAGTTGTGACTGTAAATAGACAAAAGATGCTCTGTGAACAGCATGTCCACCAGCTAGGTAGGATTCTGCCTTTTGGTGCTGCTGAGACCCACCCCTACTTTATATTCCCATTCCACCATACCTTCTTTCCAACTCTCTTAGAAAGGAACTAAAATTGGGAAAGGGTGTTGAGGAGGAAGGAGAAAGCCTGGCTTTGGAATAGTGAAGTCCCATTACCTACTCACAGTACTTTCCCAAGCTGGAAATCCTAGCTGTCACATTGACAGACAGCTAAAGAACCTAGAAAGGCAGTAAAGCTCAAAAATTTGATTTGATGGAGAAGGAAACATACTTGGGAAAGGATTTTGATTTGATTTTCTCAGTGTTGTTATCATCTTTACAAATAACAAATAGTAATGGAGAGTTGGTGGGGGCATTCCAGATTGGCTGTCTTGGCCTTCTACCTATCTCCAGGATTGTTTTGAGCAAAATGCTTTACAGATATTTTAATGTGGGCAACTAGGTGGCACAGTGGGTAGAGCATTCTGCTTGGAGTCAGGAAGACTTGAGTTTAAATGCTTCCTTAAACACTTTTATAAGCTAGATGATCCTGAACAAGGCCCTAAAAAAAAAAATCTCTTCCTGTCTCAGTTTCCTCCTCTGTAAAAATGGGAATGATAATAGCAGCTACCTGAGAGAAACCAATGAGATACTATACAGGGTGTCCCAAAAATCTTAGTGCAATTTTAAGCTGTAAAAGCTTTTGTGACACCCTATACGTAAATGACTTTGCAAACCTTAATTTACTATACAAATGTTGATTGCTATTATTAAGTGAATAGTGAATAGTTTTGCTTTGTTTTTAAATGGAAGAAATGTAAAGCATGGTGGTAAACTTTATAATCACTATTTCAAAGAATGCTTCACTCCCTTTTGCTAACATTTTGTTAACGTTTTGTTAACGTGCAACATCTAATATTTCCACACGAAGCTAAATCTACTTCCATGGATCTGTGATCTCATCAATTGGGGTACTCTCTTTCACAATGCCAATCAAAACCTGGCCACACCCTTTTGCCCTGGGGCAACCCTGGTGCATGTCAGTCTCCCAGTCTTTCTTTCATCTGATGTTTCTGATATCCATCTTTGTTTCAGTCCTTGAAACAAGGAATAACTCCTATTATATACAGTTTAGAGGACAAAGTATCACTATTTACTGTCAGGTACCACTGCTTTTGAATCTCTTCATATTCCTATTCCCTTCTGCAGAGTGTTTTATTGCTGGTAACTATAATATGGACTAAGTATTTGCTTTATAGTAAAACACATAACAAAGTATCATGTAAACAAAGAAATCAACATATATTAAGTCTATATGCACCATAGAAACTATGTTTTTGTTTATTGGAATTATGGACTTAATGAAGTTTGAATAGAACCCATTTTTACGGAGTTTGACTATTTTCTCCACTCAAGTGATACTCAAATATCTCATTGTGTGATGAAGGTGCCCCTAGGTTCTCAGAGCCCGAATAACATAAAAGACAGGCCATTTTGAGATGAAAAAGCTTGAGTTGGGGCCAGTGACAAACTGTCTTTGAAGGACCAGCCTTGCTAAGTTCCAGGATACTCAGTTCCACAATATAGACGACCAGCTGAGGACAGTTGTTGAGTTTTTGTTTGTTTGTTTAGCTTTATGCGGACCACTGTAACTCTGGAATCCATTCTGCTAAGTTGCAGACAGGTCTAGCCCTGGTGGAAGAAGTGCCCGACCCCTAACGCTCCTGAAATGACTTGGTCCCTGAAACATTGACGGTGAGGCTTAGGAGTCAGGAAGAACAGAGTCTGCCCCCTCCCTCAGACCCTGGACAAACCACTTAACTTCTCCTACTCCCAGTTTACTCATCTGTAAGATGAAGGTGAAATAATACCACCTACCATACAGGGATGAGACTCAAATGAGTTAATGTCTATAAGGTGCTCTGCAAAACTCAAAGCTTTATATCAATGTCAATGGATTATTATTGAACAATTGCACATTTTAATGAACTTCATATTTTAACTCTGTGAGGAGTACATGCCAATTCAGAGAGTAACATGGATTAATAGAGAGAAGTAGACACGAGGGAAGAAGTTAAGAACTATTTCAATGATAAATCCCTTTTCCCAGAACAATTTTGTACCTGGCATTTTAAAGTCATTATTTGAACAAAAATAAGATCAAAGACTAATGCATTTGCAATTTTTATGAAAGTGAATATGGTATGAAAATGATTGAAAATGACTTGGATTTACTAACCCACAACCAAGGGTGCTCCCATATGCAGTTTGGAAAAAAGACAAAGTATCTGAGACCTGCCTAGCTCATGAGTCGTAGAAGGATCACAAGTCAGGGTTCAGAGACCAGGGAATCTTCATGGTTCAGGAACTGGAAATTAGGCAAGACCAAACAGATGGCGGTGGTGACCTCTCTGGGCCCTTTGACTTCTTAATTATGCTCCTCCTGACCAATCATCAGATCTCAGGGGCATGGTCAAGGCAGGAAACCCCTGTGGGTTAGAACAAGTGCCACAGCTGGTCCAGGGGACAGGAGGTGGAGATCACAGCAGCAAATTAATCTGCACCTGATCCCAGCAACTGCAGGGACAGAATATGGGTTAAGGGCAAGGCAGGGCATGGACGCATGGTTGAATTCATTCAAACAATGGGGGGTGTTTGAAAAATAATTGCTAAGTAAATGGTGCTAACCAATTTTTTTTTTTTTCAAATAACTGGCTAAATCCAACTCTTTCTCTCCTCCCACCAGTTTTCATATATGTATACAAACTCACTTAAGGTTAGATTCTCATGTAACTGAAAGGAAATTTTTTTGCAGAAACGTCCAGAATTTATACCTGTAAGTATATTAGGTACATCAAGCATATTATTTTAGAATTCTATTATTTGGTAGCACTTTTTTCCCCTAGCAGCTTTGTATACGGGGTCCTCAGTCTTTACTTGTGCAATAGCAAAATCTCATCACTTTGAAATGCAAAGAACCAAAAGAGAAATTCCCCAGTCCCTCCCTCCCCCCTTCCCACTGGACTTTGAATTCACCAAGTTCAGTTAATTCCAGTATTTTTATTAAAGAATAAGAAGGCATCTAACTGGTTGGGGAATAGTGGCAGCTTGGAAATACACACAGTTTTAAATTAACCAGCATGGAATTAATTAGATTTTACTGTAATTCAGTATGATTTTAATTAACTTGAACTTTGCATTTCCACTCAAACTTGTTTGCCCTCTTCAAAAAAGTGCCTGACTTCTAGAGAGCATGCAAGAGACTCCAGAGTAACTGAGCATGGCCACCATCGCTGCAACCAGCAACTGAGTTCTTCATTGGTGAAGAAGTTTGGGACAGAAGAGTCCTGTCTGTTAAATAATGGTCAGATTCCCCCACATGAAAGACTGCTTCTAAAGTCAGAGGACCCAGGTTTCAAATCCTACCTTTGACACTTACTGCCCATGTGACCATGGCAAGTCACTTAACCTCCCTTTGTCTCATTTTCCTCATCTCAAAAACTAATGGGTGGATTAGATGGCCTCTAAGGTCTCTTTCAGCTGTAGGTTTATAGTTCTATAAATGTCTTTCTTGTAAGGAGACAGTAACGGGGCTAATGGTAAGGCTTGGTGGTCTCTTCTCATCAGAAGGAGGGGAGTTGTTGATTCCGTTGACATCCCTTAGCTCCCTTTTCCTATTGGTGAGTTCTCCCAGATCTACTATTTTGAGGAAGGGCCCAAATCAGTGCCTTGAGAAGAGGGACTGTGTATATGCGTGTGTGTGTACACATCTGTATTTCTAACCTGGTGTTTAGCAAAGTGCCTGGCCCATAGCAAATGATTAAGAAATGCTTGTTGACTTGATTTTCTTGACCTCAGCAAGAAGCCTTTCCTGATCTCACCCTAATAGTAGTACCTTTCCTCTAAGATTATCTCCACTTTCTCCTATCTATAGCTTGCTTGTATATAGTTGCTTGAATGTTTTCTTCCCTATTAGACTGTAAGCTACTTGAGAAAAAGGAGTGGTTCTTTTTTTTCATTTTCTTTTTTTTTTGTATACCAAGTACATAACACAAGGCCTGACACATAGTAGTTGCTTAATGAATGCCTGCTGACTTGGCATTTAGAACTTGTGAGAAGCAGCTCAGGCAAAAGGGAGGGAAGAGGAGGGTGTTACTGGTAAATTACAGTGATTAAACCACCCAAAATTACAGAATCTCAGAGTTGGAAGCAACCTCAAAGATTACCCAGTCTAAACCACACCTGAATACAAACCAATCCCTCAACAAGTAGAAGTTGTTTTCCCCAGAGGGAATCTACTGCTTCTAAGCAACTTGTCCCATTTTGAGTCATTAGGAAGGTTTTTTTGTTTTTCCTAGACCAAACTCAAAATGACTTTCTGACACATATGATCAAAGATTTAGGCCTGGAAAGTAACTTAGAGGACATTGAGTCCAACCCCTTCATTTCACAGATAAAGAAACTGAGGTAGAGAAGTTACATGACTTGACCAAGGTCATACAGCTAATAAATGTCTATGGGTAAGATATGTGCCCTCGTCCTCCTGCCTACAAGTCCAGTGCCCAAGCTGCTATATCCACTGTCTCCTCCACCTCATTGCTCCTAGTTGTATTTTCTTAGGGCAACTCTACTTCCTTTTCAACATGGTGATTTCAGATCCTTGAGAGCAACAACCCTGTTCCTCCTAAGTCTCTTCTCTTTCAAGCTAATCTCCTGTTCCTTTAAATGATCCTTTTATAGAACAGTCTTCTCATCATTCTTGCTACCCTGCTTCGGTTGAACTTGCTTTTCAATGCCCTTCCTAAAAAGTTGCTCCCAGTATAGAAATCATACTATAGATCTGGACCGATGAGGGCAGAGCACAGTAGATCTAATTTTTCATTCTTTTTCTTTCTCATCCTTGTTAAGAAGTCTTGAGTACCTACAGTTGGAGTTTAGAAGGGACTTATTTAAACCATCCAACCTCTCCTACCCCTCCTTGCTTTAGCAAAAAGAAGACAGGCTCAGAGAGTCTGACTTGCCCAAGGTCAGAAAGATGATAAAGATTGCACAGTTTAAGTGTGAAGAACCTACAAGCAAATTCTAGGCAGAAGCAGTGTGCCATAGTGGCTAGGAAGCCAGGCTCAGTCAGAAAGACCTGGCTTCAAGTTCTTCTGAGTGACCCTGAACCAGTCACTTCATTTCTCATTGGCCAGGGTAACTCTCTAAGAAAAGGTGCCATCTACATTCCTCACCAGGAGCTGCCTACTTCAATGAAATCATAGGTCAGCCCAAAACAAGCCAACACACAAAAAAGCTTAATGCAGCTCAAGACAAGAATTGATTTTTTTTCTCTGTCTGTGGTGAATCAATACACCTAGTAGGTCTTTCGTGATTTCTTCCACTCTGCTCAAGGCTGGCAAATCCCAAGCTTATTGGTTGTTACTATTATTACTGGCTTACTTGTATCTCTCTCCTCAGTTTTCATCAAATCCTCAGTGTCAAACTGCTTAAAGTCTTTTCTCTTTTTCAGTCATTCTGAATTAACCTTTCCTAATACTTTTCAACCTCAGCCTTTTCAATCAGGCCCCACAGATTTCCCTGAGAATAGCCTAAACCACCCAGTACTACAAATACCAGACTTATTAGGTCTGTTCAAAGATAGCTCTCTCCCTGCTTCCTCATTTCCAGAAGCATTGAAGCAAGGATTTCTACTCAGGAAAAAATTACTCTGTAGTGAATTCCTGCTTCTGCTCTCTAAATGAGCTCTATCCAAGTGAACTCACTGTACAATCTCTTCTGAAAGAAGAAAATGAAAAAGCAACCTTGATATGCCTTTAAAAGAAGAAAAGTGCCTAATCTGCATGAGTCCAGAGAGAGTGGGAAGCTTTATTCTACAGGAGTTTTCAAAATTAAATAAAAGAGGTGCTTGGTTTTTTTCTCTCCCCAAATAACTAAGTACTGGTTCCCAAGCCCCTCCTTCATCCACCTACCCACCCAAAACATAAAAGGAAGTTTATTTTAATTTGGAGATTTGGTCTGAATTTACCTCTTCTTAAAGTTTATTTAAACTAAACGATAAGAATACAAATTCCTGGGCTAGCATGAGAGGGTGTCCAAGCTCTACATATGAGATTAGAAAGGAGAATTCATCCAGGTACTAAACATTTATGAAGTGCTGGGAAACAAAGATAGGTAAAAGACAGTCCTGTCTCTCAAGAAGCTCACAGTGTAGGAAAACATGCAAACTATGTATAACCCAAGTTCCAAAGCCCATTGGTACGAGAGTCTCTCCTCCTTGGTGGAGGTCAATGCTCGACTCCTACATGAAGAGTGGGTGAGTTGGTTAAAGTGAAAAAGAAGAGAGATCTGTTCCTTTCAGTCTCTTTGGGTTCCTCTAGCCTTCAGTGTTAGGTGAGAAGACATGGGAGGAAGGTGACATGTAGAACTTTGATAGATCCTTCATCTCAACTTGCTACACCAGAAACTGTGGAAGTAGGTGAGATATGGGGCTCTCTCTTTTGATGTGGGACTCTCTCTGAGCTGAGAGATCTTGCTCCCAGGGAAAGAGCTGCTTCAATCTGTATTGTCTGATATATATATTTCTCCTATGTATGATTTCTCTGATTTTTGTTTTGAACAATGCATTTTTAAGTTTAATCTACATTTTAAACATGTTCCCCATCATTTTATTAAGTCTTAGACCATCAACAAAACAATAAATCAAGGCCTGGTTTCTAGTATTTGTCCATTTCTGAGGGGTAAATGCTGGCACTGAAAATTTAACAATTGCCTCTTGAGAACTGGTTTGAGCTCACCCTGGCCAACATCTAACACAATGATAGGGTTTCTCCATCTGGAATGCACACAATAGGCACTTAATAAATGCTTATTTATTGGTAGCTACAATTATAGGAAATTTTCCTGCCACAAAGACTAAAGTTGCTTCTTTCTAACTTCTATCCATTGTTCCTAATTCTGACTTAAGGCCAAAAAGAACCTCTCTTCTATGTGATATCTACTGAAATAACTGAAGATGATTAGCATCCTCCTCCTAATTCTCCCTAGACTAAATATTCCATCTTCTTCATCTAGTCTTCATACGGCAATATTTTAAGGATCTTCATAGCCCATGGCTTCCTCTGAATGTTCTCTAGTTGATCAATGTCCAGACTTCCATAAACCTTATTCCAGAGGCCCATCACAGAGCACAAATGTGATAAAAGTGATAAAAGCACAAAAGTGATAAAAGATTGAATAGGAAAAGGAGACTTTGCTGAGATACTTGTCCTGATACAAACTCATTACAAAAAAAGAAGTCAGATGAACCTGAATGTCTCATCTACCAGAGCAACAGAGGGACCACAAGAGAATGTCATCTCTAATCAACATCCTCCTCAGCTTGGGAAATAAGTAATATCTTCCTTTTTTTCTTCCTTTGAGAGGAAATTTTGTTGTCACTGGGGTTTGTGGAGGGAAGGAAGAAAGTGGCAGAGATAAGATTTTTAAAACCCCAATTGTTTTTAGAGCTGGGAATCAGGAGACCTAGGCTCTGGTTCTTGCTTTTCTGCCAATTAATTCTGTGACCTTGGAAGAGCGACAACCTCTCTGGCCCTCAGCTTTCTCATGTGTGAAATAAGAAAGTTAGGTTAGATGATTTCTACAGGACCTTGAAGCTCTAACATTCTATTCCTACGAACTTATGACAGAAGGCAAGAAGTGGTTAAAGTGGCAGAGTAGAGAGAACGCTGAACTTTTTGTCAGAAAAACCTAAGACACTTACCAGTTGTGTGACCCTCGGCAAGTCCCTTAACCTCTGCCTGCCTCAGCTTCCTCACATATAAAATGGGGTTAATAATAGCACCTACTTCCCAGGGTCATTGTGAGGCTCAAATGAGGTAATATTTGTAAAATGCTCTGTACACCTTAAAGCACTAGGTAAATGCCAGCTGTTCTTTGTGATCAGGAAAGGTTGCATTGCTTTCTGTATGATAACTAAAGGAACAAACACAAGTCTCTATCCACTCTGAATCAAGCATTATTACTTATTGCCCACCATCTCTCTCTGTGCTCCCTTCCTCATACCTTAGTCTGATCATTTAAATATTTTTTTTTTTTTTTGAAATTCACATTGTAAACTTCCTGAGGGCAGGGACCAAGCATGCTTTGTTTAATTTCCACATCCCCAGGACCTAACACAGCACTTTGTGCACAAGCAGTACTTAATAAATACTTGTTACATTAGGTTGAATTGTCAAGTTAAACATCAATCATGATTCTCCAGGGCTGGACACACTTGAAGAATGGCTGACCGTAGGAAACCCAAGAGTTTGTTATAAAGTAACACTGTGGTTAGCTCAGTTTGTTCTCATCTTAGAGATGAGAAGGTAGGAATATAAGGGAATAGTTACTATTGTCTTTTTATCTTTCTTTTTTTTAATAACATCATCCATTTTCTCTCTATTCTCTTAGCTTCTTCCCCTGTTTGAGAGAGTCCTTGAATGTCAGTCCCTGAAAACCTTTACAATTACACATCCCTTCTAGAACAGATTCCTTCCATGTGTGTTTGATGCAGTTCAACCTCTCCCTTTCTGACTTCCTGTTTCCTCCTTCCTGACTTTCTTATCTTCTTCATTGCCATTTTGACTTCCTCATCTTCTAGTCTGGGTAATATAGGATTGTAGCAGAAAGCATCACAGATTTAGACCTGGAAAAAAAACCTTGGAAGCCCTCAAGTCCAACCCCTCGTTTATAGATGAGGAAACTAAAGCCTAGAGAGGTTAAAGTAGTAAGTGTCTGTGACAGGATTTGAACCCAGGCTTTCCTCCCTCTTGGTCCAGTGCCCTACTCATGATACCATGCTATTGAAGTATGAGAATTTCAGTGTAGCAGTTTCATTATCATTAGTGAGGAGGAGAATGAATCATTATGGGAATGCCAGCAAATCAAATCCATTTTATCTATTTTTTTTTTTGTCTTTTCAATTTCCTCCATAAATGCTCTTGGTATAATCTGGCTTAGCTGGGTCTCATACTATGCTTTTTGCAGTCTTGTTTTTCCCTCTGTTCTAAAAAAAATTATTTTATGAGGGTGATAGTATTTATAATCTTCCTCATTCTCCAAACATCCTCAAAACTGAGATATTGCTATAAAATGAACTTAAGCAGGTATAGGGAAGATAAAAGCAGGCTTTTAATTTGAGTTCAATAAACATTTATTGTCTCCTGAGATACAAAGCCTAAAAAAATTATAGTCTTTGCCCTTGAAGTGTTTACAGGGAATATAATAATAGCCACATTTATATAGCACTTTAAGGTTTGCAAAGTGCTTTAATTACATTATTTTACTTGATCCTCATAACAATCAGATGAGGTTGGTGCTATTATGATCCTTAGTTTACAGATGAGGACACTGAGAGGTTAAGTGTCTTGCCCAGAGCCACACAGCTAGCAAGTATCTGAGGCAGGATTTGAATCCAGATATCACTGAGCCAAAGTCCATCACTCTATCTGTTCTACCACTATCCAACCTAGCTGTCTAGGCATATGACACATATACAGATAAGTATAAAATGATGATAGCTAACATTTATGTAGTTCTTACTATGGGTCAGGCACTATGCTAAATGCTTTACAATCAGTATCTCATTTTATCCTCGCAACAATCCTAGAAGGAAGGTGCTATTATTATGGCCATTCTACAGATGAGGAAACTGAGAGAAACAGACATTGAATGACTTTCCCAAGACCACACAGTAGTAAGTGTCTGAAGGAAGATTTATATTCAGGTTTTTCTGACTCCAGGTCCAGTACTCTAGCTGTCCAGGTATATTACATATATACAGGTAAGTATAATCCACATATTAGTATAATTCAATGATGTCATGATGTGTGCCTTTGCTTCAGATAACTGAGAAAACACTGTGGTAACAGAGTCAATCTGGTTTGAAGTTTTATGAGTTAAAGGTGATTTGGGGGAAGGAAAGGCTTAGAATAAACTGATTCAAAGAGTTACAACCACCAGCTGAACATGGCTATTGCAGTGTGATGGTCATAATGGTCCCACACTGACTTCTTTAGCTTCCATCAGTAGTCATCTTTGAAAACAGAAGATAAGTAATGCCGTGCTTACTTATGTAAGAACCTCCTTGGGAGGGGGTGGAGCCAAGATGGGGGCATAGCAGCAGCAACATATCGCAGCTCTCACATAGCCACCCCAAAATACCCATAAAATAGGACTCTAAACCAATCCTAGAACTCCAAAACGCACACAAAGATACTTCCCACTAAAGTCAGCTTGGCTGCGAGAAACCATATCAGCACTGCGAACCCAAACCAGCCTGGCCTGAAGCCATGGCTGTGCCCTGGGGCGGCTGGATGGGAGGAGCAGAGGAGTCTCTCTGGTGAGCGGATTAGCAGCAGCTGCCAGCAGCTCAGTGGGACTTGCAAGGTTGGGAGGGAGGAGCAGTCCCGCCGAAAGGCCTCCAGAGCAGAAAAGCAAAAGGCAGAGGTTTTGCACCCGCCTCCACGTTGCAGCTTCCCACCCGCAGCCTGCAGACAGCAGGGGGACTAAGCGGTTGTTCTGAGGCCAGTGCTCTTGCATTGAGCGGCCTGGATCCGGATCGCCGTTTTGGGCCTCGGTCTTGGAGTCTTCACTATCCAGTCAGCCCAAAGTAATTAGGAAGGGTCCCAGCACCTTCCTGAGAGCTACGGCAGCCGGGAGGACCCCAGCGATTTGGGACAGAGCTTTCCCTTCTGGAAGCAGAGCCCCACAGAGATTTTAAAAAAAATCACGGTCTGAACAACCATGAGTAAGAATAAGCATAAAAAGCAAAGTAAGAACAGCTCCCAAACCCTAGATTCCTTCTTTGGGGAAAAGAAAGATCATGGGAGAGAGAGGGAGGAGGACAGCGCAGCCAG
>CM053589.1:82751312-82769971 GCA_028646515.1 Pseudochirops corinnae
TTTCCCACTTCTGTAATCTCTTTGGGATATAATCCCAACAGTGGTATTGCTGGGTCAAAGGGTATGCAATTATTTATAGCCCTTTGGGCATAGTTCCAGATTGCTCTCCAGAATGGTTGTATCAATTCACAACTCCTGTTTGGTGGATTTTCAAATGAACTGGTTGCCAGCATAGACCAGTTATTCAGTAGAATTTCTGTGAGGATGTAACTGTTGAACCAGTGGTAGAAAACAAGAAAGTCATGTACAAAAAGATTCTTACAAAAGTCCATTTAGATATGAACATTGTTAAAAGCAAAGCAATGTATATGACCTTGAACTTTAAGCACGATTATCATTTAATACAGCTTTTGTCATTAACCAGTAGAAAAGTAAATATTTTCTATCATAGCAGCTATTCATTTTTCATCAATTGGCTTGGTGGCTAAAAAGAATAAAAATGAATTTCCATCTCTTGGGTGAGGAGTGGCTTAAATTTTTTTTCCCACATTTTTCATATTGTAAAGAAGAACTAGAACCAATGGGAAGAACTATAAGAAAGAAGAAAGAAACAAACAAAAAAAAGAGATAGCAAATAGTATGCTTCAATCTGCATTCATGGTTCTTTCTCTGGGTGTGGCTGTACAGCTTTTTCTATCATGAGTCTTTTGGAGTCTTAGATCCTGTGTTGCTGAGAAGAGCTAAGTCTATCAAAGTTAGTCATGGAAAAACATGGCCGTTATTGTGTACAATGTTCTCCTGGTTCTGCTCATTTCACTCAGCATCAGTTCATACAAATCTTCCCAGGTTTTTCTGAGCTTCACCTGCTCATCATTTCTTATGGAATAATAGTATTCAATTACATTCATATACCACAACTTGTTCAGTCATTCCCCAATTGATGAGCATCCCCTCAATTTCCAATTCTTTGCCACCACAAAAAGAGCTGCAATAAATATTTTTGCACATGTGGGTCTTCTTCTCATTTTTATGACCTCTTTGGGATACAGACCTCAATGTGGTATTGCTGGGTCACAGCTTTATAGCCCTTTGGGCACCATTCCAAATTGGTCTCCATGATGGTTGGATTAGTGTTCCAATTTTCCCACATCTTCTCCAAAATTTATCATTTTCCTGTTTCGTCATGGTAGCCATTCTGATGGGTGTGATGTGGTACCTCACAGTAGTGGCTTAAGTTTTGATGTTCTCATGGGAGTACTGGATGAGGACCTTACCAATGAGAGATTTTAGAAGGAAGCCCTCAAGTCTGAACCCAATCTGCATAAACTCAGACTTACAGTTTTATTATACTGGTTACATATAAAAATAGCAATTTTTATTTCCCTCTGAGGTGCTACTATATCATCTGACACCTTTAGAGAAACCTTGAGAAGATTTATATAAACCGATGAAGAATAAATAGAATGAGGAATACAGTGTATACAGTAACAACACTGAAAAAAGTGAGAAAAGTTGAAAGATACTGTGACCAATATAATGCTTAGCTTACTCTTCTGGGGAATGAATGCCACCCTCTTCCTAATGGAGAGGTGATAGACTCAAGATGTTGAATGAAACATTTTTGGGCATGGGCATTTTGGGAATTTGTTTTGTTTGATAATGCATATTTGTTAAAAGAGTTTTGTTTTTATTTTCTCCCCTTACTTGGGGGGGGGAGAGAAAAAAATGCTTATTAATTGAAAATATTAATAATTTTTAAAAAACAACAAAAAGAAACTAGCACAGTATTCAATAATTCCATCTGTTAATGTTTTCAAATATAGCACACACTGAGAGTTTTCTTTCTGTAAACAGTTTTTAAAAAAATACCATGTGCCTTTTTGGTATATTTCCATTTTATTAAGTTTGAAAACAAGGTATCAATTTGCATCTCCCTTTCAAGTCCACTAAAAATAAGGCATTCCAATTTTCTCTTTCTTGTATCACATCCCACTCCCACCCCCCCAAAAAAGTTCAAGATTTTCTTTGGACAGCTAGACAAGAAATCACAATAATTTTCTTATCAGAGAATATTATGGTCAATTTCAAGTTGCAAAATCATACTATTCCTTTTTAATAACCTCAGTGCACATACTTAACTGTTTTGATCATACTATATATCAGTCACTTCCCTCCTTGAAGTATTATAGAACCTTGTGTCCATTAAAATAATTGCTATCAAGCTAAAATTGAGTGTCTGAATTATTTTTCACTGCTACATATATTTGTCTTTTTATATTTCTAAGTGCAAAGAAGTAAGCCATTTAATAAAGAAATGTACTATATGAATGGAAATGCTTTTTTTTTTTTTTCAGCTCCAGGCTGCCTTTTCATTTCAACTTGGGACGTATTGAGCTTCACAGCCTTGATTTCTCACTCTCACCTCATATACCCAATCTGTTGCCAAATCTTGCCATTTCTACCACCATGAAATCTCTTGTATTCAGCCCCTCTTTCTATTCACAGTCACCATCTCAATTTAGACCCTTAACTTCTTCCCACACTATTGCAAAAGCCACTTAATTGGTCATCCTGCTTCAAGTTGTACTACACCAATCTATCCTCCAGCCCGCTAACAAAGTGATTTTTCTTAAGCATAGATCTGACCATGCCACTCCATTATTAACTAACCTCCATGGCTCCCTATTGCCTCTAGAAACAAATAAAAACTTATGAAACTTTTAAAGTTCTTTAAAAACTGTTCCTCAACCTATCCTTCAAGCCTCATTATACCTTATTCCCCTTCCTGCTCTCTTTTCACCAGCTAAACTGGTCTTCTCTCTGTTCCTCACACACAGTGTTCCATCCTCCATCTCTGTCCCTTTGTACTAGGTGTCTCCTATGCTCAGAATGTGCCTCCTCCTTACTTCTGTCTCATGGAATCCCTCTCTTTCCTTTATGACATAAAACCACCTTTCTACATGAAACCTTTTCTGATCCTCTCAAGTGCAAACATCATCCTTCCTTAACTACTTCGCATTTACTCTGTATATATTTATTAGAGGGGCTTGCTGGATGCAGCCCCTTGAGAATTGTTAAATTTTCAGTGTGAACATTCTTGACTTGGAAACCCACACTGATTTATTGTTTGGCTGATTGCTTAGACTTAGCAAAGTGATAGAGAAAATGTTAACAATGAGAATTAAGCATCAAAACATGTCTTTTGTTCAATTCTCTTCTCCCCCACCCCAAGCTAATTATTAAACATTTGCCAGCACACCCCTGCTTATATATGTGTCTGTTGCATCCCCAAATAAAACTTACACTCCTTCAAGGCAGACATTGTTTTATTGTTTGCATTCCTTTGGGAGAAGAACAGAGCCCAAGGATTCAACCTCCATTTCTTCACTCTGTATACACCCTCCACCCCACACTTGACTTGAGGATATTTATTAGCTTTATTACCCTGAATAAGTTACTTTACCTCTGGTTGCCTCAGTTTCTTCAACTGTAAATTGGAAATAATAAGCATCTACTTTGCAGGGCTGTTGTAAAGATCAAATAAGATCACATTTTTGAAGCACTTTGCACAATGTCTGGCACATAGTAAGTGTTATAGGGAACTATAAAAAATGAAGAGGTTACCCATAAAACGTAGAGGGTTAGGGTTAGGGCTGCTCTGGAGATCCCAAAATACCAACATGCCAGGTCCTGCCGAATGAATTCAACTCAAGTCTTCTCAGCCAAAGAAAAGTAAAGTTTATTACAAGTTCACCATATTGGGTAGACTCTTAGGGAGCCTAGGTATCTGTCATGCTTGCATTGGGCAAGCAGGACAGAATAAGTCTGTGCTAGGTCATTCTATGGCACTCTCACACACATGGGGGCAAGAAGGGGTCTTATATACAGAAAGATTATGGGAGGAATCTAGGGGTGGTCTGGAGGAGGAGTTTGGGGAAGATCTTCAGGAGGAGTTAATGAGGTCAATGCAAGGGTGAATTGATATTTTAATAGGCTCAAAGGTGGGAAATAGATGGACAATGGAGGGCTAGGCTAGTAACAGAGGTTTGGGCCCAGCCACTAGGAAAGCTTATGGCCTTTGCAAATGCCTCATCAAGTGGGAAGATTCAGTCAGAGTTCAAGGGGTTTCCCAGAGGCTGCACCTCATCACTTATTCCCTTCATCCCTTCCCACTCTCCCCCAGACTTCTCTTGGAAAAAAAAAGAGGGGAAGGCAAATGATCTCACGAACTTTGGGGGTCCAGAGCACTTTCCATCTTCCTACTGCTATCCTACTAGTAAGCCCAGATCAACTGAGAGCAGTGTCTATGTTAAGAACAAAGGACAGACTGGATGCAGATTTAAGGCTCTACCAAGAAATAAGAAGAAAGCAATATCATCTTTAAGAGGAACAAGCACTCTCTGAATCTATGAATTATCCCTTTTCCACACATGCTCTCTAAGCTTGAGCCCACTTTTCCCTGCACCCAGAATCTTCTCAGACTCGGACTCTGTATCACCCTGGGTAAGTCACTTAATTGCCATCTGCCTCAGTTTCCTCACCTGTAAAATTGGGATATAATAGCATCTACCAACCAGGGTTGTTGTGAGGATAAAATGAAATAATAGTTGTAAAGTACTTTATAAACCTTAAAGTGCAATATAAATGTTATCTATTTGTTATTATTATTATGGAATATCTTATACCACCTGATTTACTGGTACCACCTTAATAAATACCCCTTTCTAAAAGTAAATTAAAGATGGATAACTAAGTGATATCAACTGATGATTATGGGGAAGCATAGTGCTCCATGAGCTATAGCACAGGAAAAGATATTCCTCTAACCTTTCAGGAGTACCCCCTAGGACTTGTAGTAATTTCTGAAAAAGTGACTCATTCATTAGCTTGAGCGGGATTTGAGATAGTTGTCCCAGAGAGTGTGCTGTGCTTGCAAACTGAAATTAACTAGAAATTCATCTGTCCGAAAAGTTTTAATTGGCTGGGAGTCAAGTTCTGACATCCCTTCTACATTCTAGGAAATCATGAACTACTTGGCTAGTGGACTAAGGGATGATGCACCTATTTTATGGTGTCATATCTGGTGTCATTGAAGTGCTTTTTTGTACAATGATTTACAACCAATCACCATTTATTAAGTGTCTCTTATGTGCCAGGGACTCTGCTGGGTGCTGAGGATACAAAAAGCAAGAAATAAACCTGTCTCTGCCCTCAAAGAGTCTACATTCTACTACAGGGAATATACTATATTTATAGCTAAATATAGAATATAAACAAAATAAATACATAATGATGGGTCAAAGGAAAAATTAGGAGACTCAGGAAAGGCTGTTTTTTTTTTTTTGCTCTTTGGAGGGCAATTGGGGTTGAGTGACTTTCTCAAGAATATAATAATTCTTGGACCTCACTTAAAGAACACATAAGTTCTCAACTCTTCTCTCAAGCTCAGTGCCAAGATCTGCCACTGCAGCTGTATTCCTGGGACAATATGGTGAAAGTCAAAGTCAATGCATTTGATAGTAGTGGGTTCCTGGTGACCAGAGCTGCATTCACCTCAGGCAGAGTGGACATTGTAGTCATCAGTTTTTGGGTCAAGTGTCTGAGGCCAGACTTGAACTCAGGTCTTCCTGACTCCAGGGCCGGTGTTCTATTCACGCTGCCCCCAGGAAAGGTTTTCTGAAGGAGGTAGTAATTGAGCTCAAAATAATTAACATAATTAATTTGTTAAGTTATAGTAAAATAAATTCAATCCAATAGGAATAAAATATCTTCAAGATACAACAAACTTTCTTTTTTATTAGTATGAACTTTAATAATCCATAGTAACAGGATTTATTTGTCTAAATAGTTACCTACTTTTACTCATAGACTGTACATACAGACTTGTGGATAAAGGGTCTTTAGTCTCTAAAAGTCCTTGTAACAGAGAGCCTGATTTAAGTCTCTCATTTTACAGATGAGGAAACTGAGGCTTGGTGAGGTTGAGTGACTTGACCAACGTTATACAACTAGTAAGTGACAGAACTGGGGTTTAAACACACATCCTCCAGCTCTTAATCTAGAATTTTTCTTTCTACATACAATGTGAAGAACTAAATATACCCAAGAAGAATACAGTGTTTTTTTCTTTTTTCTTTTTTGGCTTTTTGGAGGGGGGAAGGTAGGGCAACTGGGGGTTAAGTGACTTGCCCAAGGTCACATGGCTAGTTTTATGTTAAGTGTCTGAGGCCGGATTTGAACTCAGGTCCTCCTGACTCCACTACAATAGATAGTGCTGTACTATGCCACTTAGCCGCCCTGAGAAGAATACATTCTTGAAAGAGAATTCCCTTGGAAATGCACTTGGAAAACAATTAGATGATAATATTAACATAAGATCTAAAAACATTTGATGTGGAATTTTTACCCTTCAAACTGAAACTATTACTCAGCAGATTCACTACAGAAACTTATCACTGAAATAGCTGAGGGAAGAGGCAGCTACATGGTATCGTGAATAAAGCACTGGACCTGGAGTAAGGAGGACCTGAGTTCAAAACCAGCCTCATACACTTACTAGCCATGTCACCTTGTGCAAGTCACTTAACCCCAACTGCCCTGCCTTCAAAAAGCACCCCACCAAAAAAAGAAATAGCTGGGGGGGAAGGGGAAGTATTCAATTCAAAGAACTGTTAATTTGGGAGACTGTGATATAAACATGAATTCAGCATTAAAGTCAGATTTATGGCAAAGGTTTTGTGTAGAGCTTAGAATCTGATCTAAGTTTTCTTTATGCCAGAACACATTACTAATATTGCTACTAATTAATTTGTAATTTTCATTCTTTTGTGCAATGATTTAAACAGAGCCAGGTCTATTTAAAGGCTAACATTTAACAGAAGCATTATTATTAAGTTAGCAGCAGTTCTGATGCATTTGGGATGGCCTGGAAGATTTACTTCAAGAATTTGATATTGCCAATGTGGATACTCCCTTCAATGATAACAGCGAGAATATAATAATGTCTAACATTTACATAGTGCTAACATTTCTAAGTGTTTTATATACATTATCTCATTTGAACCTCTCACCAACTCTGAATCAATTAATTATTGAATGAATGCATTTTGTTCATTTCATTGAACCTCATGACAACACTGTGAGGTTGTTATTATGGGTATTATTTGTTTTTTACAGATGAGGAAACTAAAGCTCAGAGAGATTAAGAGATTTGTTCATGACTGTTGCATGATTGTGTCAGAGGTAAGATCTGAACACAGGTCTTCCTAACTCCAAGTCCATCACTCCATCTGCTATGCCATACTGCTTCATTAACTTGATACTCTCTGAGTGTGATTAGGACCAAAACATTCATCATCCTGTGGCCAACCAGTTAATGGGCCTCTCCTACTCTGGCAAGACTTGTTCTTGGACCTCACTTAAAGAACACATAAGTTCTCAACTCTTCTCTCAAGCTCAGTGCCAAGATCTGCCACTGCAGCTGTATTCCTGGGACAATATGGTGAAAGTCAAAGTCAATGCATTTGATAGTAGCGGGTTCCTGGTGACCAGAGCTGCATTCACCTCAGGCAGAGTGGACATTGTAGTCATCAGTGACCCCTTCATAGACCTCAAATAAATGGTTTATATGTTACAATGTTATTCTTTCCATGGCAAATTCAAGGGCACTAAACAAGGCTGAGAATGGAAAGCTGGTGATCAATAGAAAAGCCATTACTTTCTTCTAGGAATGTGATCCCACCAACATTAAATGGGGAAATGCAGGAGCTAAGTTTGTAATAGAGCCCACTGATGTTTTTATCACCGTGGAAAAAACTGGGACTGGTCTCACCTCTCCAATATATAGGCAAATGAGCCAAATTTATAAAAAATAAGAGCTACTCCCCAACTGAGAAATCATCAAAGGATGTGAACAGGCAGTTTTCAGAATATGAAATCAAAGCTCTCAATAGCCATATAAAAATTTTCTAAATCATTAATATTTAGAGAAATGCAAATTAAAACAACTCTGAGTTGCTATTTCACACCTATTAAATTGACCATCATGACATGAAAGGAAAAAAGAAAAATACTAGAGGAGAAGTGGAAAATTAATAGTCCAATCATTTTAGAGAACAATTTGGAACTGTGCCCAAAGGGCTATAAAACTATACATGCCTTTTGACCCACCAATACCATCATTAGGTTTGTATCCAAAAGAGATCAAAGAAAAAGGAAAAAGACATATATGTACAAAAATATTTATAGCAGCTCTTTTTGTGGTGGCAAAAAAATGGAAATTGAGGGGATGCTCATGAATTGGAGAATGGCTGAACAAATTGTGGCATATGGCTGTGATGGAAAACTATTATGCTATTAAGAAATGATGAGCAGGAGTTTCAGAAAAACCTGGGAAGATCTGAACGAACTGATGGAAAGTGAAGTAAACAGAATATTATAGACAACAGTAGTAATATTGTAGCAATGATGAACCGTGAAAGATTTAGCTACTCTGATCAATAGAATGATCCAAGACAATTCCAAAGGATTCCTTCCTTCCTTCCCCTTCCTTCTTTCATTTCTTTTCCTTCCTTCCTTCCTTTCTTTTTGCAAGATAGCTAACATGGAAATATGTTTTGCATAATTTCATGTATATAATGGGTATCATATTTCTTGCCTTCTCAATGGGTTAGGGATGGGCTTGAAGGAGGAAGAGAATTTGAAACTAAATTTTTAAAAAATGAATGTTAAAACTAACTAGCTAAATACTATTTTTTATGTGGTATGTTTGTCTGGGAGAGGGAGGAGGAAGAATGCTAAGGATAACTATTATGCTATAAGAAACAGAAGACTTCAGAATAAAAACATTTTTAAAATTATATTAAAAAAGAAGCCAGTGCTTACTTGAAAAGTAGAACTAAGTATGCTATTATCTCTGCCCTTTTTGCTCATGCCACTCTATTTGTGATGCAAGTAAACTAAAAGAAATTTGATAATACCCTTAAAATTGTCAGTGATGACTCCTATACTACCAACTACTTGGCTCCCCTGGCCAATGCCATTCATGACAATTTTGGCATTATGGAAGGACTCATGACCACAGTCTATACCATTACTAATACCAGAAGATGGTAGATTGCTTCGCTGACAAGTTGTGACTTGATGGATGGAGCATTGCCCAAAGCATCATCCTTGGTTGCACTAGTGCTGCTAAGACTTTAGATAAGATCATACCTGAGCTAAATGGGAAGCTTATAGATAGGGTCTTCTGTGTTCCCATTCCTATTGTATATGTTGTGGATCTGACCTGCTACCTAAAGAAACTTGTCAAATATGATTATATCAAGAAAGTGATAAAGCAATCACCAGAGGCACCCTTGAAGGGCATCTTGAGCTACATAGAGGATCAGGTTGTATCCTATGACTTTGACAACAACCACCACTTTTCTAGCTTTGGTGCTGGCCCTGGCATTAACCTCAGTGACCATTTTGTCAATCTTTTTTCCTGGTATGACAATAAGCATGGTTATAGCAACCATGTAATAAATCTCATAGTCTACATGGCCTCCAAGAAGTAAAATGGAAAGCCATGGGTCTGCATTCCAAGTCAGAAGAGGAGTTCCATCACTAGGTAGCCCACCTCTATGACCCATTTCTCTCTGCTGGAGATCCCATGCCCATTCCTAGTCCTTGCCCTAAAGTAGCCCTGTACTAGAGGAATAAGCATAGAATCCTATATTGTATACCATCAATAAAGTAACCATATTCAGTACAAAAGAAGAGTCCTTCACCAGGCCAATTAAATGTAATAAATACTAAGCACTTATTAGGTTAAAATGTAAAGGGAGGGGACTGACCAACGAGTCTAGCTCTTTTCAATATGTCCATAATCCCCACCTTGAATCATGTGTAGACATTATGTACCTCTAATCCTCTAACCACTTGGTGGAGAGGAGCATGTTTGATAATGGAGCTGAAATTAGGGTACATTCAAAAGGCACTAGCCAGCTAGGGGAAGTCTCTTGATTCTAGCTATTTCCAAATTGGCTGATACTAGAGAAGAAGGATGAGCTGCTGGGGGGCCTCTAGGTAGGGAACATCAGGCCCTCCATACCTGAAGATAGCATGAAGCTGATAGTGAATAGCCCTGATGTCTCTTTTACATCTCTTTTTTTTTTTTCTGCTTTGAAGTAAAGGAGACTGGAGATGGTTATGACCTGGTGAGCTTCAAACTGTCAGGAAAGTGAGCCACCAAAAGTCTTGAGCTGTAGTCTACCACAAGACACAGACAGTAAGGAGCAAATCCCTGAATAACTTGGCCAGTCAAGTCCAGCAGTAGCAGAGATGCAGGCTCATCCATCTATCAGCCATGCTGCATCTGTGAATTTGATGAGGTAAATGCTATATAGAAATTGTGTTAAGTATGAGCTCATTCTCCCTAGAGATTTAGGAGGTACAAGGGAGAATATGCCTTCAGATATTGGGGGTGGGGTGCAGAATTTCTGTACTTCTGTTCCTACTGTATCTTCAAAGTGCCTATTCCTTTGTAAAAGCAAATTGATGTTAATTGATTAATGGAACTGGGGTGCTAATTATTGACAGCTAACCCTGGGAGAAACACACTGGGATGTTAGATAAAAATAGCCCAAACTCTCAGGGGTACCTCTAGAACCCAGAGAGGGAGATATAGCCAGATTTGCTCCAGAAGGGTGATTTTGGAGCATCTCTACACAAAGCCTTGTGTTAGACATTGAAAGCTTAGTCATACAAGAATATCTTACTTTGGATGAGCACAGATTTCTGTTCCCAGGTTCCAGAGCTGAGAGGCAGTACAGTGTGATGGAAAGAACATTGGTTCTGGACCCAGAAAACTTTGGTTTCAATCTCAGTTCTGCCACTTGCACTACTATGCAACCATGGTCAAATCATCTTATTTCTCTGACCTTGAGTTTCTTCATATATAAAATGAGGAAGCATAGGTTTAGAACACAAGTCTTCTGATTCCAAATGCAGCATTCTCTTGAAGACCTTAGAATTATTAGATATTTTATATTACTATTATTTCCTTTTGAGAGTCATAGCAGTTAAAGAGCCAGCTTTAAAGTGGGGAAGACCTGGGTTCATGTCCTAACTCTGACACATAATGGTCATGGGAGACCGAGTGACTATGTTGCTTAATCTCTTAGCACCAAAACCAAATCTCTAAAGCTGTAAGGTGCAGAGTAGTTGCTAACATATATTGGTAAAAAGAGTTTTTTTTACCACTAGTTCCACACACCAGTAAAAATCATAAGTCACATTAAAATAATTATTTACTTTCCTTATCTCCAATCTAGCTTAATCAAACTCAATTATAGTATTTAAAAATACATACAGCTAGGGTGTTGATTAGTGAGAATAATAAATCCCATGAAGTGGTCCATTATTTGAATTGGCACTATTCAAAGTTATAATTACATGTAAAATATGTGATTGTCAGTCAACAAATATTTACCAAGCCTATTATGTACCAGGCACTGTGTGTCAACCTACTATGTGTAAAGCACTGTGTTATGCATTGGAAATATGAAAACAACTATATGCAATTAAGATATATACAAGATAAACTGGAGATAATCTCAGAGAGAATGTACTTATTAAGGAGGACTGGAAAGGCTTCTTGCAGAAGCTAGGACTTTGGCTGGAACTTGAAAAAAGCTAGGGGTGGCAGGAGGGAGAGCATTACTGTGCATGTGGGACAGCCAGAGAAAATAACTGGAGTTGGGAGATAGAGTGTCTTGTTAGAGGAACAGGAAAGGTGGCTGGTGTCACTAGACTGAAGAGTACGTGAAGGGGAGTAAGGTATAAGATTGGAAAAGTAGGAGGAAATTAGGTTGTTAAAGCCTTTGAATGTCAATAAGAGGATCCTGGAGGTGATATGGAGTTGGAGTATATCAAATGAGGGTGGTGGTCTTGTGACATGGTCAGATCTACACTTTAGGAAGATTAATTTGACAACTGACTAGGTTGGAGAGGGGAGAGATTTGAAGTTGTATAACCAACCAGAAGACTCTTACAACGGTCCAGTAATGAGGTGATGGGGGCCTGTACCATGGTGGCAGAGGAGGGAAAGGGCCATATGTGAGAGCTATTACAAAGATAAAATCAATAGGAGTTGGAAACAGTTTGGATTTGGAAGGTGAGAGTGAGGAATCAAGGATGACTCCCAGAATGCAAGTCTGAGTGACTAGGAGGATGATGACATCCAGTGGAAGGAAAGGTTGGAAGAGTTGGGGGTTTCTGTGGGAAAGAAAATAAGTCTAGTTTTGGATATGGTTTAAGACGTTTATGGGATACCCAGTATTTGAAGTCTTTGTAGGCAATAGAGAAACGGTAGACAGGGAGAAATAGAAAATAAGTGAGAGGTGGGGGATGATATAAAGGGTAAACCTACAGGAGATAAGATGAATGGGGCCATTTTTTCATGCAAGGTAAGGAGAAAAACCACTTACCTCTTCATGTGAGAAAGAGGTGACAGTGGGAGAAGGAGATAACAGTGGCAGAAGGCTTCTGGGTGATATGAGATGTGGAAGAGGGGAGAAGAGAGGCATCTTGACAATTTTTTCCTATAAAATATGAGGCAAAGTCTTGGTGAATTTGCATGCTCACATTCTCATTCAATGAACCAAGTGTAGTTGGAGGATCTGGGGCATTATCTAAAACTAGCAGTGCTTTAAATGCGACATTGTTTTCCTCGAAACATTATTCAAGAGTCAGTCTAAAATAACTTGAAAACCAGTCTCTGAAAACAGCTTCTGTCACCCATGCTTTCTTATTTGACTTTCAAAGAAATAGAAGAAATAGATGGTTGTAACTTCTCCATGAGGATTCTGAGAATGATAAGTGAGCTTTGGTTTTAATTTATATTCCCTTTTTGTATTGTTATGGTTGTTCAGTCATTTCATTCTTGTCCAACTCATGACCAACTCTATTTGGGTTGGCAAAGATACTGGAGCAGTTGGCCATTTCCTTCTCCAGGTCATTTTACAGATGAGGCAACTGAGGCAAACAGGGTTAAGTGACTTGTCCAGGGTCACACAGTTAATGTGACTGAGGCCAGATTTGAACTCAGGAAGATGAGTCTGCCTGATTCCAAGACAAGCACTCTATCCACTGTGCCACCTAGCTGCCTCCCAATAAAAGTGTCAGCAATCCTTGAACACTTTAAATCTAGGTTGAACTTTTTCTTTCCTAGAAATGTCTAAGTTGTAGAAGGTGTCCTTTTCCAGAATAAACCAATTTCACCTATATTAAAATTTTTTTTGATTAGTATATCTACCTTCTTTGATTATTTTCTTAAAAACATCAGCAGTTTAGTTAGCTTCAGAATCCTCATCTACAGTGGCTGCCTCTCTGATAATTTTAATGTTATGCAAGTGAACTCAATTTTTAAGGATCAACCAATCCAATGCTTGCAGTAGTTCTTCACTATCCACTTCATATCTATTTTCTTTAAAAGTCTTAAATAAACTTGAAGTTTTTGTCTGAAGGGTTGCTATGCTTAGAGGTATGGGTTTTTTTTATTGCAATCTCAACCATACAGCTAAAAGATGTTCCATTTTTATCATTGTGACCCTTCTATTCCTTGTGATTGTTTGCCAACCACTAAATCTGAGGCAATTTTGCCATTTTCTTTTGTTTTACCCGAACGTTTTATAATATTCTATACTGTAAATTCAGGCATTCTGACTTCTTGTCCTATTTTAGAGTTACTATAACCATATTCATGCCATTTAATTACATCAAATATTTATTCTAACAATAATAAGCCTCCTTTTTTCCTTTGTTTTTCTTCTTCTTCTTCTTCTTCTTCTTCTTCTTCTTCTTCTTCTTCTTCTTCTTTTTCTTCTTCTTCTTCTTCTTTATCCAACTTGACCATTTTTGCTATTTCAGATGTACATGTTAGTGGAGAAATTCTACAGGTTTTCTATCAAACTAAATGTCATAATTTGTATAATAGACATTTTCTATCCACATAAATGAAATGTAGATAGTGAAGTCAAATTCTTTTGATCAATTATGAAAGTCTTCCAAGAGACTGAATATTTCCAGCTTTGATGCAACCCTCAAAATGTCATCCATAGACAGGAACATCTGAGGAACCATTTATAGGAACTTCCTCTTCTACCCTGATTCTGCTCTGGATTTCCTCCTTGAGAGTGGCAAAGAACCTTGGTAAATGTAGATGAATGAATGAATAAAGAATTTAGTAAAGCAAATTACTACTTGCAAAGCACTGGGGATACAAATATAAAAGTAAGATAGTCCCTGTTCTCAAGGAACTCACATTCAAATGGGAGAGACAACATATATGAAAGACTTCAGCTATAAGTCAGATGGAATGGTCCCGTGGTCCTTAGGGTGAAGTGGCAAAGCAGATGGTAATGCTTCTTCTTTAATGTAATTTCCACTGACAAATTTCTCTTAGTTTCTGATGTTGAACCATCCGACAGTGCCAAAGATTGGTGACAAGTACTTTCTTTTCTGGGTCATCAATGAATGTGGCTATAGCACCTGCAGGAGCAATTGTCAGGTTATGTCTTCATAGGAGTTGCTTCCCACAATGATGGCTGTGAGGGCAGAGCTAGAAGCAGAACCAGTCTTCAGGGTATTGGGGGGAATGCTACCACTCCCAGGGCTCTGTCCCCATCTGTCTATTGATGATAGTGGGTCAGCAGTTGTTTGCTGGTGGAAGGTAGACTCCTTCTTCCCAATGATTTCTCTCCTCAATGAGGACTGTGGGGCTGGGCTGGAGGAAAGTCTTGTGGTTTGGTAGACCTTGCTATTACCAAAGCTCTTGGCTTTAAGAGTCCTGGGTTGTCTCCATTAGGGTCCAAGGGGAAATTATGGTCAAGGCAGTGATGGTGGTTTGACTTGCTTGGCACAAGCTGTCTCCCATTTCCCCTTCAGGGTGACCTGCAGCTCTTTGCAATGTGTCATGATGGCTTTGTCCTTCACTGCTTCTCTCTATTTGATGAAGTGTTGCTGATCACCAGCCTTCCTCTGTGAAATTTCACAAATCCATCAGATTTCCCTATTTCATGCCTTCCTTGATTAATGATCAGGGGAACATGAGTAAGTTTACCACTATTGTTAGATTTTTCAAGGACTCTTGAATAAATTTAATGTATGCATAGGAAGCACTTTGCTGGAAGAGAGTCAGCAAGGTTGTATGTTGTTCCACTGAATTCAAATGCTTTTTTAAAAAAAATCAATAAACAATAAGTATGGTGATATCTTTTTTTAAATTAAATTTTGTTTATTTTTAGTTTACATCACTCATTTCCACAAGACTTTGAGTTACAAATTTTCTCCCTGTCTTTCCCCTACCCACCACCCCAAAACAGCAATCCCACTGTATACCTCCTCTCCCAATCTGCTCTCTCCTATATCCTCCTCCACCCCACCTCCAACTTTCTGGTAGGGCAAGATGGATCTCCAAGGTATGGTGATATCTTGTATTTTCTACATCTTTTAGCCAATTTTGATGAAGATAAAGATATGGCCCACTGTGGAATACTGTTGGCAGAAGATTGCCTGTTCCCTGATATTCTCTTTATTAAGGTGCCCTTAGGGTGCATATAGATTATTCTGATAAAAATTTCACATGATTGGGAAAGAAGACAGATAAGACAACATTTGTTGAAGGTTCATTGGTTACTTCTTTTCAGTATTAATAAGTTTCAAAACTGTTTCATATTTTTGAAGTTTTTTCCAAAGCCTTTTGTGCTCAAGAACTCAAAATCTTAGTTTTGCCAATGAATGTCTTTTGAATAAATCACTTTAATTCTCTTTATAGGTTTTCCCATGTATAAAATGAGACTTTATCTTTCAGGGCTGACATAGGTTATAGAAATTATTCAATTCAAGTGATGTAAAGTTAATTAAATTCAACAAACATTTATTAAGTGCTTGCTGTAGGCTGGATTGGATTCCTTTCCCAAATGGAATGGATCCCTTTCCCAAAAGCTAGACATAAACAGCTAGAATTACTGATGAATGCATGGATAAAGCCCTTAATAATAAAGGAATTTTACTAACCTTGGAATTTTGATTATTCATCCCTTTTGTTTAAAAAATTTTGGAGCACACGCCCCCAAGACATGTATATTTACTTATTTAAAGCATGTGCTACTGCTCTGATATATTATGTACTTTATTAAGTCATACAAGAAAAGAAATTCAAAGGACAAATTTAAGATGAAATACATAATATTTTATAAATACTAAAAATTTTACTTAATGGTATAAATATTATTATTTGGTTTTTATTTTTGTTTTTAGTAAGAACAATGTGAATGAATATACTTCATTATTTTGGAGAATTTTTGTTTAACATTTCAACGGTTTTATTCTAAGTTCAGTGTATTTTGATATTTGGCTTTAATGACTTCACAGCTGAAAATGGTACCTCAGAAAGAACCAGATCAAAATGGAAGAAGTGATTTGTTTGCCATGATTAATTTTTAAAAATCACCTCATTTTTCATTCTTTTCCGCCAATTATATAAAGGTTTTTGTTATAATTAAGCTAGCAAATATTTCTCCATGTTACAAAAATCAGTTGTTCCTGCAAAGCAATTGGATGATGTTGCATTTTTTATATTCTTAAGTTTAACTGCTTTCTTTTTTAAATAAAATGACTAGAAATAGTTTCGTTGTCTGTAGACCTGAGGCAGTTGGACTGTATTTTCTCCAAGGCCTTTTCCAGCCCTAGATCTCGGATCCCACGGAGTGTGTTCCAAACAGCCTCTAGGGTGGTAAGTTCTGCCTTTATACCTCATGTGGGAGTGACAGCCCTTGGGCCCTTTCTGACCTCCTAGAAAACTCGTGACATTTGACATCTCTGGGTAGCTCTTTGTTCATCATTATCTCTACCACTGTGGGTAGACAGGTGATGTCTGTGCCCACAGACATATAAGATCCTTGTTTTACTTTTTTGTCTTTCTGCCTCCAGCACCTAGAACAGTGCCTGCCTAGGGTATAGTAATATAGCATATTATAATAGGCTCTGAACTTACTTTCCTAACACACATTTTTATTGTCAGGTTTGGTCCCCAGAACAAGACTACTGTTCTCTTCAGAGTTCTAGGAGGGTAGCTACGAGGGTTTGGGGTGTCGTTTATGTGGTACTGTAGCTCATGAACTATTGTGTTCCCTACAATATCATTCAACCAGTTAACATCTTTCCAATATCATGTAACCTATTGGTTCAAACTCAGAAAGAAACAGGGGCCCCCCAACCTCAAATGAGGATTCCTTTAGACAGAATATTGACTTAGAAAACTGCATATTAACATTATCTAAGTTCTTTTGAATTTTTGTTTATTTTTTAAAAAGTATTTCCTAGTTATTCCCAAACCATAATCTAGTTCTTGAGAGTTGTGGGCTACACTGGATGTTTGACACCTCTGATGTAATCAATTGATCAATTGATCTCTCATCAAGATCAATTAACCAATATATTTATATATGTAAACTCTTTGTGGCTGTCATTCTTAATGTGAGAATTTGTTTTGCTGGACTATGCAGATTGGAACAAGTATGCATAGTCCAGCAAAACAAATTCCCCACATTGCCTAACTGTTTTATTAAGAATGAAAGTAGGGTGTGGAGTAAAGATGGCAGCGTAGAAGCAGGAGAACTCCTTGAGCTCCCCCCATAACCACCTCAAATACTTATAAAATATGACTCTAAACAAATTTTAGAGCTCCAGAATTCATAAAATGACAGGGAAATAAACCTGCTGAAGGCAGCCCAGCAGGCAGATGGCAGGCTGACGGGAAGGGGTCATCACAGAATGCTGGGAGCCGAGCCCAGCATAGCCTGAAACCAAGGAGTTAGCCCCAGGGTGGCCAGGACAAGCTGTGACTGGAGCACTTGGGAGAGTGGATCACCAGTGGCTGTGGCAGTTTCCAGAATTATCCAGAGCCAAAGACAAATTGAAAGGTCAGTGGAACTCGGCTAAATTTGAGAGAAAGAAGCAAGTCTGGTTGTCTGCCCACAGGGCAAGAAAGCAACGGAAGCAGCCCCTGCAGCCACCTCTACATTGCTGCTTCAGAGCTCCCAGCCTGCAGATTGCAGGGGGGCCAAGTGATCATTCAGAGGCTAAGTGCTCTTGCCTTAACCTGCCTGGATTGGGATCGTGGTCTTGGGTGGTGGTCCTGCGGTGCGTGACCAGTGAGCCAAAGCTGGAGGGGGCTGCAGAGACAGCGGCCTCCTAATAGCTCTGGCAGCTGCAAAAACCCCAGTGATTTGGGACAAAGCTCTCCCCTCTGAAAGCAGAGTTCTGTGGACTCCAAAAGCCAAGTAATTGACTGGCAACATGAGCAGGCGGCAGAAGCAAAGCAAGAATAACAACCCAACTTTAGATTCCTTTTTTGGGGACAAAAAGAATCAAAGCATAGAACAGGAGGAAGACAACACAGTCAGAACTCCTGCACCAAAAGCTTCCAAGAAAAATGTAAACTGATTACAAGCCATAGAGGAGCTTAAGAAGGATTTTGAAAACCAAATAAGAGAAGTGGAGGAAAAATTGGGAAGAGAAATGAGAATGACACAAGAAAATCATGAAAAGAGAGTCAATAACCTGACTGAAGAAAATAACATCTTAAAAAAAAGACTAACTCAAATGGCAAAAGAGGCCCAAAAAGCCAATGAGGAGAAGAATGCCTTAAAAATCTGAATTTGCCATATGGAAAA
>CM053589.1:82770471-82792143 GCA_028646515.1 Pseudochirops corinnae
AACAAGTGGGGGGCGGGATAGGAAGGAGGGAAATATTGTCGGTCTTTCACAATATGTCCATTGTGGAAATGTTCTGCATAACTACACATGTACGGCCTGTATTGAATTGCTTGTCTTTCCAGTGGGGGGTGGGTGACGAGGGAAGTAGGGAAAGAATCTAGAATTTAACGTTCTAAAATCAAATGTTTATATATATATATATATATATATGTATATGTGTGTGTGTATATATATATATATATATAATTATTATTATTATTATTTACATGCAACTGGGAAATAAGATATACAGGCACTGGGATAGGGAGATCCATCTTGTTCTACCGGAAAGTCAGAGCAGTGATGGGGGAGGATATAGGAGAGAGCAGATTGGAGGAGGGGGTATACAGTGGGACTGCTGTTTTGGGGTGGTGGTTAGGGGAAAGACAGGGAGAAAATTTGTAAATCGAAATCTCGTGGAAATGAATGATGTAAACTAAAAATAACCAAAAGTTAATTTAAAAAAAAGAAATAAATAAAGTACACAGCTAATCAGCCACACACACACACACATAAAAACCCAGTGTAAATGAAAAGAACAACAACAATAAAAACTGAATGCTTTATAATTCTAACAAAAAAAAAAGAATGAAAGCAGCAAGGACTCCAGTGTCATACTTATTCCATTAATTCAACCAAGAAGCCATAAGAATTTAAAGCAAAATAGTCTCTCAAGAAAAGATAAAAAGATGCTAAGCTTAATTTTTGAAGTAAAGGCAACACAGGAAAATTGTGGCAAAAAAAATTCTTCAGTAAATATATCAATGATATAATTTCATCACCTTTAGGAACTGGCATGGAATGGCAATCCCAGGGTCGTAGGTCAAAGAAGGGTCAGAGGCTGGATTTGAACCTGAGTTTTCCTTACACCAACCTCATCATGCTAGTCACTATGCCAAGTCGATTCTACTCAATGAGTATGGTGGTCAGGAAATATTATTATAGAAGAAAAAATCTAAAGGAGTACTTAGACTGTTGTTTTCTGACTAGAACAAGAGACAAAGCCCAACACAGCATAATTCTGCTATTGACTCACCTTTTGACCTTAGATAAATGATTTAATCTCTTTGTGGTGTGACTATCCAATCTGTAAAGCAAAAATAACATTTACTCATTTCATGTTGTTGAGCTTAATTAATGCTTTAAAGGCCACAAGTGGCTCTTAGAAAATAAACACCATTGTTAATAGGAGTTATTATTGCTAGCAACAAAGTATCTGTGAGTGGACCATATTACCTGTTACTAGTGTAGACAATATTTAAATCTAAGGAACCTGAGTATCATGTGACCTAACACAACACATTAGGATTATGTTCTCATGGATTTAAATAAATCCAGAAGCATTTACCAAGTACCTGATGTAATGGAGGACTGGCCAATAAGGGTCCTGTTCTTTATAAATACTCTGCCTGATATAACCTCATTTAGACTTGGTGAGCCTGCTTCCACAAGTTCCTAACAAAGGAGTAATCCTTTACCTTTCCACTTCAAAGAACACACAAATACTATCCGTTTCCTGCCTATTTTTTAGTTTTGTTTTGATTTTGGTTAGGGGGAGAGACAATGATAGGATTGCCAAAAAAACAGAAAGAAAAGAAAGTTATTGAAGCATTTTTTTTAACAGACAGAAGAGAATAGAAGGAAAGTCAGAAATACTGACAAAGGATAGTTACTTGTTCAAATTATTACCTACTTGTAAGGAAAAGCAAGCTATATATGATAGAGATTTGTAGTTTCATATACGATCCTTTTTTTCCTGTCTACTTTGTATATGGAAAGGCTTCTTTTATTTGGTGTTTATTAAGTTTGGAATTTTAAAAAATGAAATAAAAAAAAACAAAAAAAGCTTCCCTCCAATGAAATAAAAAATAATAGAACCAGGTTGAATGGCTGATTCTGAAGACCACTGTATGGGCATTCAAATTTGAAATACCAACTTAAGATGCTCTTCTTTCAATACAATATCTCTAGCCTCTCTTCTCCCCCTCCCCTCTTTTTTGAGGTTGGCAGGAATGATTACTGGGTTGAGGAAATCACTGAAAGATTCATTTCACAATAATCTTTATTTAGCCAACACTCAATAGACATTGATAATTCCTTAGGGATCTTTTCCTAGTGTGATTTCTGGGTCACTTTTGGAAGTGACTTGGATGAGTACTTATTTAGATGAACATTTGTTTTTCCCAAAATACTTAGTTACTGCCTCTCAAACCACTATATAATTATGAAGAACATTTATATGACCAATGGGTACCCTGCCAGGTACCCTACCATCACTTTCATTAAAGTAGTTGTTTGTCAAAACATCTCTCATAAATCAGTTCCCATTTTTCAGGTAAACCAAATGAGACTTCAAGATCCACACAGGAAGCCAGTGGGTCAGGAATATAATTTACTATTCATTACCTAGTCAAGTGAATCACCACCCTCTTTGTTGACTGAATTAACCAACACTTTTGTTTTCTTCTATAGGAGCATTCTAACTGTTTTTTAGATTTGATTACTTCAAATTATTTCAAATTCAAAGATTTCTAACTAGGCCTCAAAGGTCCACTAATGAGGCATCTTTTCTGTTTCAGAACTGTTTAGCCTTGTTTCTGAATATGAAGGAATGGAATAAATGAGGTAAAGGACTCTAAGGGAACAAGAAATTTGACTATGCAAAAATAATGTGGCGATAAGTATATTTTTTTCCTATTAAAGGTCACTGACTCAGAAGGAAAAAAAAAGAGGGTTTCAAACAAGTAAAAACTCAGTTTAATATAGTTGTTTTCACCTTTACTGCAATAGAAACATTCAAGTCTTCCACTTTTAAAATTTTAAAAATTAATATGAAACTTTAAAAAACTAAAATAAATGCTGAAGAATATGTTTGGGTTCTAAATTATGATCAATTAATGGAGGGGGAAAAGAAAAGAGAGGAAAGACAGTAGGAGGGAGAGACAGGGGAGGAAAAGGAATAGATAGATCGCAGTCACATTAGAAGAACACTGGAGGAAAGACAGGCCAAGGGAAAGAGAGGAGAGATAGAGTTAAAGGCAGAAAAGAGGGAATACAAAAAAAGGGGGCAAGGGGGAGACAAAGAAGAAAGCAAAAGAAAATATAGAGATAAGAAATGGGAAGAAACACTGAGATAAAGTGGGAAAAACAGAAGAGTAACAGAAAGAAAAAGGTGTTTTATTGCAGTGAAAAGAACATTTGGCTGGGAGGGAAGAGACCCGAGTTCTGGGCCCAGCTCTGCCACTAACCTACTCTGTGACATTTAACTTCTCTGGCTTTGGTTTCCTTATCTGTGAAATGAAGTGGTTGGACTAGATTGTCTTTAAAGTTCCAATGACTTTTACTAAGCTGAATATACGTTGCCCAATTCACACAGAAGACAAGAGATGAGAAACCCCACAGGGGCTATGGGAAACTGGCACAATGATGAATTGTTGATAGAGTTGTGAAGTGTTCTAACTGCCCCATCCCACTTTGTCTATATACTTTTGGCCTACTGATCCCACTGGATATATACCCCAGGGAAGCCAAAGACAGAGACAATGATATAATATACACTAAAATATTTGTAGTAGCACTTTATATAATAGTAAAGAACTAGGAAAAAAAAAAACTGGGCTCCCATCAAGTGAGGCATGGCTTTAAAAAATTTGTCATATGACTATAATGGAATATAATATGAAAAATAATGAGAGATTTTCCCAAAAATATGCAAAGATTTATATAAACATACAGATTGCAATAAGAAGAACTGAGAGAAGAATATACACAATGAAAACAATAACGAATGTAAAGATCACTAAAAGTAAGTCAATGCTGAGTAACTGAAAAACCAATGAAGGACTTGGGAATTAGATAATGAAACAAGTATCCTCCCTCATGGAAGAGAAGACTACTAGAACAGAATATTTTATTTTGTCACTGTATCAGATGGTTTTTGCTAACTTGTATTTCTTAAACATAAGAGAAGGTTCAATGGTTGGTGATAGAAAATACTTATAATTGGGACAGCTAGGTGGCACAGTGAATAGAGTACTGGCCCTGGAGTCAGGAGGACCTGAGTTCAAATTCAGCCTCAGATATTTAACACTTACTAGCTGTTTGACCTTGAGCAAGTCACTTAATCCCAATTGCCCTGAATTCCCCCTTTGCAAAAGGAAAAAAAAAGAAAATGATTGTAATATTTTAAAAAAGGTATTGATATCTTTTTTAAAGACACAGCTGAGCCTAACCTCTAACTTAACTGTTCATTTGCATACTGGATATATTTATTCACAATTTCTCTTAATATTTTAAAAATGGATAGGCAGTATAATGTAGTACAGTGGTTTTCAAAATGTGGTCCAGGGAAATGGGTCCCTGAGACTCAATGGATCCATGAGGTCAAAATTAATTTCATTATAATACTAAAATGTTTTAATTTTTAACATAGTAAATATTGATAAATATAACCTACGTGAACAAAAGCTTGGGGAAGGTGGGGAGGCTTCAATAATGTTTAAGAGTGTAAAGGGGTGGTGAGACCAAAAAAATTTGAAAATTTCTTGCATAGTGAATAACATGCTAGACCTAGAATTATGAAGATTGGGATTCTAATTCTGCTTTGACATTTATTAGCCGTTTGACCCTGGGTAGGTCACTTAACTTTACCAAGTCTTAGACAATTTTTAACACTACTTTTCCTTCTAAAATTTGAATATTTTATTAAAAGTTTAATATTCAACATAAATACAAGCAACTAAACTCTTTTAGTAATTATTTACATGAATTACTTTAAATGAATAAGGCATAATTTTTAGTCTCTACCTTTAAGTCTTTATTGGGATTTCTAAGACATTTTTTTCATCATTGTCAATGACAGCAACCAATTCCTTATTCCCCAAACTCATAAATCAGAAGCTGTTTTTTTAAAAACTCCTTTCCCTCTTGTGCCTTCCATATCCAATTCATCATGGAGTGATGAAAATTCCTCTGCAATGTCTCTTGAACAGGTCTCTTCCTTTCTGTTTCCTAGTGCAAGACCTCATCTCGATTCTCTACTATTACCACAATAACCTCCTGGATGGTTTCCTGGCTTCCAACAGGCTCTCTCTGTCTCAGGCCAGAAAATAACAAAGCTGCCAGATAGTTTTCCTCAGCATTTTTAAAAAAGATGCATGATGATCCTGCTCAGGGTAAAGACTTCTTGTGGTCTATTGGGTAAAATAGAAATTCTTTAGTCCTTCATCCATTTACTCTAGTAATTAGCTCATCCTACTTCAAGATTTCTAAATTTATCTTCCTTTCTTCCCTATTACTGCCATTCCTTCCACTACAAACAAAGCAATGTCCTCAGTATTCCCTGCTCCTTTTCCATCTTCTTACTTCAGAGCATTGATAGTCTTTTACCTTTCTTTGTACCCTCAGTGCTTAGCACAGTGTCTGGCACATAGTAGGTTCTTTAAAAAATGTTCATGATTCATTAATCTAATGCTAGATTTGGTGTCAGAGGACCCGGATTAGATTCTCCTGCTATTTACTACATACGTAATCCTGAGCAGATTATGTAAACTCTCTGGAAGAGACTTTGGAAATCAAGTGAATCTTGATCACTCCCTCTCCCTTCTCTTTCTCTATGATGATATTAAGCTGGTGGCAGAATGGTTAGAGTGCTGAGCCTGGAGTCAGGGAGGTCTGATGTTAAATTGACTTGAGATTAAACCCAACCTCAAACACTTAATAGCTGTGTGACTGTGGGCAATTCACTTAACCTCTATTTGCCTCAGTTTCCCTAATTACAAAATGGGTATAATAATAGCTTCTACCTCACAAGGATCAAATAAGATATTTGTAAAAAGCACTTACACACAGTAGGTGCTATATAAATGCTTATTCCCTCAGGTTTTATGTATTTTTACTTACTCTACTTACCTACAGTGAAAGTGCTACAAAAACTCCCAAGAAGAAAAGAAATTGAGAGTATAAACAATCACTTGGTCAGTCTGTACCTGGTTCATCCAAAAACTAACTGTTAATCCTTGCTTTCCTTATTGGTGATTGGAGCCATGGCTGCTTTATGTCTACTTTGTCCCTGAAGACCTATGTAATCTTGGTTGAGTTCTTTAATCTCTTCCTCTTGAATGGACAATTAAATTTAAAATCAGATTGGCTTTTGTTGCTAATTATTTCAGATTCCTGTGAGGTGAGTTCAGTATATGGATGGAAATTCCCCGGAAAATACTGGGATTGGTGGTAGTGGTATTTTAGGGGAGTGTTAGAAGTGGGTAGCCTAGTGTATTACTTATCTGGTCTTAATATATGTTTCTGGTAGAGGTAGGGTTAGTATCAAGAGGTGGAAACTAAAAGAGGCATTTTTGTTTAATGTAAGAAAAATTTTTTTTCTCACAACTAAAGTGATCCCAGAGTTTCTGAAGGTAGTGGCATTTTCCATAAGTTTTACTGGGGATTCTTTCAACAAAGGCTAGGAGATTCTCATTCAGGTAAGGATTGGACTAGATGGACTCTTAGGTGTCTTCCAGTCTTGGGATTCTGGGAATGAAAGATGACCTCAAAAGTCCCTTAAAACTTTGGAATGTTGCAACCTTTTAAGTCAGTGCATGGGTTAGTTATGTCAAGAAGCTTTCCCTTCAAAAGAAACTATGTACTATCTTGGTTCTGTCATTTTTCTGGGAATTTTTCTAGAGAAGAATCAATGACTATCATTATAGCCCTTTAATATGATACTCTCCCTATCTCTGTCAACTCCTCCCATCACTGGGTCACTGTGCTTAAGCATGGAAATAAAACTAGATGTCTCTAGTAGGTATGAATATATAATTATATCTCAAGGCACACAAATAAAATATTATCATTACATCTAGAGTATAAAATACAGTTGTGTAAATAGTATCTGCTCATTAATTGCCCTTTATAGCTTAGGATGCTATGACTCCCACATCTCAATTTCCATTCCTGACCTTTTTCTTGTACTCTAGTTTTACACTTCTAAATACTGCTGGATATTTCCACTTTCATGTCCCTCTTTCAAGTACAACTAAATATGTCTAAACCAAGCTTTTCAGTTTGAAACACCTGGGTCATCCTGGGTTCTTTCTTCTCCCTCATATCCAATCAGTCAGTAAGTCATGCTGATTTATCCTTTGAAATAACTCTCTCATCCAAAACATAGCTCATCCATTCCCTCCTTTTTCATTCCCACTCAAACCACCTCACCATCTTACTTCTGGACCTCTAGGAAGTGACCTCCTAGCTTATTTAGAATAATATAAGAATCTTCGAAAGGAACTCAGAAGTCATCTATTTGGACAACCCCTACTGAAATTGTGAACCTTGTTCACAACATCCTTGACAAGTGGACATCCACCAAGGTCACTCCCAAAATTGATCTCCCTGTCTCCCTTGTATAGTGGCAATTCCTTTTTTTTTTTTTTTGCTTTTTGGAGGGGGTAGGAAGGGCAATTGGGGTTAAGTGACTTGCCCAAGGTCACACAGCTAGTAAGTGTTAAGTGTCTGAGATCAGAATTGAACTCAGGTCCTCTTGACTTCAGGGCCAATGCTCTATTCACTGCGCCACCTAGCCATCCCTGGCAATTCCTTTTCAGAATGAGTAACTTTGGATAGCAGCTGAATTCCTCCTAATCCATTCTTCACACATCTGCCAAAGTGATTTCTCTTAAAACATAGGTCTGACCATTGTCATTCTCCTACTCAACAAATCTCAGTGGTTCTGATCAAATACAATTCCTGTTTGTCATTGGAAGCCTTTTTACAACCTGCTAGTCACATATCTTTCTAATCTTATATATTATTCCTCTTCATGAACTCTTTAGTCTCATCAAACTGGCTTTCTTGTTGTTCCTCACATAGCTAGTCATTCCTGGACCTCTTGAATTTGAATCTATGTTTTAGATACTTATTAGCTGTGTGAACTTGAGCAAGTTATTCAACCTCTGTGTCTTATTTTCCTCAACAGTAAAATGGGGATTATAATAATACTTACCTCATAAGATTGTTTTGAGAATCAAATGAGGTAACATAACACTTTGCAGGCCTTAAAATACCACATACCACTTCCACCACTGTCACCACTACTACTACTACTATTGATGAGGGATAGGTTTTGGGAGATTTCTAATGAGAAATCCTTTCTAGGTTCGCGTCTGAAAAGAATTACAGGCTCAGCTGTCTTTTAGCAGATTTACAAAAGTTTATTGATTCACAGGACAAAAAGGGGTAGAGTGAGGAAACCTGGCTAGGAAAAGCTTGCAAGAGGCAAGGCGGGGGCGGGGGGGGGGGGGGGGGGGGTTGGTGGAGTCAGAGAAAGTCTGGAAGTGTGATGCCCTGCAGCGGGCAGATGGTTTGCTAGGATGAGAAAAAGCTAGAAAGGGCCATCTGCAAAGAACAGGAAGTGAAACACAGTTTTTAAGACATACGGCTGTCAATCATAAGCTCATTAGGCTAATGAGGTGTATAAAGGTGGAGTTAGGGAGTGACCAGGGAGTGGTTAATACTTAAAGGGACATGTACCCTGACTTCAACTGCGCATGTGTTTTACCCATAATACACTGGGACAACCAGCAGGAGGGAAGGGGGGGTGTTGTTTGAGCCCTGAAACGTCATAAGGTCGACCAGCGGTCACAGATTTGAGGTCAGGTCAAAGGAGATGTTCCCATCCTGATTTGCAAGTGGATGGGTTTGGTTTGCTAGGACAAAAGGAAGTAGTACCTTGAATGAAGAGTTAATGGTTTGAGAGGAAATACCTGTAGGCTGGGGCAGGGAAAGACATAGTACAGCTGGGGGAAGGGGAGAAACAGTTAAGAAATGTGGCTTTAACAACAATACAAAACTGAATTAATAAAATCATAAAGTTACCCCAAAATATATTACATAGGCCATTCAGCACCTCTTCACTATGAACAACTTTATGCAGTTGCACTGGCTGCCCCCCATACTTGGAATTCACTTCTTTCTCATATCTGCCTCTTAGAATCCCTAATTTCTTTCAAAGTTCTGCTCTGCTTAAGCACCCCCAGAAACCTTTTCTGATCCTCCTCACTACTCTAACCACTCTAAGGATAATCACTTTGTATTTGTTTTGGGAAACTTACTTAAGTAATGTACTTGTATTTCTATCTGGAGGCAGCTAGGTGACTCAATGGATAGAGCACTGGGTCTGGACTCAGGAAGACCCAAATTCAAGTCTCACCTCAGGCACTTAGTAGCTATGTGATCTTCTTTTTTTCCTTAATCCACTGAAGAAGGAAATGGCAAACCATTTGGCAGTATCTTTGCCAAGAAAATCCCATGGACAAGAATGGGTTTGAAGAGGTTACCCAATAAAGAGGGTTAGGGTTGCTCTGGAGACCCCAAAATACCAACACGCGGGGTCCTGCTGAAAGAATTCAATTCAAGTCTTCTCAGGCAAAGAAAAGTAAAGTTTATTGAAAGTTCGCCATATTGGGTAGACTCTTAAGGAGCCTAGGTATCTGTAAGGCTTGCATTGGGCAAGCAGGACAGAGTAAGTCTGTCACAGAGCAAGTCTGTGCTAAGCCATTCTATGGCGCTCTCACCCCGGAGGGAAGATGGGATCTTATACACAGAGAGGGGGAATCCAGGGTTGGTCTAGAGGAGGACTTGGGAAGAGTCTTCAGGAGTCAAGAGGAGGTCAGACTCCAACAATGCATGATTAAGAGTGGGAAGTTGCTGGAGGCTACCTGGAGACCACAGACAATGGTGGGCCAGGCCAGTTCAAGGGTAGGAACAGGAACATCAAGGGTGGGAAACAAGTTGGAAAGGAGGGCTAAAGACTTGGGCAGAGCCACAACTGAAGGCCCATGGGCTCAGGCAAATACCCTAGGTGGGAAGATTCAGGGGGGCTCCCAGAGCCTGCACCTCATCAGGGTCAGGAAGAGTTGGACATGACTTTACAACTAAATAACAACATTGTTGTTGTACCTGTTTTTCCACCTTGTTCCTCCCTGAGGTCTGGGACCGATTCATTTTTGTCTTTATATAAGCAGGTGCTTAATAAATGCTCTTTAGTTGCTTTAGTTACTTCTGCTTGAAAACACCACTGAGGAAGAACTTTTCCATATACTTATAGACCATCCCGCCACCTTCTATGTCAGCTTTCTGAGGGCAGGGAAGAAGCCCCTAGGATTCTTTTTATTTACCACAAAACTGAGTATCAAAAGCTTGATAAATATGTTGATTGGATTTGGCTGGGGCGGGGGGCGGGGGAGACTACCTTAAATTTGTGGTTGGGGAGAAAAAATGTACACAAAAGAAAATGTCAAACAACAGCTTAACTACCGGTTTTGTTATTCAGTCGTTTTCAGATGGGTCCAGTTCTTCGAGACACAAATAAAATACTAAATGCAGAGACCCAGAAGATCAGTGAGGCGTCCTTAATCAGAATCGGAGCTCTGGAGTGTTGGAAGGGACCTCAGACACCCTCTAGTCCGGCCCGTACACTAAAGGAATCCCCAACGTAACCTACCTCACAAGTGGTCATTTGGGAATACTTCCGAGAAATGGTGACTTTTGAACGAGGTCCTCAAGGTGATTGGTAGAGAGGGGCAGAGAAGGTGGGAAAGACATCCCACTCTAGAGAATAGTATTGGGAATTCGATGGGGGGGAGGAGGGGTTAGTGGTCGAATGCCAGGGAGTGGGTGGAGGGTGAAAAGGTGGGAGGAGATTAGTGTGTGCTTCGTACCGGGTAGGGGACGACTCGTGGCAAAGACCCGGAGGCCCTGGCCATAGAGGTGGTAAAGTATTAGGGGAAGGGGCTGAACGCTCCGACTTTCCAGCCCGGATGAAAACGTCAACCCGCGTCTAGACTGCCTGCTCCCAGGGCTGCTCTGGGGCAGGGGCCTCCAGTTCCTGGCCGGCTCGCTCCGCCCCGCCTCGCCTGTACCTCCTCCTTCTGAGAGGGGCGGGGCCCTCTTTCCCTGCCCCCACTATCCCCACGGTGCTGGGCTCCTGCTCTGGATCGCGACAAGCTTGGCTGCTGGAGCAGGAGCAGGAGCAGGAGCAGGAGCAGGAGCAGGAGCAGGAGCAGGAGCAGGAGCAGGAGCAGGAGCAGGAGCAGGAGCAGGAGCAGGAGCAGGAGCAGGAGTCGGAGTCGGAGTCGAGCCGAGGCGGGGTCAGAGGCAGTCAGGGGAGGGAGGCCGGACGGTGAGTGAAGTTGGTGCTGGGGCTGCTGCTGGCGGTGGGCTGTGTGTGCGCTTTAGGCTCGAGGGGGAACGCGTGGCTGGGATTGGAGCTGCGGTACTTGTTGGGGGACAGTTGGGAATCACTCGGGAAGCATTTCACTCCCCTGCCAGGTGAGCTTCCCCACATTACCTCCCCACATTGCGCCTTGGTGCTCCTGGAACCTGGAGTAACGTGAGGGGCAGGGTGAAATTGGCCAGGGTTCCTGGGACAGCGCCCTCATCTCCCCTTCTGGATCGGGCTCCTGTATGGGGTTGAGGGTTCTACCTCTGTTTCCTGAGCCGGACGTGACCAGACAGGGTTGGACTCCGGGCAGGATAAAGGGTATCCGGGTTTCGGACTCATTCCCCATATGGGTACAACTGCTGGTGAGCGAGCCCTCTTCCCTTCCTGAGGAGAGTGGACAAGGGTCTCCAGGGTCCTTGGAAGGGCACGAATGTGGCAGGAACTTCATTTCTTAGTTTCTAAACCTCCTGACTGGGAAGAAAGTGCCCTCAGTCCCAGCCTCCTCTTACCCCCAACCAATATACTCCCCATCCGTGATTACCATGGATCTGGAGGCGCATTGAGGAAAGGAACTTCAATCCTGGTGTTATCTTTCTTTCTTTCCCTTCTGGCATTTCTGATCTCGATCCCTTAGTGTTCTGCCCAAGCCAGGTTTTGAAATGAAAAGACTTTTAAATTCTACTCTAAACCAGTGTTTGCCGGGAGGGATTCCTACCCCATTTTTGCCCTATTCCTGGATTTCCTAGGAATCTTCCCAGGTTACATCGAGTATTGTGACTATAAAGTTATACTTGGGTGTTAAAATTTTTTTTTTAACCAATCACATCAAAACTTTTACAACCAAATGAGGATTGTCCTTCAAAGTAGTCCCCTTAGGAGGTATATGGCTTATTCCATCCACTCTGCCATTGTTCAAAACATTTTTGGAGCTCTTCTTTTGAAACTGCCTAAAGAGACAGTTTCTGGGCCACACAAGAAAATCGGTCACATTACTTATTAGCCACACCTCATAAACTGTGGTTTTGGTTAATGTCATGACTTTCCCATAAAAATTGTCTACTTACCGGAAGGGCTTCTTTGTTAGTGGGACCAGGTTGAAAACTATTGATGGCATCCTTCCTTTTTAGGTACCTCCCCCCCACCCCCCTAGTAAATATCTGTAATTTTTTATAGAGGCACATGGTGAAATGGAAGTAGAATGCTCCACCTTCAATAGAAGCAAGGTTATAATATACATATGATCGTCCCATTTCTCTGGAAACCAGGGTGACATGAATTTGACATTCAACTTAAAGGATTTCAGATTAAAGGGAAGGAACAAGACCATTTTATGGATTCTTCTGATCCTTGAGGTTCCCTGCAGAAATGTTTTTCATGGTTTCTAGGGTCTTACACTTATCCTCCAAAGTGAGGACTAATGAGATCCTTAAGGTTTTGGAGAATAATCTTGTGTCACCTCTGCCCAATGAATGTGCTTAACTTATTCTGGGTGGGCTAATGGCCTCTTTTGTATGGAATACAACATTTCTTTTTCCTTTTCCTTTTTTAAAATAAAGGATAGCACCATTTATGGACATTAGCTAGAGGCCAGGGATAGAATTTGATGAGACTGAGCCTATAAATTGACTTATAAAGATGTAGAGGGTGTATAGAAAAATTAGATTTTTAAAGCTAATTTAACAAAAATATTTTTACAAACATGACTTTTTTTCAGCGTCCTTGTTTTTAGCATCAGCCTTCTAGGGTCTAGGTTAATTTTTGGTTTTTGTTTTTTGTTTTTCCTATGCAGTTGTTTATAGTTAGATGCCAACCATAGGATGATTTCTACACAGAATTGGGGGGGGGTGTAGAAAGGGGGAGGAAGAAATTTTCAAAATTAATAATAGCACTGTATATTTGAATTTTTGTTAGCAATTGGATGACATAACTTCATTCAAGAGAATGCCCTCCATAAGTGAATGCTCATGCTTGTTTCTATTTAGTTTACAGAATCTGTATCAATGGTAGGATGAAATTAATTTTCTTTAAAAATTTTGTAAGTTGTAGTACTCTTGGTTTCTTCCCTCCCTACCCCACCCCCACTGCCTTCCTTCTCTCCCACCTCAACCCCCTATCTCTATAGCCTGCCCTGTTGTCAGAAATGAGTCTTTGTGGGAGTTCACTCAATTGTCTTGGCTATATGGAAAGCAGAGTGATACAGTGTGACTTTTGACCAAAATGCTTAACCTTTAGGAAATAAAACCATGGAGAGTATTTTCTTGCAGTTTGTTTTTGTTTTTTTTCTGTTTGACGACAGAATAAAATCATGTTACCTCCTAGGTTGAAACCCTGAAATACACTTCTCTATTGGAAGGTTAAGGAACCCCAAGTTGAAAGTACTTTATACATAGGAATTATAGGATTTTAGAAGTCGAAGAGCTCTTAGAGATAGATGATTTAGTTTGTAAAATGAGGGTGATAGTATTACATTACCAGGGCAATACTTAAAGTGCTATATAAATACAAGTAATTATCTAGCTCATGGATTCTTAACCTTGTTTATAGCTAGCATTTATGTGGTGCTTTAAGGTATTTTATAAAGCTCATTACAAATATAATCTTATTTTGTTCTCACAATACTGGGAGTGGGGTGCTATTATTATCCCCATTTTGAAAACAGGAACCTGAGGCAGACAGAGGGGAAGCAACTGGGGTCATACAGTTGGTAGGTGTCTGAGGTAAGATTTGAAATCAAATCTTTCTTTTTTTTTTTTCAGAGGGGAAGGGCAGGGCAATTGGGGTTAAGTGACTTTCCCAAGGTCACAGGGCTAGTGTTAAGTGCCTGAGGTTGGATTTGAACTCAGGTCCTCCTGACTCCAGATCCTGTGCTCTATTCACTGCTACACCTACCCGCCTCGAAATCAGATCTTTCCTGTCCAGTGCTCTAGTCATTGAAACTCTCCCCATCCCTAACCCTCCAAGCTACCTTTATTGTGTGTTGTGGATCCCTTTGGCAGTTTGGGGAAACTATTGACTTCTCCAAGTAATGCATAAAACAAAATATGGAGGATTATAAAGAAAACCAGTTGACAAGTCTTTTTTAAAGCAAATTCACAAATTAAGAACAACTAATCTTGTTCAGCACCTTCATTGTGTAGATGAGGAACCAGATGCATAAAGAGGAATAGTGACTTTCCTCAGATCACAGAGGAGGCAAATGATTTGTCTGACATCACAGAAGTGGTAGAAGAGCCAGAATTTGAAGCTCTTTGGAATCCAAGCACTATCTTTCCTATATGAGCTTTCCTCTTTGAGTCTGAGCATTGCATCCTAAGATTGACAGTTATATTGTAGATTTTGCAAAACATTTTGGCAACAGGGCATTTGAAAATAAAATGTAAGTTTGACCTCCACTAAAGTCTTCCTCTGGTGCCTCTTTGTAGTATGGAAATGACCATTCCTTCTTGAATGCTATGCCAGCAGAAGAGTACCTCTGACGAGTCATTCCAACCTGGAAAGACTTCAAGTACAAGCAAATGATGGACAGCATGCCTCTTGTCCTAGATCTAGCCTTACTTAATTCAGACTTATCAGGGTGGAGAAGGATGATGAATTTTTTGGCCATAGAACCTTTCAAAGACCATTTTGTTCAGTCTATAGAGATCACTCCTATTGGGGGCAGGTGAAGATATAGGTCACACAGATGAAGGTATAGGTCTCTGAAAGAATGAAATTAAATTTTGAGTGTATGAAAACTGCAGAAACATTGGTTTTATGATACTGATGTGATTAGAATGAAGATGTAATTGGGTGGTAAATTTAGATTTAGATGGAAAATTAGATTTAGATTAGACAGATTTAAAACTGAAGGGGAGGGACCTCAGATACCATTCCCCCTCATTTTTGTGATGAGGAAAAAGTGACTTGTTTAAGGTCATACAGGTAATATGTAGCAGAGTTTAAATTTAGGCTGGAAATCCTGTATCCTTTTCATTTCCACCAACAGGTCAGTCAGACAGTTGATAAGTAATAAAAGTTTGCTATGTACCTGACATAGTGCTAAACACTGAAGATATGGAGAAAAAAAAAACATGGTTCTTGCCAGGTTCCCTCTCTTCTAAGGAGGCTGTCTATCCCATTGGATGATGTAGACATTTTAGAAATAAGCTCTTATTTCTGGAAGGAATAGACCCATCTTCCTGTGGAAGAACAGAGTTGAGTTTTATTTTTATTTTTAAGTTTTACTTTTTCTTCCATTTTTCTGATCTGGTCCTAATGATCTGCGGAATGGTCCAAAAGTTGACAGCAGCTTAAGAATTGTAATAACAGTTGATGTTTATATGGATTTTAGAAGTACTTTATCATCTCATGTTATCCTCACTAGAGCCCTGGGGAATTGGTGATACAAGGATTGTCCTCCCCATTTTACAGGTAAGGTAAAGTAAGAAAATGAAAGGCAAAGGATCACCAGCAAACTGGATTTGCATAGAGTTTTTTTGAACCATTCTATAAAGTTCTACTGGTATCTAACAATGATAGTATACAAACAACTGTCTTACCTAATGAAAACCTTGGAAATGGAATGGTAGAAAATAAAAGGTTTGTTGACAGTAGTAGCATCAGGGCTCTAAGTGTGATTGGAGTAGTTAATAAATCTACAGAGTTTGATTTAAATAGTCTTGAAGAGATGTTCTTTGCTCCCCTATTATTTCCCGACACTCCCCTTCGTTCATCTTTCCTCTCTGAAGCTTGAAATTCCTTTTGAGACAAAGCTTCTTTTTCAACCTTGAGATAGGAATATAGTATAAATACCCCAAGAGGGGGTAACTCATTGTCCTAGTTCACCCTGGGTTGTAGTTAACTGATGCCATATCTTTTTTCCCCACCCCCCTTCCAAAGCGTATTTTGATAGTGTGAATGGGAGAGACAGTGGCTGCTAGAAGGGGAGAAAAGGGGAAAGAAAGGGGCAATTATATCATTGAGGGCAAACTGTGGCTCAATTTCCCCCCCAAAATTTTTAAGCATCTGTTCTATGCAAGACAGTGTACAAAGATTGTTAACAACTACAGTCAATCAAAATAACCCACCAAGTGGCAGACACTGTGGATAAAAAGACAGAAAGCAAACGGGGCCTATCCTGTAGGAGCTTACAATTACCACTGACAAATACAGGACATCCCAGAAGTTTTAGTGAACTTTTCTTTGTAGCTTTGATTGCTTCACTAGCTTAAAATGGCAAGACTTTTGGGACATTCCATATATAAATACATACATGCATGCATCCATATATCTGTGCATATGCACATATGTATTCATATGCATATATACATATATGCACAAATATATATACATATGTATGTGTATATGTGTGTATATATACACATATATGCAATATACAAAGTCATTTTAGAGGAAAGGCAACTAACAACTGAAGGGGATTAGGACAGGCTTCATATAGAAGGAGTTATTGAACTGAGCCTTGCAGGAAATGTTAAGGGTCATCTATGAATCAGTTGACTAATGAATGTTGAAAAGGCACATCTTTAGTGCATAGAAATTTAGAATATTGTTTCATTCTGGCTTGCTATTACAGGGGAGCCAGGAGTAGGGTGTATCTAGCAGACTTCTTGGAGCACAGGATTTAGTCTGTATTTTACTTTAACCAAAGGCGAATCTTGGATGGGTATATACCACAATATTTCCCTGCTTAGAATGAAAACAAGTCTTCTCTGTTAGTCAGTTAACAATATTTCAAATGGGAAGATGAGATGGAGATAAGATGCCATGCTGAAACACTCTAACACACACGTATTGTTAAATGATGAATGGTTATATGTTGGAGCACATTGTTGAGAAAAATTTTTGTGTATAGTTGGTATTGGTTTTTTTTGTATACTGTTGGTGGTGGTGGTGGTGGTGGGGTGTTACCCTTCTCCCTTTCTGGAGGGGAAGAGAATATAGAGATTCTTAAGCTTTTTTGTGCCATAACCTCCTTTGACAATATGATGAAACCTATGTGCCCCTTCTTAGAATAATATTTTTTTAAGGAAATAAAATAAAAGATATAGTATTGTAAAGGAAAACACTTATATTGAAATAGTTATAAAATATTTTGGAAAACGAGTTCATGGACCCTGGGTTAAGAACTCCTGCAATAGATGACTCACTAAGAAAGCCGAGTATAGTACTGCTCAGACCCTGTGAATGTAATTTCCAATTTCTGTTTGGCCAGGACAGCCTGGAGTCAGGAGGACCTGATTTTAATGTGGCCTTGGCCTCTAGATGTGTGACCCTGGGCAAGTCACTTAACCCCATTTACCTTAGTTCTTTATTTGTAAAATGAGCTGGAGAAGGAAATGGCAAATCACTCCAGTATTTTTGCCAAGAAAACCTCCGATGAGGTCATGAAGAGTTGAACACAACTGAAAACAACGGAGCACCATATCCATAGCTGTTCCGTGCAGGAAGTTCTCCAGTTTGTGTTGATTATTCTTGTCATAGGCAGCACTGGGTTCCTGTTTATGTGGTACTTGTGGCAAATATCTTTGCCATATAGCAATTACCTCAGTGCCACCTAGGTGACTCAGTGGTCACTGGGCTTGGAGTTGGGGAGACCTGAGTTCAAATCTGGCCTCAGACAATTGCTAGCTTTGTGACTGTGGACAAGTCCCTTAACCTCTTTTCCCCTTAATCCCCTGGAGAAAGGAAGGGAATGGCCAACCATTCCAGTATCTTTCCCAAAACTCCATTGACAGCTTTGGCATGTTAGAGGCCATGGGGTCATGAAAAGTTGGACATGGTTGGACAACTGAACAACAATTGCCTCAGGCTTTTAAGAATGGCAGCTAGTACAGTTAGAAGCCTGTGTTTACTTCAGCTCTGTGACAGAAGATAAATTTGGAACTTCAAACTGGGTTTCAGATAAGCATTTGCTACTTTAATGGAACATAATTTTACATTTGACCCCAAGAAATATTGATTTAGGAGATTTTCAGGGACTTAGGGGCATAGCAGTCATGGAGTTACTAGTGTTTGGGATCAGAGCACTGTACATTTGCTATGAAATTGTACCGTGTCTGCCAACACAGCTGGCAGTCTTCCTGTTTATAGGGAGGAGTTTATTCATTGTGGGCCAGTAAGGGATTTCTGCTTGCCCCATGGAGAATGAATAATGTGGTTAATTTTCAGCTACAATTCTAAAATGGGGTTTCTTAATTTAGGGTTTATGAGCTTTTTTTTTTTAACATATTGATAACTATTTCAAGATAATTGGTTTCTTCTGTCCTTCCATGTATTTTATTTTATGCATTTAAAAAACATTCTGAGAAGGGGCCCAAATGCTTCATTGGACTAACAAAGGGGGTCCATAGCACAAACAAGGTCAAGAATTCCTGTTCTTTTTAAAAGTTTTTAATTAATTAAATTGATTTTGAAATTTAAAAAAAATATACTAATATGTTCTGTTTTTACATTCATATAGATTTACAGATTAGTCCTGCTTCATAGAAGGTCTCTTGTAACAAAATAAGAACAGTTAAGTAAATCTAATAATGCAGTGACCTCATCTAAAAGTATAGTGTTTCACATCTCTACTTAAAAAAACCAAACCAAACCAAAACAAAAAACTAACAGAAAACTAGTTTCTCTACCATCCACCACTTTTTGGGGAAAAAAGAAAAACATTTCTTGTATCAGATATCCATACCCAAGCAAAATAAAGTCCCTCAGTGGTTGTATACAAATATATACAGGTGTAGATTCACATGTATTGCACATATGTATTTGTCTCTCACTCATTCTGCACCCTCAGTCAGTCACCACCTCTCTATCATCAATAGCATCATTGTGTTGACAGTAGTTCTTACAACTTTTAAAGTTACTTCTCTTTACAATGGTGTGGTTATTGTATAAACTGTTCTAGTTCTGCTCATTTTGTCCTTCATCAGTTTATAAAAATCTTTCCATTCTTCTTTTTGAAATCATCTACAATTATCCCTTCCACATTGTAGGGGTTAGGGGTGCATCATCCTCAGAATCTGGAAAACCTGTAAAATTTTTTGGCCCTCCCTTTGTACCAGAGAAAAAGTCTGAATTATTAGGATATCAGAAGATAAAATATGTTGGTATTATGCAATACTATACATATATTTTATGCATTTCTGAGTTTCTAAACTTTTTCTGCCCATAATTTGCTGGCCTTTGAATGTTGTCTGCTGCTTTGGCAAAACTCCCCCCAAATTTGTATTTAATTTATTGTGCCAACTCATAATATGTCAAAATCACAATGGGGAAAATTGCAATGTGGAAGGGATAACTGTCTTTCCTTATTTCTTAGGGCACAGTAGTATTCCATCACATTCATATACTGCAACTTATTCAGCCATTGCTTAGTTGTTGAACCCTCTCTTAGTTTCCAGTCAGTTTCACCAGAATGGCATGAAAGGATCTATGAAAACATAAGGTGAAGAACCTCTGTTCTAAAAGAACTTTATTGGTTTCATTTTTTTTCAACCCTTTAAAACCTGTCAGGGAAAAAAAAAAAGACACACTGCATTGGTCTAGATTCTAGACTCTAGAAAGATGCTCAGGAATATTTTTTTTTCCCCATTAGGAGACTGGGAAAAGATGAGTAGGACTTCTTGGTTTTATTACTGTTTCTCTTGGAACTCTTGTAAAATACATTTTATTTCTTGTAGATCAGGTACTCACTTGTCTGTTGCATATATATTAGCCAGTGTGTGGGGGGGAGCTTTCTTGTATTTTGAAATTATGAGGAAATGGCTGCATGGGGCAGTGTATAGCGATCTTAGAGTTAGGAAGAGTCCTCGATTCAAATGTGTCCTCTGACGCATACTAGTTTATGTGACTCTGGACAAGCAAGTCATTTATCCTTTCATTGTCCCGGGTTTAAGTTATAGCTTTTCTGATCTGCCTTGGTGGAAGGACTTTCTACTGATTATAAGATCATAATTCTTCCTACATGGTTAACTATCCCTATCTTCCGTGTGTACTTTCCTTTGACTTCCTAGACCCTGCATTCTCTTCCTTCTCTTTTTACATCTCTGACAACTACTTCCTTGTCTTCTCTTGTTGCTTTTTTTCACCTTCTTATTTCCCTTTATTGTTTTCCAAGATTCTGTCCTTGGTTCTCTTTTTTCTCTTCTCTACATTCCCTTCCTTGACTGTCTCATTCCTCAGCTATCTCTGTGCAGATGATTTTAAAATTTTTATCTGTTTCGTCTAACCTCTTCCATTTACAGGTGAAGAAACTGAGGCACAGATAAAATGGCTTACCCACTTAAGTTTCAGAACTTTATTTCATATTTCCTATGGAATATCTCCACCTAGATGGCCTTCACTCCAAACTCAGTATCTCCAAATTGAATTGTGTTTTCCCAAGAATCTGTGCCCCTTCTGACTTTCTGATTTGTCAGTGGCACCTACATTCACCCAGTTCAGAACTAATTGAATGGAAGTTCCTTTGTGATAGGGTCTTTGTCATTTTAAAAAATGTTTATAGCCTTTTGTAATGTTAATGGGATATAAGATCTTCCTAGCCCATTAATAGGCCTCATGTGGAGCCCCTTAATGGAAGCTTGGTTTAATGGAGGCTTGCCTCTAGGAAGGCTTTCACACCCATTGCTAATTAGGCACTAAGTAACCAAGGTTGTGATGCCTTCTGGTTTGGAGAAGTGTATATATACTCTGAGTTGATATTTTGCTTTGAGGGCTCCTTTATGAGAAGAATCTTGTGATTCTAAGATTTTGAGTGGCTGTATATTCAGAGCTCCCCAACTGCTCAGATGTAAAGGTTCTCTGGATCCAGGGATGTATGTAAAGTGCATAGCAATATTGCTTTGAGTCAGGCAGTCAGAGCCCTGCCTGTTGGTCTTTATTTCTCTGCTTGTATTTTCTCTGAAGCTCAGGGTGCTGACTTTTCCCCTGAACTAATGAATATAATTAAAAAGATAGTTGACCCTTTAAATAGCTATCTTTCCTAGTAAAGCAGATCTAAGAACCTGTGTTAGCAGCCATCCTGGGGATGCCAGTGTGGTTGCTAATATACCTTCACAGAGTGCCTTTGGTTGCTTAATAAATTGGTTGCTTACTTAAATATTGAGTTGAGTTTTTGATTTTCTGTTTTCCTAATCTGCCCTCCTGTCTTTTTCCTGCTGTGGGAAGATAGAAAAGACTTTGGAGGCCATCTAGTTCAGCTCCCTTATTTTACAGATGAAGAAACTTGAGGACCAGAGACTTTTACCTGACTTGCTGAAGGTCACAGGGCCAGCAAACAAGTAACAGAAACTTGTCTCATTCATTGTCTTTTTTTTTTTTTTAATTTTATTATAGTTTGCATCATTCATTTCCACAAGATTTTGAGTTACATATTTTCTCCCCCTCTTCCCCCTACCCACCGCCCCAAAACAGCCAACCCA
>CM053589.1:82792643-82830584 GCA_028646515.1 Pseudochirops corinnae
GATATAGAAAGACTATAGTTTAAATGGAGACTGAAGCAAAACTCGTTATCGTTCTCTTTTATGTCTGGTTTTGCTTTTTTTTTTTTTCCCAGTGATCACTCATTGGTTACAGCCCTTCTATATGACCAAACTATTGTACAATGTGAAAGTATTTGCAGATCCTATACATGATTGCACGCCACCATGGGGGGGAGGGGAAGGGAGGGGAGAAAATCTGAAACTCAAGTGATTGTGGAACTGAATCTTGTAAATTAAAAGTAAATGAGTAAATAAAAAAAAAAAAGAGAAAAAAAAAGAATTTGGATGCTATACCACTTGGTGCATATATACTTTGTATTAACATTACTTCATTGTCTATTGCATCTTTTAGCCACATGTAGTTTCCTTCCTTATTTCTTTTATTTAGGTCTATTTTTGCTTTTGCTTTGTCTGAGATTAGGGTTGCTGCCCTGTTTTTTGTTTTTTTTTTTTTAACTTCAGCTGAAACATAATAGATTCTGCTCTAGTCCCCTTACCTTTCGTCTGTGTCTCTCTGCTTCAGGTGTGTTTCAGGTGTGTTTCTTGTAAGCAACATACATATTGTAGGGTTCTGGTTTTTGATCCACTGTCTTATCCACTTCCATTTTATGGGAGAATTCATCCCATTCACATTCACAGTTATAATTACAAATTGTGTACTTCCAACCTATTTTCCCTCTTCTTTGTCCTCTCCTTTTCTCCTCTCCTTTCACTCCTTCCCTCCTCAACAGTGTTTTGCTTCTGTCTATGCCTCCCCCCTGTTCCGCCCTTTTCTTCTGTCAGTTTCCATCCCTCACTCCCCTTTACTTAATTTCTTCCCTTCCTGCTTCCCTGTTGGGTAAGATAGATTTCTATATTCAACTGATTGTGTATATTATTCCATCTATGAGCTGATGAGAGTAATGTTTAAGTGATGCCTTCCTTTTCATGTGTAATAATTTTCAAATTCATCTTATACCCATACCCTCTCTCTGTGTATATTCCTTCAAGCTGTATTATTAGTGGTACAGTTTTTAAGAATTAGAAGTATCATCTTCCCATGTAGGGGTGTAAATAGTTCTGCTCTATTGAATCTCTGATGTTTTCTTTTCCCTTTTTCCCTTGTTAAGTTTCTCTTGGGTCTTGATATTGGAGATCAAATTTTTTTGTTCAATTCTGGTCTTCTCCTTATGAAAGCTTGAAATTCTTCTATTTCGTTGAATGATCATTTTTTTGCTTGAAGTATAATGCCTAATTTATTTAGCAGGGCTGGCGATTTTTGGTTGTAGTCCTAGCTCCCTTGCTTTCTGGAATATCCTGTTCCATGACTTCTGATCCTTTAATGTTGCAGCTGCTAAGTGCTATGTAATTTTGATTGTGGCTCTCCAGTATTTGTATTTCCTTTCTGGCCACTCACAATATTTTTTCCTTGACCTGACACTTCTATGATTTGGCTATAATGTTCCTTGGAATTTTTATTTTGTGATCTCTTTTCTGAGGTGATTGGTAGATTCATTCAATGCCTATTTTGCCCTCTGATTTTAGGACATCAGGGCATTTTTCCTGGATACTTATTTGAAAGATGCTGTCCAGGTTCTCCTTTTGATTATGGCTTTTGGGTAGTCTAATTAAGTCTGACATTGTCTCTCTTGAATCTATTTTCCAGGTCATTTGTTTTTCCAAAGAGATATTTTACATTTTCTTCTACTTTTTCCATTCTTTTGAATTTGATTGATTCTTGATGACTTGATAGAGTCATTAGCTTGCCCAATTCTAACTTTTAAGGAGTTGTTTTCCTCAGTTAACTTTTGTACTTTCTTTTCCTGTCATTTGTAAAAGGTATTGATTTCTTCAGTGGATTTTTGTATCTCTTCCATTCGAACAATTCTGCTTTTTTAAGTAATTGTTTTCTTTTCCGAAGTTGTTGACTCTTTTTTCATAATTCTCTTGCATCACTCTCATTTCTTTTACCAATTTTTCTTCTACCTCTTTTTAAAAAAAATGATTTTTAAGCTCCCTTTTGAGCTATTTCAAGAGTTCTTTCTAGACTTGAGACCACTTTCCATTTTTCTTTGGCGCTTTTCCCATAGATGTTTTGACATTTTTGTCCTCTTCTGAGTTTGTGTATTCATCTTCTCTGGCACCATAATAACTTTCCATGCTCAGATTCTTTTTTGTTATTTTTTTGCTACTCCTTTTTGACTTTTTTCCTTTATTTTAAATTTGGCCTCTGTTCCTCTGTGTGGAAGTGGCTCTGTTTCAAGCTCCTTTTGCCAGGGGCTACAGACCTCAGCTACCAGGCCTCAGCCTGGTGCTACACTAATGTTGCCCTGAGGCCCACAGGGGACTCTTGTGTCTGCTGTTTCACTGAGAAAGTGGGGTGAGGGGTGACTGGAACTGCTGGAGGCCACAGGGCTCTGGGAGTTTGGTTCTGAGCCTGAGTCCCAGTGCTGGTGTCTGGTGTTTGTTGAGGCCAGCATGGTGTTTCTGCATTTCCCTGCGGCTACACTGAAGCAAGTGGTGGTCTGACCTCTGGAAACTGCTGGTTCACCTGCCTATGCTAAGACACATGGGAGGTCCTGGTGTTAGCTTGCTCCACCCAACTGGAGCTCAGTGTCTACCAGTGCTCAGGATCTTCTGGTGCTCAGGATCTACTGATGGTTTTTTGAGGTGGGGCTTGCTGCTGACTTGCTGGGACACTTCCTGCCCTGGACTCCATTCTCCTTTTACCCAAGTGAGACTGACCTTTCTTGCCCATCTTCCAAGTTTCTTAGGCTAAAAGATTGCTTCACCCTATCTTTTTGCTGGTTCTGTTATTCTGGAATTTGTTTTGGGGTGCTTTTTATATGGTTCTTTGGAGGTGAATATGGGAGAGTTACAGTGGTTTACTGCTTACTCTGCCATCTTGGCTCCTGGATGTTCTCCCTCCATATATTTAAAAACAATTTGCTAAAGGAGCCAATAGTCTTCATTAGACTGTCAGAGGTGTTCAAGATGGCGAAAAAAAAAAAAGTTAAACATCCTCGGCCAAATCTATGGAGATGGAAAAAGAAACTTTGAGTGTAGAGGTTAATTGATAAGCTGAAAACGAAAAGAAAGTTCCACATTTTGTGGAACTGCTATGTAAGCTTTCCACTTTGCAGATTAAAAAAGAGAGACATAAACTATTGAAAATTATTCCTTGTTTAAAAAAAAGAGAATTATTCCTTGTTAAAAAGACTATGTAATTACTTTAGATTATAAGTGTTCCCTTACTGTATTTTAACTTTAATAAAATTTGGGACCTAGTGTCTAGCCTTTTGGAAATATGTGTTAGATACCTATTTCACTTAAACAATAATGAGATCATTGAGCTGGGATAAGATCATTTCCTTTGGAACAAAATGAAAAGCTTTCAGTATTCACAATGAGAATGGGAGGAAATGTTGTAAAACATCATAAAATATCCAGTGTGATGTAGGTTGGATGGATCCCATGTTTGGACACCAGTCAGTTCTAAGCAAGCCACTCCTTGTCTGGGCTGTGGAAAGGAACTGAATCGTTTTTCCATAGTTTCATAGGGAAGTATAAAAGAATCTTTTTTCTCCAGCTGTGCATTGCATTGCCTTAAGGAGTTAATTCTTATTGGAGGGAACAGTGCAGTAGGAAGAACACTGGATTAAAAGTAAGGACAAACCTGGGGTCTACTTCAGGCTCTGCTATGATTTCGTCTTGGCTGAATCATTTAATGACTCTAGGATTCAATTTTTTTCATAGGCAGATTGACATTAAATTAGACTAGATTTGCAGTTATCAAACTTTTTGGTCTTGAGACCTCTTTGTACTCCTAAATAATAATTTTTTTTGTAAAAATCTCTCATTTATTTTAACAATTTTATTTGTTTTTAGTTTTCAACATTCATTTTTATAAGATTTTGAGTTCTAAGTTTTTTTCTCCTTGTTACCTCTTTCCGAAGATAGCATGCATTCTGCCATAGGCTATATATGTTGTAAAAAAGAATTAGAAGCAAAGAGCAAAGCCAGGAGAAAGAAGAAAGAAGCAACAAATAAAAAGAGAAAATCGTATTCTTTGGTTTTCATTCAGACTCCACAGCGCTCTTTTGCTGGATGCGGATGGCATTTTCTATCACGGGGCTCCTAAATTACTGAGGATGCTTCCGAAGAACTTTTGTTCATGTGGGTTATTTCTGCTGATGTTTACTGTATTAGGCATTAAAACATAACTAGTATTATTATAAGAATAATTTCGACTTTGAGGACCACCTGAAAGAAAGGGTCCCAGGGACTTCCAGGGGTCCCCAGACCACCCTTGGAGAATTGCTGGATTAGAAGAGCTTGAAGGTACTTTTCCAGTGCTAAAATTTCAGACTTTTAAGTGTTCTGACTCATTGTCAAAGAAGTACAAGTGGAAAATCTGAGACAACAACCCTGAACTAGAATGTTCCTTTTCACTATACCAGTTAAAGCATTATTATATAGTCTTTATATTGCTTTAATTGCAAAAGAATTTGAACAAAATCTGATTAAAATAAATTTTAATCTAGTTTGAGATTGAGTATGTATACACATAGATGCAAAGAAAATATAGTAAATCCTTTTTATTCTTACTGCATGTACACTTGGGAGTCATGGTGAACAGGGGTATTGACTTAGGCACAAAGCCTTGAGCTGTGTGGAAAGAAGAGAGAAAAGGAAGCAATTATAAAACTGAGTCTTCTGCAGGGACCAAACCTGGACCCACGCTGCTGATTCTCTCTTGTGGTTCTTACCAGGAGAGCACATACCAGTACCTGATTCTTGCAAACAGTGTGTTATGGTGGACAGAATGCTGGCCTTGGAGTCAGGGAGCCCTTATTAGTTGTATGGCCATGGACAAGTCACATAATTTTTCTGAGGTCCTGTTTTCCTTATTGGTAATATCTGTAATACCTACCTGACAGGTTTGTGGTAAGGGTCAAATGTGTGTAAGGGTCAAGTGCTTTGCAAACTTTAAAGTGTTATATAAATATCAATTATTATTATCTGGTGAGTCCTTACTTCAGTTATGGAAAGGCCTACTAGAAAAACTTTCCCACATTTCCAATTAGTTTGATGCTTATTTCCTCAAACTTCCTTAAGTCAAGTCAAAAAGCATTTATGAAGTACCTAATATGTGCCAGTCACTGTGCTAAATGCTGGGGATGCAAAGGCAAAAACAGAACAAGAAAAACCCCAGAGTGTAAACAGGACACAACATGCAAACAATGATATACAAGCTGTAATTGGGTTGAGGAAGACTGGGAAAGATTTCTTGAAGAAGGTGAGGTTTTAGCTGTGACTTGAAGGAAGCCAGGGAAGCTAGGAGAGGAGATAAGGAAAGAGAATTCCAGGCACAGGGAACTGACAGTGAAAACTCCCAGAGTCAGGAGATGGGTAGTCATGTTCACAGAGCAACAAGGAGACCAGTGTCACTGGATCAGGGGAGACAAGGGGGAGGCAAATTGGAAGAAGACTGGAAAGGTAGGAAGGGCCAGGTTACACAAGACTTTCAAATCCAAACACAGGATTTTATGATGATAGGATTTTAGCACCAAAAATGTCCAAATGGAATTTGGAGGGATCATATCATCTACAAAGAATTTGCACAACTTGTAATCTAGGGTCCACGAACAACTATTGTTAACCTTTCCCTCTCCCCAAAGTTACACTGTCAAAAGCACCTGCGAGGGCCACCCATGTAAGACTAGGAAGTAAGAGGTAGGAACCTGAGTCTTACCAGGATTATGCACACAATTAAATTTATTGATTTTAATGATGGGGGAGGTGGAGTGCCCAGAGAAGACACACTTGTTTTTAGAAAACTTCCCTCAGGCAGAATTCTGCTTTGGAGATAAAAGTCCTCTACCTGGGTGTTATGGGGTAGTACTGGGAGAAAATGGTTTTATTGTTTGTTCTGAAAACTACCTGCCAACTTAATCCAGCAATTGACTTTAATTATCCCAGAAGATTAAACTCTTTTGAAATACACCTACTTAAGTGTTTGTTACCTCATTGACTTACCCTAATAATAGCTCACATTTGTACAATCCTTCAAGATTTATAAGAGCTTTCCTTATAAATCATACTCTTGAAGCAAGCGATCTTCTTGACTGCATTTTATACATAGGGAAACTGAGGCTCTGGGAGCAAAAGTGACTTACTCAAGACTTACATGGCCCGCATTCTTCAGTATTTCACTCTCTTTTTTTCTTTTCTGGGTAGATTAGGAAATTGGATCTTGATGAACTTCTAGCCTCTGTCTTCACTTCCTATGTATAAATCTCTATGCTGCTCTACATATGTTGATCTAAACTAATCTCTTATGGAGTTTCTTTCCTACTTTCCAAAATCATGAGTGAAGTTTCTCTAATGTGAGGATTGAACCAAGTGATATCTAAGTCCTCTTCAGTTCTAACATGGTGATTCCTTGACTATTTTTTTTTAAACTACTGGGCATTTACTTACTTTTTCCTGATCATCCTTTTTGGTAATGTTTCTTCCATTTATTCTTTAATAACCTCCCTGTCCTTGGAAGAGACGGAGCTTATATTAGCTCTTAGTTCTCCAGTTGCCCTAATGGTGTCTCCTTGCGTCCTTTTTCCACTGGCAAGTGGATGAGTGAGAGCCTCCCACTGGGCCTGTACTCTTCCCTCTGTGTATAACAACAGGTCCTGATGTTTCCCTTACTGCCCCAGATTAATTTCTCCACCCTACTGGGACAGGGTCTGCTAGTCTTCCCAGTACTGTTTCATGAATTAATTCTTTCTCAGTGATTTATTTCATTGTAAATTTGTTCATTATCCATCTACATATCTATAAAATGGAAATAAGAATACTTATATTATCTACCCTCCATGGTTACAGAAGCACTGAATCCCAGAATTTGAGAATTGGGGAAGGGACCTCAGTGGCAATGTAGTCTGTCTCATACACGAAAAGACTCCTCAGGATAACAAGTAATCTGTTGTAGGGAAAGTGCTTTGTAAATCTCACATTACTAAAAATGTCATTTATTTATTCAGTTAAATTCAGTAAGCATTTAGTAAGTAGCTGGCTATCAGGCGCTGCATAAGAGGCTAGGGGTACAAAGACAAAACATTTTTAAAAAAATTCCTTAAGCAGTTTACATTCTACTAGAGGGGCAGGGGATAGGGTGCAACAGATGCACGTAAATAGATACAAAATACATAGAAAATGATTTTGTAGGAGGTATGTGTGAGGCAAAGTACTAACAAGGGGGAGAGGGAATGCCTTATGAGTCATCACATGTAACAAGGAATATATATGTGGAATATGTATGTGTGTATGAGCCAAATTTGAGTATTGTGAATTTATGTAAAGTGAGAACAATCTATATTATATATACACACATACACATGTACACACATACTTTCACACATATACATGTATATTTACACATATACACACACACATTAGATTGAACTAAATCTTAAAGGAAGTTGGAGATTCTAAGAGTTGAAGGTGAGGGGGAATCTCATTCTAGATCTGCGGTGGGGAGCAGAGTCCATAGTTCTTTTCCAGGCAGAGAGGCAGGGATTAGATGGGATGTTGTCTTTGGGGAACAGCAATTAGACCAAATACATACTTTATTAAAACATTGGCTTTGTGCTATGTACTGCAATATACCAAAGCTTGGACCTTTCCTTTAGGTACCTCCATGGTAGCATTGAAATTTCTCATTGTCTGGTCAGGATTAGCAGGACTTCCAGCTACTCAGAGAGATTTTAAAAGTAAATTAGTAAGCTATTTGGTGACTGAGCACTTTCCTAGCCTTTTCTGGACCTGGAAGTAGTCGTTGGGATGGCAGAGCAGCCAACCAGCACAATCATCAGTCTTCGTTTGAAGACTGCTTTTTCTTCCACATCTGCCTGCCTGGAGAGCTTGATGAATGGAGACTCATCTTTAAGTGGCTATTAAATCAGCATTGGTTTGTGGCTACTCTTGCCAGGGCTTGCTTTCTTGGTGTTGTCCACAGACGTTGTCTTGGCTAGAATAGCCTGCTTCTGGCTTTGGACCTGTTCGGTACTTGTCTAATCTCAAATGCTACTCCTAGGTTTCCTGATTGCCTTTGAGGCGGGACTGTGCTAGGGTAGTTATCATAGTGGTTAATGCCAGTACATCCATAGAAATGAGTTTAAAAACAGCCCCACCTCTCCAACAGTGAAGTTCAGGAGGACTCAGAATTATATTTATTACCTGAGTAGTAGAGTAACTTTCTTACTTTAAATACCTGAAGGCATATTTTGAAATAGTCTTTTCATACAGCACAGATTTAAAATGAGCTGCTTGATACAGGCTTGGAGGGTGAAAACAAAGAATGAAAAAAATATGCGTCTTTTTTTGTGGGAAAAAGTGGATGCCATGGTAAACCCTGGTGGTTTGGGAGTGTGAGCCTCTCCTGGAAGTAGTTACAGAAACATGCTGTCCCTGAAAGGCAACATCTGGTGGAGATGAAGTCAAGCTGGCAGATGTTCAATCTAAATAATATGAAGGTAATGTTGGGAAGGAAGAAATATACTGAGAACAGGGTCAGCCCCTCATCTGAGGAGACATACTTTTTTACCCCTTGCTGGGGAAATTTCCAAGGTCCTGGACTTGCTCTTTCCTCCTCCAGTTCCTCTCGGAGACTGTTGGGGGCAAGGTCAGGGTCATTTTTCTCTTTCTAATTAGTATTTAGGGACATAGCAATTTCTTCTTTCAAGTCCAGTACTCCTAATTGTTCCAATTGACCAGAATCTTCTGGTCAACTCCTATAAATAAGGTTGTGGGGATCTACTGGAAATCCAACACAGTCCAGAAAATACTCTTTGGTCCAGCCAAACAAGTGAACTTATAGATGCCTGGAACTGACTCCCTCCTCATACCTACTTCTTGGAATCCCCCAGCTCCCTTCAGGGCTTAGTTTCAGGTCCCACCTCCTGCTCCCCATCTTTTGACTCAACTTTGTCTAATTTGCTTATCTTTGTACCATTTGTTTCCTTTTGGAGTTCAAGTTCCTTGAAGGCAAGGACTTTCCCTCTTCTCCAGTCTGAACCAAAACCTAATTCCAGAATCTATACGTTCAGCTCCTGGGAATGTTTATCTTCTCATGTTTGGAGTCAGGGTCCTAAGGTCCCACTTAGTTCATTGTTAACTAAATGAGTGTAAAGTTAGACTATAGTATCTACTAACTAAGCCCCAGATACTAGTTCATGCTTCAGCTCTAACCACTCTAGCAATCTTGCCACATCCTTGCTATTTGTCCTTCACCTCCCTGGTTTTCATTACTCAAATCACCTGATCAACAGTACCATTGCTTCTTTAAAAAAATTGATTATTTATTTTTAGTTTTCAACATTTACTTCATAAGTTTTAAATTTTCTCCTCTTCCTTCTTCAAGGTGGCATGCATGCAATATGATAATGGTTCTACACACATTCCTATTAAACACATTTTCACCTTAGTTATGTTGCATAGAAGAATTATAATGAATGGGATAGATCATGAGAAAGAAAAACGAAACCAAAAAAGAAAATGGTCTGCTTTGCTCTGCAGTTAGCCTCCATGATTCTTTCTCTGGATGTGAATGACATTCAGCATGAGTCCTTTGGAATTGTTCTAGTTCCTTGCATTTCTGAGAAGGGCTAAATCTATTAAAATCAGTCATTCCATGCTGTGGCTGTTTCTTTGAACAATGTTCTCCTGGTTCTGCTCACTTTACTCAGCATCAGTTCATATAAGTCTTTCCAGGATTTTCTGAAGTTCGCCTGCTCATCATTTCTTATTGCACAATAGTATTCCATAACTTTCATATACCACAACTTGTTTAGCCAGTCCCCCATTGATGGGTATCCCCTCAATTTCCAGTTCTTGGCCACCACAAAAGGAACTGCTATAAATGTTTTTGTACAAATACCATTGCTTCTTGAAAGGTCATCTGAACTGACTATCCTGTGTACTGGTTTAATGTCTTTTGGACTCTTCAGACTAAAACTTTCCCATCCTGCACATGTTGTCTTCTGAAGCTCCTTGAGAGCAAGAATTGCTTCACTTTTTGTATTTATATCCTCAGCTCTTATCACAGTGTCTGGCCTGTAGTAAACACTTAATGGAGGCTTTTTCATTCATTCAGGGCTTAGCATATTGCCTTGTTCTTAGGTAAGCCCTTAGTAAGAGTTTATTGACATGAATTAAAAGCAGAGGTGTATGTGCTAAGCCCATGAACACTTTGCATGCATGCTCTGTGATCTGACTTGACCACTCATCTACTTCCAGGAGCTATTTAAATGTTGATTTTAGGCTCTTAGGAATGGCTCCTTCTCACTGTGCTTTCTTAAGGCCCTTAAGATACCTGATATTCTCATTCTTGCTAATGTTTCCTAGATTAACTTTAGGGAACTGGAAGCAGTAATATTTTCCAGGAAAGTAGCATTTCAGTGTCTTTCACTTTTCTCTGATGAGTTTGGAAAATCCTAGCTTGTTCATCCTTAAGGCCCCAGCACAAATCACATATTTCCCCCTGTAGGTTCACTGTATCCTAAGGGATGAAAAAAGCAGAGCAATTTCTTCATGGATTTGTGGGCATTGTAGGTTTAAAAAAATTTTAAAGTTTGCTTGAAGCAAAAGATGCAATTTTAATAAATCAAACAAATCCATCAGAAATAATCTGTGGCCAAATTACTGTGGAAAACCACAGTAATGGCCTTTTAGATGGGCTTACTGAAAATGGCAAACCTCTTTTTTTATGAGGTTCCTTGTGAAAAGTTTTACAAAAAAGAAGCTTTTATGCAGCAAAATCTTCAGTTAGCAGTTACTTTCTTTCTATCATTCTTCAACTGAGAGCCTCATGAAGTGGGGGGTGGGGTGGGGATGCAAGTGAGGAGTGGGGTGTTGGGGTGGACAGATGGGAGGGAGTAAGTTAGGAATACAAAGACAAAAGGAAAACTGCCTCTTCAAGAAGTTTATGTTCTGTCTGGGGAAACCATATGTATACATATATTGTAAGGAGATAGAAAATATATACTAAGTAGAAACAAGTTGATATTAGAAGTTGGGGTAGAGAAGTATCAGAAAAGATCCCATATAGGCCATAGTTTTTGAGCTAAACTTTAAAGGACCTAAGAGTGACAGATGAAAGTTTATTCCTTGCATGGGGGACAGTCTATGCAAAGGTATGGAGGTAGGAGATTGTCCTGGGTGAGGAACAGTAAAATAGGCCTGTGTGGCTGGAATGTAGACCCTGGAGTCAGAGGGCCTGGGTTCAGATTCAGTTATGATTATTTGTCTGATAATGTACCAGTCCCTTAAAATGAATGGGTTTCAGTGCTTACATCTGTAAAATGAAGGCGTTGGACTAGATCAGGGTTCATTTGTAGCTAGGTTATTTTTTTGAGGAGGAGGGGGTAAGGGTAGAAATGGGAGAGGGTAGTGGTCTGTGAACTTGGATCAGAAAAATTCCACCAAAGTGATTGTCCTTAAGGGCAGGCTTGAGCATGTCACTCACCTCCCCAGTAAACTCTAGTGGCTCCCTATTAACTCCTAGAGCAAATACCAACTCTTTGCTTTCATATTTAGAGCCTTTCACAGTCTGGCTCCAGCCTATGCTTCCAGACAACATATACCTCACTCTTATTTATTCATTTTGTAGTCCAATTGACCAGCCTGCTCGCTGCATCACAGAACATTCTGTCTCCTCTCTCTGCCTTTGCGTAAGTTGTGTTTGTCTTCCTTGCCTGGAATGCTTCTTAGTTCTCTACAAAACTTGACTGGAGTGCCACCTTCCCTGCATCAGGCTTTCCTGATTTCCCTAGCTGCTAGTTCCTTTCCTTGAATCTGAAATTACCATGCATTTCCTTTGTGTGTATTATATACTTATTGATTAAGTATGCAAGTTGTTTTCCTGGATAGAATGAACTTTCTTTTGTTCCCTTTCCCCCCCTCCAACATTCATATCAAATTTGTTACCACCTGTATCTTTGGGTTGTCGGGAACCTTGCTTCTGACATTTATTAGCTATGGCCCTATAGGCAGGTCACTTAACCTTTCAGAATTTTTTTTCCATATACAATAAGGAAAATAATACTTCTAGTACCTACTTCAGGTAGGCTTAAATGAAAGAGCGTATGTAATGTTGTTGTTCAGTCTTTTTCAGTCATTTCTGATTCCTCTATTCAGGGTTTTCTTGGCAAAGATACTGTATTTCCTTCTCCAGATCATTTTACAGATGAGGAAATTGAGGCAAACAGGGTGAAGTGACTTGCCCAGGGTCACACAGCTATTAGTATTTGAGGCTAGATTTGAACTGGGCAAGAGAAGAGCCTTCCTGACCCCAGCACTCTCCCCAATGCCACTTAGCTGCCCGTGTATGTAAAGGACCTTGTAAACTTCAAGTACCATATCAACAGCAGTTATTATGAATAACTTATTCACAACTTACTTTTCTCACAACTCTCAATATTATTATCATTTTACAGATAGGGAAACTGAGGGTTAGAAAGTTTGAAGTGTCATTTGGTGTGTGGTGTTGTGTGTGTTGATGGGGATGCTTGCATACCTACACCTGCACAAGTATGGGTATACTGGGATTCAAACCCAGGTCTTTTGCTTCCAAATCTAGTGCTCTTTACCTACATCTTGACCTGATCTCTAATTTTACTCCCACTATTTAGAACACCTTTACTTCCCCTGCTAGTATTAGGAAACCTACTTAATCTTGGTTGTCTGTATGCTGCTTTTCTCCTGATTTAATCATCTTAAACTTTGTTTGCCGAAACCAGAATCTGCTCCCAAATTCAACTTTTGCTTACTAGTCTTGTCCCTTAAATGTCTGTATAATGTTTTGCCATTTCTTTTGCAAACTTTTAACCTCATTTCTTTTAAAGGAGGTCAAAGATGGGGCTCTGATGAGTACAGTGGGTGAGGCTAGGGAGGTGGCTAGCTATTTTCCTGGAGGGTGAAGACCTGGGATGACCCAGAAAAAAAAGTTAGTTAGCCAAGATGAAAGCTACTTTATCATTTTCTCCATAACTTCCTTCCCTTTTCCCCAGATGAAACCAATTTTTGCTTCACTGCACTGAGGAAGATGAGGGCGGAGGCCCTGTGAAACCTTTGTTCAAGGGTAGCTACTAGAGAAAAGCCATGGTGAGCTTTGCTCCCTCCATTCTATGATCAGGAAGTTTTTTGTTGGAAGGAACTTTTGCTAACCGTTTCTTTCTTTTTTTTTTTTTAATTTACTTTTAGTTTACAAGATTCAGTTCCACAATCCCTTGAGTTTCAGATTTTCTCCCCTCCCCCCCCCATGGTGGCATGCAATCATGTATTTGCTAACCATTTCTAATGGGCTGCCTCAGGAGGTAGTGATTTCTGTAGCTTTTCAAGCTAATGCTGGTTGACCATTTTTTGGTGGTGTCTGAGAGGAGATTCACATTCAGGAATGGGATGCATTAGATGACCTTTTAGAACCCTTCAAACAATGAAATTTGTTATCATATGAATTTATTTTTATAGTCATTGCAGGGAAACTAGGGAGGTAATGACAATATTCTCTTTTAAGATATAGAAGAAAGAGGGAAGGTACAGAGGCATCAGGCTCTTGTCTAGAGTGGGAACGTGGAGAACTGGTCATAAGTCATTTTATTTCCATGAGACTCAGTTTCCACATCTGTAGAAACATCATAATGGCATCTCTTCTGCCTTCCTGCCAACGGTGTTACGAGGAAAGTGCTTTTAGAGATCCAAGTAAATTTGGCCATTGTTGTTATTACCACCGACTGTATCAGTTGGTGCAGTGGCCTTGGGCAAATGGCGCAACCTACCTGGACCTTAGTTTCCTCATTTACAAAGTATGTTTAATGATGCATGTTAAAGGCACCAGATGGTGATGATCAAGGTCAGGTGAAAGGTAATATGTAAATCCAACTTATTATTAATTTGTTTGCTCAATTATTTACCAGAGTTATATTCTGAGTTGGTTATGGGATGGGAACAGAATCTGTAATTCTTCTCCTTCTTAAGTCAAAGTCCCTCCTAATTATAGGCTATTTTATAGGTCATTTTGAAGGTTGCTAGTCCCTGGTCATATTTTATTTTTGTTTCTAATTATTGGATAGGGACAGAGTAGTTAAACTTAATGTGAGTAAAAAGTATTGCCATTTAGGCCTTTTGGAATGCAAGGTAAAATAGTTTTCTTTTTATAAGAAGAAGAGTTTTCCTATGAATGCCTTAGGCCTTTGAAAAACAAACTTTAACTTTATAAAAATGTGGCCCAGGGCCTGAGAGCTCACTTGAAAATAAGAATTATTGTAATCTGATAGAAATTGTCAAGGCAAGAAGATTTTAGACCTATAATGGTGGAAGAAATAGATATCTTTTTTTCTGATTTTTTTTTTTGAGGGGGGGAAGGTAGGATAGTTGGGTTAAGTGACTTGCCCAAGGTCACATAGCTAGTAAGTGTCAAGTCTCTGAGGCCAGATTTGAAGTCAGGTCCTCCTGACTCCAAGGCCAGTGCTCTATTCATGTGCCACCTAGCTGCCCCTTTTTTTCTGCTTTCTTATCTTCATTGCAACTCTCTTTGAATTTCTCCCCTTCTCTCCTAAATATCTTTAAAGAAGTATATGCAAAGTAGACCCCAAAGCTCCTCAGAGATCAACTGATTGGCCTTTTTAAGTGCAAAAAACAAAATTCCTTTCTTTGTATTAATTTTTTCCAAATTCAAGTTTTCTTATAGAAGGGGCATGAGAAATGATGCTAAGTGCCAGAAAATGTCAGAAAATATTTATTGTTTCAACTTGTATCTTCAAAAAGAGGGTACTCACTATCCCTGAGATGAGGGTAGTGAGTTAGAGAGCAGGGGTTCAAGTAATCTGGGGGAAAAATTCTGTGATCTGGATCAAGTCCCATGAAAAATAGGCTTATTAGAAAGGAAAGTCTATCCCAAATGTTCACTCTGCATAAACAACTAATGGTGAATTGAAGCATGCCCTAGGACATGCAGCTTTTTCTGGACATCTGATGATAGATGGGATCATAGTTTTAGAGTTGGAAAGGACCTTTGAGGTTATTAAATCCAACTCCTTTTGCAGATGGAGAAACTGAGGGTGTGAGTCACTTGCCCAGGCTCATACAGCTAGTACATCTCTGAGGCAGGATTCAAACCCAGGTATTTCTAATTCCAGCTTCAGTGCTCTATCCACCACATCATGCTGCCTCTCTCAGGAGCCATGGAATTACTTTTCTCTGTATTTTGATACTATCAAGGAAACCTGTGCACATGCAAATTCATAAGCTGGGATAATTATAGAAATATCTTTGATAGATGGCCACTCTCATCGGCAGTTCACCAGAGGATTTAATTTAATCTCTTTTTCCTAGTAAGCACTTGCTAATTTCCTCTTTGAAATAACAGAATCCATTACGTAGGAATTTTCTGAAAAGAAATGCTCAGTAATCATAGACCTCAAGTTAGGATACATTCTTAAATTCTATAGCCAAGAGAAGCAGTGTTCTTGAAGTCACACTTTTGCCATATTTCAATTTTAGCTCTGGAAGGACTGAAATTTAAGAATACCTTGAAGGACCAAGCTACGTTAATTGAGACAATCATTTTTAAAAATCCGTCTAAGTCAAAAGAAAATAGAAGTTGTAGGACAAAAATTTATATCAAAGTAGAACATCTGCTTGTAATTATTTCTATTTATAGTGTATCTGTACAGATAAAAATTGTGGTAAATTATAACATATATATTTTTAAATTGTGCCGATTGACATGCTTCGTTGTCTTAGTGTTAAACAGCGGGGGGGAAAAGACAATGTCAAATCAACTGGTAATTACCTCTGTTTATTTAGAACAAATTTATGGTAAATTTTTATTTCAACATGAGGCATTTCCCAACATATCCTCTTCCAAATACATTTATAGAGAAAGGTAGTTTATAATTTGTTACTAGAAGGAAGGGTAGTTGTCAGGGTTCTCTCTTAGAGTGCCCTAACTACCAGCAGAGGCAACCGGTTTCACACCCAAACTCAATGATGTTAGCGTACCTTTAGGAACAGAAGAGTTCACGGCTCTGAGGTCCAAACAGAAAAGTTTATTAAGGACTCTCCACGGGGGAGCCTTAAAGCCATGTGCTAAGGCAGGCTTCCAAAGATAACCTCCCAGCCCTAGGTCTTAAATAGACCCCAGATCCACATACCCCACGTGATAGAGCCCAGCTGAACAGAATTGTGAGAGGGGGAGTGCAATTACAAGGGTATGAAGGCCCCAAGGTGTGGAGACACCAATCAGGAACAGCGGGTAACCCCATGCAAGAGAGTCCTGAGCAATACAGTATCCCCTGGCCGGGGACAGTGCAATATGCCCTGACCTCCATGTGACCCAACTAATTCCCCGGCGTCAAACACTTCCCTGTGGCATGACACAACTGCTTGTAATGTGAACCTCACAGGTAGTGTCCTTCAGTTTTGGTAGAATGATGTTCATAGGGATGGGTAGGTGGCACAGTGAATAGAGCACCAGCCCTGGAGTCAGGAGGGTCTGAGTTCAAATCTGGCCTCAGACCCTTAACACTTACTAGCTATGTGACCTTGGGCAAGTCGCTTAGCACTGATTGCCCTGCCCTCCCCCCTCCAAAAAAGCAAAACAAATAAAAAATAATGTTCACGTAGTCTATTGTGTTTGACTGGAGCTTGTCTCTCATTGCCTTGATTTAGATTGTATTCATTCACTGTATTGCTGTTTTGGCTTTCCTTTCTTCACTATTCCTTCATGTTGTGAGGTAATCCAGTGTAGTAGAGTGAACTGGCCTTGAATTCAGCCAACATTTGCCTGGCTTCAAGTTGTGACTCAGATATATCCTGACTGGGATCTTGGGCAACGCACTCTCTCTATACTGGGTAAGTAAGACTGCAAGTCGTCCCTCCCTCAGTGAATTTGTCTCAGGTACAGGAAATTCTTGTTAAAGTTCTGACTGTTAAGGCCTCTCTGAAAGATGACCACGTTCCAATCTGGCCTCCCACTCAGCTGTTTACCCGGGACACAGACTCTCTCAGGGAATTCTTAGAATTCTCTTCCAGGAAGGGGAAGGACTGAGTCAAATAGTTTCAAATACAGAGGTGTCAGCTAGCCCTAACTTCCACCTTGTGACTCCACATTGAAAATACTGTCTAGCCTTGATTAAAGGCACATGCCTTCTTTAGGTGCACTAGAGTCTGATCTGACCGCTGTGTAGAGTAAGCAAGAAGTTAAAGAGAACTTTGCCTCAGTCAGTTCTCAATCATATGCATAAAAATTAGAATAATCACACCTTGTTACCCATTAAAGTTAATAAAGTTAATTTTTAGTTTTTTCCAAACTCAGTGTTCTACTTAAATATAACTGACTATAGATATTGGCAAAAAGACTGATTATAAGCCATCAGTGGGACTTGGAATAGAATCTGGCAGAACTACTTCTAAGATACCTTTTTATGAATGCTACAATGAAACCGTGGCACCTTCACGGCCTTTTGGGCTGTTCCATGTTAACCTAGATGATTAAAATAATGAAAATCTCAATACTTGTTAGATAAAAAAGGACAATGCATTAAATGAGATTTGTATCCCAAGTCACTGTTTGGTACAAACTAGTCTCACTGAATAGATAGTATAGGAACTTTCACTTAACCTAGTTCATTTTCTTCCTGCTTGATTCCATCCATTTCACCTGCCTATGCATGAGTGTGATGCCTTTGGATAATGATGTCATTATTACAGTGTAGAGGTAGAAGAAATTAATTTTTAGTGGGTAAGAGATTCTTTTCTGCCTGAGTCGGGAAGGACCAAATATTCCTTGATTGAAATTACAGTAGATTCAAAGGGAAACTAAGTGTTCAGAGAGTAAGGAGTTTATAGTTATAGAAAGAGATTTAGTTAATCAGACCCTGGGGAACAGGAGCAGTATAATTCAACATCCCACATTTATGGGGGCATTTTTACTTTTTCTAGTAATGAAGAATTGGGAGCAAAGTTGGTGCCCGTTGATTGGGGAATGGCTAACCAAGCTGTGGTACATGAATACAGTACATTGTAAGAAATGGTGAATATTAGAAATACATATAAGCAAAGAGATGTAAACTAGTGTGAGAAGTAGAACAAAACTAGGAAAACAATGTATGTGACTTTGTTGTTGTTTAGTCATTTTTGTCATGTCTGACTCTTTTAAAAAAAATTTATTTATTTACTTTTACAACATTTTCAGTTCTCCAATCCCTTGAGTTCCAAATTTTCTCCCCTTCCCTCTTCTTCCTCCTTTCCCCCAGGGTGGCAGACAGTCAGATCTAGGTTCTACAGATACCTTCACATTAAACATTAGTCAAGTTGTAAAGAAGAATTATTAATGGAGTGAACAACAAGAAAGAAGGAAGTGTCTGACTCTTTGTGACCTCATTTGGGGTTTTCTTGGCAAAGATACTGGAGTGGTTTACCATTTCTTTCTGCAGCTTATTTTACAGATGAGGAAACTGAGGCAAATAGGGTTAAGAGACTTGCCCAGAGTCACACAACTAGTAAGTGTCTCAGGTTGGATTTGAACTCAGGAAGATGAGTCTTCCTGACTCCAGGCCTGACCCTCTATCCACTGTACCACCTGGCTGCTCCCAGCTGTACATGGATATGATGATGTAAATGAAAAACATAAAAATTAAAACCAGATTTCACAGCAAGTTCTATGCAAAAATCCCCTGCAAATGCTATGAAATTATAATGATTAAACTTGGTCCAAAAGAAGAGATAAATATGAAACCACACTTCTCTCCCTCCTTTGAAGAAGTGAGGGATGAGACATTGAACACTGCATATAATGGTGAACTGGGTTGATGTACCAATTGGTTTTACTGAACTGATGCCTTCTATCTTGTCTCCTCTCTCTTGCATTTTGGGATCCTTGTTGTTATAAAGGATGGTTCACTGGGACATGGGGAGAAATATATTGAGAAATTACATGATATATCTAATTCCAAACTTCATAGTTGTTGCCACTCTAACAACGGTTATTAGGGATCACGGGAATTGTACCTTTTAAGATTTGTTTTTGCAAATTGCCTACCATGGTAACAGACACATCCTGCATTTACTCAGTAAGTATAATTTTGATTCTTTCTTTGATCATTTTCCATGTTGACCTTCAGAGCTATCATTTAAAAAACATATCTAGACCTTTCCCCCACCCCACCCCCCACTTTGTGCATTTCCTAGAGCATTTACTACAGTTTGTCTTATACCAGAAATACTTGCCATTCTCTCCTTTCTTTCTTCTACCCTCAATGAGAAGTTCCTCAAGGACACATTTCCTTCATCTTAAAATTTCCTATACATAGTAGACAACTAATACAGATGTGCTGAATGAAGTAGTGTAGTGTAAATGTGATTGTGACTTTGGCCTGGCCTCAGTTTCCTCCTATGTAAAATAGAGTGAAGTAGTTCTCAATCTTCCTAATACCCTGATCCTTTAATACTTGTATGTGGGCATATCTGCATGTGGGCGGACCCGCCTGGAGACAGATAGAGGAGCGGTGGTTTGGTTCCTAAGACCATGAGAAATATGTGTTTTCCAATGGTCTTAGATGACCCCAGTGATCTCTGTGAAAGGGTTGTTCGACCCCCAAAGGGGTCGTGACCCACAGGTTGAGAACCACTGATATAGTGGCTGAACTTAATGAATCTTCAGGCCCTAAGATAGGCTTTAAAATTGAGTGTGAATGAATGAATCCCTGGAAACCTTAGATAAATACAATTTCTTCTTAGTTGAATATATAACGACCATCAATATTTTCCCTTACACCAAATTAAATTCATGTTATTTCTCCTTGCCTTTGGCTCTATCCCTGATTCCATCTTTCCTCTCATTTTTTAATGCTTCCCTTCTTGCCCTCAATCTCCTTCAGTGAAAATTTGCCTTTCTTTGCTTCTGCTGCTTTAATCTCACACATATGGTGCCCTATGCCCAGAACATCCTTCCATTTCACATTTGAAAAAAAAATTACTACTAAAAGTGTTATTTGTGGATTCTTGGGTTGATCAAGTTGGGAGGTATGGAATACCGGGTTAGATGAACATTTCTGATCTATTCTTTATTCTTTCAGGGACCAGAGTGATAGGATTTTTGCACCATCAGTGCTCCCCACTCCCCAACCCCACTACACAGGTATTGCTTTGTATGCTTTAAAATGCCATATATCAATATTGAGTCATTGATAGTATTGCTATTTTATCAGTCTTATTTTGTTTTGTCCTGGTACTACTATGTAAGAAACTTTAGGTTAGGTATCAAAGTTAAAGAATAACGTTTTAACATTCAGTTAGCACACCAAAGTGAAAAAGTCTTAATTTTGATTTCTGGAACATAGAATCATAGAGTGTTAAGGCTAGAACAGACCTTCTTGATGATCTGTATCAGGACTTCTTAAACTTTTTCACTCAAGACCTCTTCGGTGCCTCTTAAACTATGGGTTGAGACCACATATCAACTTCATTTGTCTGACTGCTAAAGACATGAGAACCAGAGAGATTAAGTGAATTGCTGAAGGTCCCTGACTTGAACCCAGACTTCAAGTCTAGTCCTTTTTCTATTACACCAGCTGTCTCTCTATCCATATTCCCTTGTGATTCTTTAGTTCTCTTTCCCCTTCCCCCATCCTCACCCAAATCACACACTTTTTTCAATTTTCAAGTATGTTTCTACTCTTTTTCTTATGGGGGAAGCAATCTGCAGGTCATAAATTATCACCTCTTAGATCACATTGACACCCCTCTCTATTTGTACTGCTTTCTGAGCATGGGTCACTGTAGCTGTGAGGTTAAGCTCGTCATGCATGGGGACCTGAAAGTTATTTTCACTCTGCTCCTGATAACTTTTTGGTGAGAGGCATTTTTTTCCCCTCTCTCTGAGATCTGACAAAAGGAGATGCATCAAGTGAAAGAAATCAGCATTTCCATCTAGTCTGATTGCCCCAACAAACTAGAGGTGTTATGTTGGATTAGAACATTACTGATGTCCCAGATATGATATGTTTAGGCCATACCTGTCATGTGGATGGCTGCTTGGGTGGCTTTTATAAGGAGGCTGGAAATTGGGAAATGACATTTCTTTTCCTGTGTCTCTTCAGCCATAATGAGGAATGCTACACACTGTGAGTCAAATTAGAAAAAAAAACAACCCAACTCACAGTGGAGCATAGTAATGAAAGACAGCATGTCTTAGCTGACGGAGAATCTGCTCCCAGAGTTGGGAAGACAAGTTGCTGAACCCTCTCTGATGCTTACAAATTGTGACCAGGGTTCAGTTTCTCCTTGCTCCATGAGTACTATCTGAGAATAGGGAGGTACTGGAGATTAAGTGATGTGCATCAATGGAGGGAGTTTATACACCTGGGAATTTCCTACACAGATAAGATTACAGATCAGGTTAAAAAAAATAGTAACTTTCTTTGGCTTTAGTGTCGCCATTGTCACTGTTGATCACCTTCTTGCTCTTCTCTCCTAGTTTTCTTGAGGGGTGGGTACATTCTAGGTTCTCCTCTGGCTTATCCGACCACTCTTATCTCTCCTTTGTTGAGTCTTTATCACCATTCTATAGTTAACTATGTGGGTTCCCTTTGGTTTTATCCTCTGGCTATACTACTTGGTGATCTCATCAGCTCCTATAGTTTCAATTCTCTATGCAGATGATTCTACTTGTCCAGCCCTGACCTCTCTCTTGACCTCCAATTTTGCAAATCCAACTGCCTTTTAGACCTCAAACTGGATGATCTTAAACCTCAGTATGTCCAAAACTGAACCTTTATCTTTCTCTTCAAATGTTCTCTCCTCTTCCTTGTGATTCCACGACGTAGCTGTTGAGGGTACCACCTTCCTTCTAAGTGTCCCAGAATAAAATCAAGATGTCATCCTCAACTCTTCATTCACCCTCCATATACAATCTCTAGTTAAATTCTGTTGTTTCCAGCTTTGTAACATCTATTTTATATCATCTTCTCTCCTCTGACACTTCTACCACTCTGGTACTGGCCGCCATTATCTCACACCTTGACTATTGCCAATAGCCAGTTAGTTTATCTCCTTGCCTCCAGTCTCTTCCAACTCCATCCCGTCCTCCACTCAGCAGTTAAACCGATCTTCCTAAAATGAGGTTTGACTATGTATTACCTTTCCCCACCCCCATTTAATAACCTCCAGTGGCTCCCTCTGACCTCCAAGGAACAGATATAAAATCCTCTGGCATTCAGAGCCTTCATAACCTGCTCCCTTCCTACCTTTCCAATCTTTTTGCACCTTGTTCCCCTCCATGTACTCTTTGATCCAGTGACTCTGGCCTCCTTGCTGTACCTTGCACACAATCCCCACCCCAGACATTTTCATTGTCTGTTCCCATGCCTAGAATATGCTCTCTTTTCATGTCTGTGTCCTAGCTTCCCTGTCTTCCTTCAGATCTCACCCCAAGTGCTACCTTTTGCAAGAAGTCATTCCCAATCCTTAGTTTTAGTGATTTTCCCCTAAGAGCGTGCCCCATTTATCTTGTCTATATCTTATTATATATATTTGTTGGCTGTTGTCTCCCATATAAGACTATGAACTCCTTGAGAACAGGGACTGGTGTTTTTGCCTTTTTTATTCTCAGTAGTTAGCGCAGTGCCTGATATGTGGGAGGTACTTAATAAACACTAGTTAACTGACCATCTCATCTTAATCCTTACAACTGTGGCTGGTAGGTATTATTAGTACCATTTAATAGAAGAAAGAAGCTGGCGTTTGGAAAGGATTTAGTGACTGATCCAAAGACACACAGCTAGCTTGTAGTAGAGTCATGATTTGAACCCAGTTCTCTCCTGACTTCGAGGCCAGGGCTCCATCCCTATTGCTGGTTAATGCTTGTTTGATTTGGGCTCCAAGATGGGACAGTTCTTTTCTTTGTGCTGTCTTCTCACTTTTTAGCTGAGGTGGTATCGTTGGCATTATATACACAAAGGAGAAGCAAGATGAAACACTTGGAGTGGGGTGTAGGATGTCTTCTTATATACTAATTCCCAAGATTTTAGCTTCCCTTGCTTATACGCAGTGCTTTTATTCTCTCCATGTTTTGGCGTGGGAAGCAGCAGCCCCTGATAGCTTGCTTGTTATGGGGCTTTTGAATCTGTGAGGCATGACCTTTTGCCTGGGCTTGTCCATAACATGCCTAATTAGAGCACATTGGGCCAAAAACAGCCTGGAAGGGAAACAGGAGTGACTTAGAAATTCAAATTCTAACTCCATAGACTATTAGAGTGGGAAGGGACTTTAGAGATTATCTTTTTTTTTTTTCCTAAAAGTTGGAATCTCCTAATTTAAAGCAAACATGCCTTTTTTTTCCCCCTCAAATTTCCTCCACCCCAAATGAACTCTCTTGGAAGGGAAGGTGGGAAGGTTTTTTCTCATTTAGCTGCTCCCAGAGCTGTTTTTCTTCCCCCTCAAGGTGCCAAGATAAGTGCTTTTAGTTTTTCTAGGCAGTTTATCACATATTACTCTCTTTGCTATACGTATCTGCTCACATAATACATGGAAGTCAGTTGTTATTACTGTGGATAAAGCAATCTGGGACTGTGAGGGAAGTCTATGGAACCTAACCCTATAGAAGACTTTGCTTTTATTTTCTTTTAACCAATTAACTATTAAGAAGGGATTTCCTTTCATTGTCCTTCTCTGGTTTGTTCCTTTTCCTCTTTTCAGTTATTTTTTTTAGCCTTTCTACTGTTTGAGGATTTTTCATGATCACATTTTGCCACCTGAGTTGACAAGAATGACCTTCTCCTGCTTTTTAACCTTCATTTAAAGTGAGTAATGAGCAACATGGATTTAATCAAACACTTACTTGATTAGAAGGAAGGGACCTATATACATTTCAGGATTGGCGCTGAGCAGTACAATTCAATCTAGCAAATGTGTTGAATGCATACTACCTACAAGGAATAGGGTTAGATGTTGGGAAGTACAGAACTAAAAAAATCAAATCAAAATGTCCATTTCCCTTAAAGTGTTTATATCCTTAAGTGACTTGCCCAAGGTCACACAGCTAGTTTTTTGTGTTAAGTGTCTGAGGTGGGATGTGAACTCAGGTCCTTCTGACTCCAGGGCCAATGCTCTGTTCACTGCGCCACCTAGCCACTGCAAGTGTTTATATTCTTTAGGGGGAAATGGTTTAAAACACTTACACACGTATAAATATAAGGTAATTTGTTGAAGGGGAATAAGGTCTAATAACAGAAAGATGGGGATTGATATGTGAAAGGAAGCACTATCTGAACTGACATTTGAGGCAGGGTAAGGATTCTATGACACTGGGGGAGGGAATGCCTCTGAGGAATGCAGGGAATAGCTTGTGCCTATGACTGGAGCCTGGAGATACTTATTTGTCTTTCCAAACAAAAGGAAGCAGGTGTGTGTATCCTATCTATAACTTATGTTACATAGTTGTTTACATGTTGTTTATCCTTTTAGACTGTAAGCTTCTTGAGGGCAGAGACTATCTTTTGCCTCTTTTTGTATCCCCAGCACTTAGCCTAGTGCTTGGCACATAGTAGGAGCTTAATAAATATTGATTGATTGGTTGTTGGAGGTAGGTAAAGGTCCCAGAGTGTTCTATTAGGGTCTTTGGACTTACTCAGGACCAGCTCCACAGCCTCATCCTTAGACAGGAGGTAGGATGAGCCACATCCAGAAGCTTCCCTACCAGTTCACTCCGTTTCAGATATCTGGGGAACTCTCTAACACTTTTGGATCTCTGAAGGATGTGATTTTGCTCTGGTGTAGGCATAGGACCACTAAAGACACTCACTGGGTGGGAAGAACACAGGAAACGAATGCATGCAAAAGTATTTAAGTCGTCACTCTGTGATGGATGCTGTGGCAAGTGCTGGGGGTACAAATACAAAAAGTGTCTGTTCTTGGGGTCTTATATTCTAATAAGGAGAGACAACAGGACTGGTGGCAATAGAAGGGAATTTTGGTCCGAGGGGTCACAAGAAAAGCGAGTTGCTTGATAGACCTTTTCCAGAGACACTGGTGATACTGACTTAATTTCTGTGCCTAGAGTAACAGATGGAAATTGGGGTGGCCATTATGGGACAAGTAAAGTGCCAAGGCAGATGACTAACTGGGGGGGAGGGGCATGTGAAGCGTGGTCTAAGACAGAGGCAGGCAAATTTCTGCTTTACTCAGTCCCCAAGCACGACGGTTTAGCCCTGACTTCCTTTGGGACTGACATGGATTCGAGAGGTCTGGTAGAAAGGATAATGGTTCAGATAAGGAGAAGCAGGGCAGCTGTGGCAGGACAGATGGCAAGCTGGAAAATAAAATAATTTTGAGTTTATTTGAATACCTTTTATAAGCTGAAATTACTATGATGAGGACCCCTATAAAGGAACCCAGAAATAGTCCTGTTTCAATAATTTCCCCTCTATTTGCCGTTGTTCTTACTTGTGATCTGTTACCTGAACAACAGCATTGAAGTCCCTGTGTGTTCAGACTCAACATAGCTTCGGTGTTGGGAGATTAATATTTTACGTGGCAGGAAGTCAGGGTAGATTTGAGTTCAGTATCAAAGGAAAGCAATTACAGCACAGCTACAGTGTTGAAGTGAACAATTACAATAGGAAGAGGGAGGGGAGTAAGGACCCAACTTTAATAGTTGGTTCAGGTGAAGAAAAACAAATTGGAAATGCTATAGTGTTACACCTTCCTGTGTTTGGACCAGAGGAAATGAAATGATTGTGCCAATAGAGCAGGAGAAGTGATTGTGGAGTGGGAAAAAGTGGAACTAGTCTCAGATGTTTCAGTAATACTGTTGGAAACCAAGCACCTGTGATCTAGGTAAAGGGGTGTGAAGAGACTATCATCAGTTTCCTCCTCCGGACTGAAGTGAGTATGGTAAGGTACAAAAGAAGAAGATGTGAGGCTTGCCACCTGTGTGGCCTTGGGCAAATTACTTAACCTTTCAGCATCTCAGTTCCCTTATTTGTAAACTGAGTAGATTGGTCCTTGGAGCAGCTAAATGGTACAATGGACAGAGCATCGGACCTGGAGTCAGGAAGACCCATCTTCCTGAGTTCGAATCAGATATTTACTGACTCTGTGACCCTGGGCAAGTCACTTAACTGTTTGCCTCAGTTTCCTCATCTGAAAAATGAACTGGAGAAGGAAATGGCAAACCACTCCAGTATTTGCCAAGAAAACCCCGAGTGGACTCACTAAGAGTTAGGCACGACCCAAACAACTGAAGAATGACAATGACAACAGCAGAGTGGTCCTTAATGAATCTTAGCAGGCTTGTTAGCTCAAATCATACACACATACATTGACGTGTGTGTGTGTGTGTGTGTGTGTGTGTTTGTGTGTTTGTGTTTTATAAAATTCCCAGACAACCTTCTTAGAGTCCAATCTTGGAAGAAGAAGGGATAACATCACAGAGTGGGGCAATAGAAATCAAGGGGCTATGATAATGAAGGCATGAAGAACATCCTTTTTTTGTGGTTTTCATTACATATTTTTATTGCTTTCCAAAAAAGGGCTCTTATTTTAAAAAAGGGACTTTTATATCATTTCAGTCAAAGCTGGCATTTTAATTAAATTCAGTTCATGCCTCTTTAGCTGTTATCAAGCTTTCAGAAGTTTAGAATTGCTGCAGTTGAAAATATAGACAAAAGGAAAATGTTGTGGAGGTTAATGTGTTTGTATGTGTGTGTCCAAAGGTTTTTAATGCAGTTTAAGCTATTAAAGCTCATTTGTCTACCATCTATCATCTCTATCCATCCTTTCATCCTTTCAATTTATCTAGTCCAGGGCTGGGGAACCTGTGGCTCCCTAGGTCTTCAAGTGCAATTCTTTGGCGGAATTCAAACTTCACAGAACAAATCCCTTAAAAGGATTTTATTGGGAATAATGGGGTGAAGGAACAGCTGGCCACCAGGATAGGCCACCTTGCTAGATATGTACATAGAATTCAGTGGTAAATGTGAGATGGTAAACTAAATTTTGAATCATCTTTCTGAGCCCCGGTTTCCTTATCTGTACAGTGGGACGGATAATAATTTCATTAACTTCTCCATAGTTAGTAGGCACTTATAAATCCCTCAGAGGCAGAGACTAGATGAAGAATTTTTTACCTTTGTCTTTGTGCTCCCATTTTCCAGCACATTGTCTGCCTACCTGCCGTATGCCTTGGCGCCTTGCCCGCAGAAAGGTGTCTTGCCCTATAGGAGCCACTTAATGTTGAATTGAATTGAGAGCAATGATATAAAACCAAACTAAGATTTTTGGAGCATACTGTACAGCTCAGACAGAATTTAAAGATTCAGAGAGGAACACGCATTTATGTATTGGAAAAGTAGCCTAGGTTTAAGGGTTTCAAACTTACGCTTACTTTATCAAGAGAAAGCCAACAAAAAGGCATGAAATTGCTGACTTAATTGTGTATGGCAAATGCTTCTTAAATAATACATTTACAGGAATGAACTAGAAGAATACAGTGAAGAGATACTCTACATGGCCTGAGAGTGGATTTAGAATGACCTTCAGTAAAAACAGTATTTTATTCTTTATCACATTCAAGTCCCAGTTTTCCTTCTAGTGGACTTTCAGTAAAGTAGGTCTATATTTTGAAGAATATCTTGTTACTTGAAATTATGCAAATAGAAACTTTCGGTCTGAGTGATTTATAAACTGTGACTATTACCTTATTTCAAAAAGACTAAATATAAAATAAAATAATCAATAGCCTTATTAACTATTCGTTCAGAAATGAGAGAGGGACAATTAGAAGGTAGAGGGGAACATGTATTAGGCTATGGAAGTTATTTTTTTTTTAAGAAATAGATTTTTTTATACCTTTTGTTTTATGCCTACATTAACCCCTGTATTGTCCCCCCTTCCTTAACAAAGATTTTTTTTAAAGAAGAAAGAGAAACAAAAATCAGCAGAACCAATCAATACTTTGAAAAAAAATTGACCTCATATGCAATGTTGCACATAGGCGTTACTTTCCAAGATGGAGAGGTGACTTAGTCTCTCTTCTCTGTCCCTCACCATTTAATTGTAAATGTTCTCTAAAATGGATGGTTGTGTGGCAATTTTGTCAGCACACAGAGAAATGAAAGTTAGTCTGTACACAAATCTTACACATCCCAGGGAGGTTTATTGAAGGATATTTTACAGCCTGACAAAGCTTTGATGATTGAAGACCAAAAGATGCAAGTGCTGCTGATTTGTCTTCCTGGCATGACTAGGAAGACTGTTTCGTGCTTTGGGTGTGTAGATCAAATTGCACAAAAACCATCTGGGCCTCTCCATGCAAGCTTATGAGATTCAGTCCCACAAAAAAATGGCTTCTTCATTTTTCCATTACATAGAAATAAGTTCTCTCAGTCACACAAACTGGTGATAATGCAGTTATTTTTTGGTTCCCCTCGGGATTTTAGGGTAGAGAGATAACATGTTATTTGTTGCATCTGATCCAAAATCTGTACTTTGGCATTTTTCAGGATTATAATTGAAGGGGCGGAGGTGGGAGAAAAGGAAGAAGTGCATGTGGGAGAGTTCTGCTCTGTTTTGCAGTTGGTGTTGCACATTTGTTATTTGCCACACAAAGATGGGGACCTGCTCTTGTGGCCTTGGGTTAGGGTCTGTGAAATGTTACATCCAGAGTATTCCCAGAGCTGGGGGTAGCAAATTGCATCTCTGTTCTTTTCCTTGTTGCTATTAGTTTTGGCCCTGGAATAAATTCATTATTTACTTTTTATCAGTCCTACTAGTGCTTACGTAGGTGCAACAAAGCAGGTAAGATGCACTCAAGCTGTATTTTTATTCACTATTTCATATATTGGGCCATCTTGCATCTATTAGAGGTATATCAGATATATCAGCAGGGTGAAATTGGGTTCTTCCCCCCGCTTTGCCTCCTCCCCAAGGCTATATATTAGAGGGACTGCAGAGCGTGGGACCCAACAGATCTCCAAAGATACCATGAATATCTAGGAAACTGTTCCTCCCTTTAGAAAAATGGTCACATCAGGGAGGGAGAGAAAATGCCAAAGATACTTTTGAGTTAGCTGATTTTTCTTTAAAATGTAAATCCTCCATGGGAAAGTTAAGTATTTTGGTCATTAACGCCCTCTCGAAATTACTTATTAGATATTAAGATTACAGTATTGGGGCGTGAAGTTGGACCGAGCCTCAAAGGGTAGCCATACGGATTTTGTTCAATAGTAGACCACAATTATCAAAAGCCTGGGTTGGGTGAGGTGACAGTTTTGTGTGTGTGTGTAAGCATTGCATGTGTGTATATCGATATCATGCATAGACACACACATACACCCGTGTATGTATGTGTGCATGTGTGTGCAATGTTCCCCATAGGTGTTGGGGGGCACCTGCAGAGATGTGCTTATTTGGGATGGGTTGTAATTATATCAGGATGACAAGTAATTAGAAACAATTGGCCACATTTATTAAAATAAAATTCAGTGGGATAATAATTGAACTTCCTCTACCTCCTCCTCAGATCTGCCCCAGTCCAAATTTATGTCAAGCACCATTCTGTTGATAGCACGAACACTCCAGGTTCCTAACTTCAGATTTATCTTTAATTTCCCCTTTCTCCTTTTGCTTCACCCCAGAATCCCTGAGTTTCCTACTAAGCTCAACTCAGCTTCACCTTCTTTTTCTTTTTTCTGGAAGGGGGAGGCAAGGCAATCAGGGTTAAGTGACTTGCCCAAGGTCACACAACTAGTGTCAAGTGTCTGAGGTTAGAATTTAACTCAGTTCCTCCTGACTCCAGGGCTGGTGTTCTATTCACTGGACCACCTAGAAGCCCCAGCTTCATCTTTTGATACTGTAGATGTTGGATCCCTTTTGGCTTTGTAGGAAGGAAGTTCCTTGAGAGCATCCCTGTGATTTAGCACAGTAGGAGGTGCTGAGTATATGTTCATTGAACTGAATTGAACCTGCAGCAGTCTGAGGATTCCTTAGTTCTGTGTTTTATCATTGGTACTTTGACCTTTCTGGAACAGAGCAGTGCCGCAGAGAGGAAGTCTGCAGTCTGTAGATTACAACAAACTTTTAAAGTACCAGCTGAAAACATGCCTACCTAGCCGGGGCGGGGGGAGGGGAGGGGGGGTGAGATTGGTGGGCAAAGAACCCCCAACAAGAAACATTTAATCATATCTTTTATTTAAAAAATAAATACTGCCAATTTTAGATATATCCCTTCTCCAATACAGAATCCTGTCTTGTACAAAGAAATAATAGTTAATGAATAAAAAATAAGCCAATATGTTGATCATGCCTCTGAGTGGCTCATAGGAGGCATTTAATAAATGCTAGTTGACTGACTGTATACATCTCATTCTATACTGGTAATCCCATTGCCCTCTCTATCAAGAGGAGAAAAATATGTTTTGTCTTCAGGACTGTAGAGTCAAGATGGGCCATTTCATTGATCCAAGTTTGAATGTCTTTTAGTCTTGTTTTTCATTAAATTATTGTGTATATTCTTTTGGTTCTGCTTACTGGGTTCTGCCTTAGTTTATTCTACTTTTTTTTTCCCCCATAGGGAGATGAGGACACATCTAGAGAAACAAATAACTTCAGGTTTTTTTTAGATAGATGTTTCATGGTAGAGTGGAAACAAATGCTTCATTTTTGCATCTGTAAAACAAAGATTGTAAAGTGAAAGAACAGTTGGAATCTACCAGCAGGACGAACGGTCGAAGATACAGTAAGGAATCTTTTGGCCAAGGTTGGATTGGACGTCTGCGATTTCCATGATCCTCTGAGCTCCAAATTCCTTGGCTCCCCCTGTGAATCCCATGATCCTCTGAGCTCCAATCTCTCAGCCGCCCCGCTTTGCTCATCCATTCCCTGGTTAGCAAACATTTGCTTTTTTCAGGTGTTTTGTTTTGTTTTCAGGTGTTTTGTTTTCCTTTTTTGCTACCCTGGACTGCACTGTTACACAACTCTCTTTTGAGTGTTAAAGAGATGGAGTTGGGGGGAGAAGGTAAAGTGTTCATTACTTGGGAGATGGTTGAATAAATTCTGGCACATGCATGTAATGAAATGTTACTGTGCCATAAGAAGTGGTGAAAGGGATGATTTCAGAGAATCTGAAGAGTACTTCTGTGTACCGATGAGGACAGTGAAATGAGCAGAACCAAGAGAACAATTTTTACCTTGACAACAACATTGAAAAAAATGATCATTTTTGAAAGACTTAAGAACTCTGATCAATGCAACAACCCTCCATAACTCCAGAGGACTACCTCCTCAGAGAGAGATGTTGGTTTAAATATGCAGAATGAAACATATTTTTGTACATGGCCAATATGGGAGTTTTATATTGCTTGGCTTCTTGCTGCCAGTGTGTGTTTGTTTGTTTTGTTCCCAGTTGGGGAGGGTGGAGATGGGAGGGAAAATTGATAACTGAAAAAAATTTTAATTAAGGAAAAGAGTTCTACTATGAATATTTTATAATATATAATATCTTTCTTTTTTTGTTATTGACCTCCTTGGGTTATATGCCCAGTATTGAGACTGTTGGGTCAAAAGGGATGAACAGGTTAGTACCTCACAATCCATTACCAATTCTGTATTAATGCAGAGGTCATGGCCTTTTCCCCTTACATTTTAATGTGTACCCCAGCTATTTCTAAGATCCCATTAATAGTACAAAAGTCTTCATATATAGCTCTGGAAGGAAAATCTTAAGTTATAAAACTAGATACAATGAAGAATCATTGTCATCAACTGCCAAGGGCCTTGAAATTATTACCTTTCTAAATTTGCTTGAAATATTCATTTCCTTATTGTGTACTAGTTAAATCTGTTTTTCTTTCAATATGAATATTCAATATAAATTAAAAATTTGTCACCTCGTTTTCTTATTTGGTTTTGTTTCATAACTAGCATTATAACATGTTGAGAAATGTATTTATTTATTTTGGAAGTGCTTTTTTAATATTCTAAATATAATGATATGCAGCAGTATGGAATAGTGGGGTAGAGAGGGCTGACTGTGAAGTCAGAAAGTTCTGGGTTCAAGTCTGGGCTTTGAACATTGGCAGGGTGACCCAGGTCAAAGTAAATGACTCTCAGTGTTTCATGCACCTCTTGAATGACTGTGTTAGAATTTCCAGTTTTTGCCATTGGAGGAATGTGTTCAATACCAGGAGTTCCACAAGGAGATGAACTTTTAAAATTCAGTTCATCAGGTATTTATGAAACATCATGGAGCCCACCAGCACTGAGCTTGATGATGAGTATATACAGAAATGAAAAATATTTCTCTTTGCTCCCAAGAAGCTGACAGTCTACAAGCTTCTGTACACGGGACACTATATACACAGATAAGTAAACACAGAGTAATTTTTGTTTTTCGAGAGAAAGAGGCGCAATAATGGCTGGGGGAATCTGGAAATGTTTAGATGATCCAAAAGGCAGTGCTGAAGAAAGGACATTGCGGGCATGGGGGCTGGATATGGCATGCATCATACTGTCTGAAGTGGAGTATGTGAAGGGTGAGTAATACGTAACTGGCCTGGAAAGATAGGCTGGAGCCAGGTTATATGGGGACTTTAAATACCAGAGGAGTTTATGTTTTACCCTAAAGACGATAAAGGGCCCCTGAAATTTTTGAATTATGGGAGTGACACCATCAGAAGTGAAGGAGGTGATGAGGGTCTGAATTAGTGTGATGGTCTGTGGAGAGAATTCCTCAGATTTGGAGAGAGGAGGAGAGTGTAAGAGGAGGGAGAAGAGCTACAGATGATTCTCAGCTTTCCCTCTTTGATGGGAAGAATGGGGGTGCCCTCAAAACCAGGAGTGCTTTGGACAATGATGAAAACACAGGTCCAGAGCCTCTTGTGACGCCAATAACAACTAACATTTGTATAATGTTTAACAATTAGCAAAATGTGTCACATGTATGATCTCTTTTGAACATTTTAACAACCTCGTAGGGTAGATAGTATTAATACCTTCCTCAATTTAGAAGTCAGGAAATTTAGGACCAGAGAAGTTGCAACTTGTCACACAGCTAGCATCAGGATTAGGATTTGAACCCAGATCTTCTTGAAGCCAAGGCCAGGAAGCTGTCCATTATACTTAGTCTTCATTTAACATGTATTTATTAAATGCCTGATACATTTTATGTTAATTAAAAGAAAAAATGTGATTCTTTGTTTTCTACTTTAAAAAGTTGCAAAAACACAATGTTTCAATAAACTTCTTTGTAAGCTTGCTAGGGAAGCCCTTCACCACTTATAGCCTACTCACTGAATCCTAGTCTTATATGTGAGTGTAAGTTTAAATTTTGATAACACCACCTTTTGTGAGTTGGGCATCATCAATGCTGGGGAGATCTTTGGGTGACCGGACCTTTTCCCCTTTTCCTTTTTTATAGTTCTTTGCGTTGGTTCTGTATGGTGCCAGTTCCAAGGCAGTTAGGTGATTTAGAGGATAGAGTACTAGGTTTGGAGTCAGGAAGACCTTGAATTCAAATCTAGTCTTAAATATGTACCAACTGTGTGATCCTGGGCAAATCACTTAATCCCTATCTGCCTCAGTTTTCTTGATTGTAAAATGTGTATTTTAAGAGCAACTGCCTTACAGGGTTGTTGTGAGGATCAAATGAAATAGCTGTAAAGCTGACTTGCACATAGTATATTATATAAAATATTATATTATATAAATTGTATAATTTATATAATATAATATATAATTATATAATATTTATATATATTAAATATAAACACATTATATAAAAACTTCCCTCTCTCTTAAAAACTATAGAGATTTTTTTGTTTAGGCTTCTGGTTCATTTCAGTTCAACATATTTTTACTAAGCAAATTAAAATGAGATACAAAATCTACTTCCAAAAGGCTAACTATTTATGAGAAGAAAAAGATAAAATAACTATGATGTGTCACAATAGAATTGCATAGAAGAGGGGACAATCAAAGCAGAATGAGTGATTTAAGGAGAGAGCATTTATAGCTTGGGGTCATCAGGTAAGGTCTTTGCTGAAAGAGACAGAAGGTTAAAGGAGGCAAAAGAGAGATATTTTACAAAATGGAAGGCTTAACTTTGAAATCATGCTTTTGCAAAAATCCCCGCCACTCTTTATTTATTTTTTAAGTGTGGTCTAGGGAATGAGAGCTTGGACATTATTGAAATTCCAAGCTAGGGTGTGTTAAAAGCCAAAGATTCATTTCTACTCCCTTTCAGACAGTCTTTTCTTCCTCCTGGCCCCATTTTGTCATTTTAGCCAGAGTCAGGCCATGCAGATGGGAAATGTAGACATGATATTTTTTACTTTCTGGATTCCAAAAATATGGCTCAGAGACAGATCTTTTTCTGCAGAACATGGTGTAGTTACAAGGCAGAAATAGTGATAGGCTTCTGTTAGTAAAAAGTGTTTGCTGAGGACCTGTTACATGATTTGCAATGTGCTACACATGATTTGGGATGTAAAATTTCTAGGCGTATTCCCCTCCCTCTAACTAGGCAGAGATAACTACTTCAAACTTAGCACTAAGGGGCCGGCATGGCACAGCTGGGTGACACAGTGGATTGAGCCCTGGAGACAAGAAGACCCAAGTTTAAATTTTGTTTCAGGATTGAACCTTGGGCTCCCTCAGCCCCAGATTCCTCATCTCCAAAATGGGCCTAATAACAACACTTATTTCCGGAGTTTTGTGAGCTTCAAATGAGATAAAAGCTGCAAAGCATTTTGCATAAATTAAAGACTAAAGACTTACTTGCTAACTGTTATTACTAAAGAACAATTAAGCAGTAAATTTTGTGTGGTCATGATTGGGGCACAGCAGAGATTCTGATGTAGGGAGGGGAGAACAGTGTGGACTAGCAGAACTCAGAGGGCTTCTTGGAGGAGGAGGTAAGATATGAGCTAGGCCTTGAATGGAAAGATAGAACTTAGTCCTGTGGAGGGGTGGGAGAAAAAATATTCCTGGAGACTTTTCCTATTGTGTAAACAAAGGCTTGAAGATAAAGCAAGGCTGGGAGCAGCAACCGGATATCTGAGCTTCTCCTGTGGTTTAGGGGCCAACAAAGGCACCTTGCAAAAGTTTCCTCCCTTGAGGCTGCCTTGTACGGTGGTGCTGATGCCAGATATGGCTTACAACGTGATCAGGTGAAAGTGTGTGTGCCTGTCTCTTCCAGTTCTGACGTTATGTATCTCTCAGTGTTGAAGGTGATTGAAAATCTGAGAACGGGGCACTGATTTTGAAAGGCATTACTCAGAATTGATTGCAATATGTCACAGGGGCAGATGTGTTCCAATGAGAGGGATTGGGAGCCCCTGGTTATTTTGTGTGGATCACTGTTTTTCTCGTTTAAATGGATCTTTCCTTTGGTGGGCATTATTGCCTTGGAGGAGAGCCATATCAGGTCATCATGAGATAATATATGAAAAGTATAAACTTTGAAGAATTATATAAATGTTAGCCATTAGTATTGTAGTTATTATGAAAATTTGCTTTCTACTGGATAGTAAAAATTTCCTCATTCATGCCTATTTGCCCAAATGTTTATTGAGCTCCTACTCTGCATAAGCCGCTGTATTAAGCAGCCTTTGGATTCTTAGGAAGCACTCAGGGTTAGCTAGATTAATGAGTTATTTTGGAAGAGTGTATTGGTGGTTAATGCTGTTTTAATTAAATACTTTGTTTTTATTCACTGCCTCAAATATTTCAGTCCAATTTTATCATCTACATTAGTTTTTTCTGACCACAAACGCATCTGTAAAAACTTCTGTCTTTTGTTCTTGCCTCAGAGATCCAGACTCTTAGACTCCCTATCACCCTTCATTTTTCCTTTTCCTATCTGTGCCATAATTGTAGATACATTGACTCCCAGGCATACATTTTCTCTTTCCCACACCCTCTGACACACATTCCTCACTATCACTTAACTCTGTATACTCAAGTACACTAATAAACAGTTTGACAATTGCAATAGTTTCCTGCCACTCACTTGCCTTTTCCCAAAATATACACTTCTTTTGAATCCTCAATCCAGGTCTCAGATGTGGTCACGGCCAGGTGGCATTCAGAATCAGAGTGGGCTCTTGGCAAAGCTTTGAAGATGATCTGTTACAAATGATTTCTGTGACTTTTGGTACATTAACCTTTCTGTTTCTTTTCTTGTTTTCCCTATCTGTAAAATAAAATGGTTGGGTTAGATCACTTCTTGGGGCCCTTCTAGCTCTAAACCATTGCCTTGCACATAGTCATTTAATAAATGTTTGAATTCCAGCAGAGTACAAGCTCTAGCAGTTTCTATGGGTTACTAGTACCAACTATTTTGCCATTGATTACCTTTTACATTTTCTTATTAGGCTTCTTTTGATCCCCTCATCTAGTTTGCCCTCCCTTAGACCTTCACCTCTGCAAGTGTATCCTATGTTGTCTATCTACTTCCATTACCCATCAGCTCTGAGAGTCTTTATTCTTCCATCAAGGTGTGAATGACTACTAGCTTAAAAGTATTCTGCCTCTCAAGGTTATTTACATTTTAATCTAGATGAAAACTTGATGGGAGAAAAAGTGATGGGAGTGCTAACATGGAATGTATACATTCAGAAACCAACTAGTGGATGGAAGAGCATTTTGATGTAATTTGATTGTATTCTACCTCTGGTTTAGGCAAGTCCTTCTCTGGGTGGACCTATAGAGGAAGTCAGATCTTCAGGGTTCTGGGTTCTTCTTGCCACTTCTAATGGACAAAGCAGGGATATATGGTAAAGGGAGGCACACTAGGCTCTCTTAGGGAATAGAAGTGAATGCTAAATGTTGAATTGTGTCTGTGGTCGCAGAGGAGTCTAGGACAGGAAAGGGAAATGTGGGAGATAAGCAGAAATCTAAAGTCTTTTTTTAATTATAAGAAAATAAGTGAACTAAGTGTAATTTGTTTGACTCATTTGAAAGTTTTCATCATGGGATGGCGGCGTAGGAGCAGCAACATATCGCAGCTCTCACATAGCCACCCCAAAATATCCATAAAATATGACTCTAAACTAATCCTAGAACTCCAAAACGCACACAAATATACTTTCCACTAAAGTCAGCTTGGCTACAAGGAACCATATCAGCACTGTGAACCAAAACCATCCTGGCCTGAAGCCCTGGCTGAGCCCCGGGGGCGGTTGGGCAGGAGGAACCTTTAGTGAGTAGATTAGCGGCGGCAGCCTTCAGAATTAGGTCAGTGGAACTTGCGAAATCGGGGGAGAAAAGCGGTCCGGCCGAAAGGCCTCCAGGTCTGGAAAGCGAAAGGCAGAGGTTTTGCACCCACCTCTGCGTTGCAGCTTCCGCGCCCGCGGCCTGAAGACAGCAGGGGGACTAAGTGATCGTTCAGAGGCCAAGTGCTCTCACGTTGAGCAGCCTGGATCCGGATTGCGGTCTTGGGCCTCGGTCCTGGAGTCTTTGTTATCCAGTGAGCCGGAAGTAAGTAGGAAAGGGACCCAGCACCTCCCTGAGAGTTACGGCATCTGGGAGGACCCCAGCGATTTGGGACAGAGCTTTCCCTTCTGGAAGCAGAGCCCCACAGAGATTTTTAAAAAAAATCACAGACTGACCAACCATGAGTAAGAATAAGCATAAGAAGCAAAGTAAGAACAGCAACCAAACCCTAGATTCCTTCTTTGGGGAAAAGAAAGATCATGGCAAAGAGAGGGAGGAGGAGAGTTCAGCCAGAGCTCCGCCACCAGGGGCCTCCAATAAACATGAAGAATGCCTTAAAGCTAGAGATGAGCTGAAGAAGGACTTTGAAAACCAAATAAGAGAAATGGAAGAAAAATTGGGAAGAGAAATAAGAATGTTGCAAGAAAATCATGAAAAGAGAGTCAGCAGTCTGACTGA
>CM053589.1:82831084-82856001 GCA_028646515.1 Pseudochirops corinnae
ATAAAACTTTATACTACCAAACTCACAAATTGGTTGTGAGAGAAATGCTTTTATAAACCTTGAAAGTTCTATGTGACTTGTTATTACTGTTCTTTTAAAATAGCTTTTTAGGGATGGCTAGGTGGCATAGTAAATAGAGCACTAGCCTTGGAATCAGGAGGACCTGAGTTCAAATCTGGCCTCAGAAACTGAACACACACACACACACACACACACACACACACACACAAAGTAGCTGTGTGACCCTGGGCAAGTCACTTAACCCCAACTGCCCCACCTTACCCCCTCCAAAAATTTTTTTAAAAAAATTAAAATTTTTTTTTAAAAAAAGAGCTTTTTATGAAATCATTTATTAGGCAGGGAGATTGCCCCATTAACTTAATTTGCTTTGGTCTTGTGCCTTCTGCCATAGCATTTTATTTTCTTAAGGGGCTTAAATCACTATGGTTGAATCCACATGATGCTTCTTGGTCTTTTGTTTGGCTGATGAGTATCCTTATAATTCTTCAAAATACTCTTCAGGAATTAGGCTAGTTCAGAAATGAAGAAAATGCCAGAAAAATGTGAATAATCTGTTTACTCAGTTGTTAGTATGTAACACCCTCCACAAAGGGTATGTTTCTGTCTGGCACGTGTTAACAGTTCTTCCAACAGAGTTGTTTTTGTCCCCATTCATTAGCACATTTGCTGATCTCGTTAAGTAAGGCAATTACTGTATTTTAACCATCTTTTCCAATAGGAAACACAGTGTTTATTGGCCAGATGTCGATGTGACACCCTGGCAAATTATCAGCTTTTACCGCATAATTATGTAAGGCACCAGTTGGGCGCCATGTCTGAGTGAAGGTGTAGATATGGAGTGTGATGTGTTAGGGTTTTAACTTGGGTTACTCTCTGAAATTAGAGAATAGCTTTCAGCAGATTTTATTAATGAATGTGCTGTTTATAGTCCTATCATGAAGGATAGTCTGAATTTGAGTTAAGTAAGACCCAATAAAAACCTTACTTTCCTTGGGGCTGCACATTGAAATGTAGATTCTCCTTAGATCTTCCCAAGGAACAGACAGGACTATACCATTTCCTTTCTCAAAACTTTTAGTGATTCATTGATGTGACCTTTGTGGTAAAATGCAAAAAAAGTCCCTTTCACATGTGCTCCAACCTGTCTTAGTAGACTAATTTAACATTATTCCCTACAACAAATTTTACATTTCAGGCTACATTGGTTGTTCCCCAAAGTGGGTATTTGCATAGGTTATCCTTCTTTATGGAATGCAAGGCTTGTCCCCCCCCATAGCCTTTTAGGATCCTTAGCTTTCTTCAAGACTCGGTTCAGGCATCCGTCCCTATGCCAATGTCTTTCTGCTTTCCTGTGCCTCACTCCATCACCCTCTCCCATCCCCCTCATCGTTAATGGTTTCTCCTTCCTCAGATTACCTTGTCCTTGTGTTTTTGCACATATCACATTGTTGAGGAGAATAAATTCCTTTAAGGCACGACTGTTTCATTTTTGTCTTTGTACTGCCAACACCTAGTTCAGTTCCTTGTACATAGTAGTCCCGAATATTTGTTGAGTGTAACAGTATCAGCTCCTGCCATTAAGTTTGCTCTTGGTGATAGCCTATGTTTTTGTTTCTTGATACCCACCTAAATAATAAGAGGTGTCCTTTTTGGTCACATGTGTTTCTGAAGTCAGGCTAGTCTGTATCAGTGGTACTAGTTTTCTCATGAATGAAATCATGAATCTTTTTTTTTATTTAAGGAGGGAGGCAAGAAAGTTGGGGTTAAGTGACTTGCCCGAAGTCATATAGCTAGTAAGTGTTAAGTATCTGAGGCTGAATTTGAGCTCAGGTCCTCCTGACTCCAGGGCTGGTTTTCTATTCACTGTCCCACCTAACTGCCCCAATCATGAATCTTTTGAAGGTGATTTTGCCACCTCACTAAGAACTATGACTCCAGGACTACAGTTAGTCTTTCATTCCAGATATTGGGCAGTTAATGAAATTTAAGACTAAAATTTCATACAGGCTTGCTATGAATATAATACATATAAACACACAAATAACTAACATAACAGCTGTAATATGATAATTACACGAAGGATCCACCTGAATTATTTGTGCAGTTAGAGAAGGGACAGATCGGACAGTCCATTGACTGGGTGATCAGGAAGGATTCATGGAAGAGGCAGCACCTGACCTAAGCTGTGCGTGGGAAGGTCTCTAAAAGCCAGAAGGGCGGTCCCAGGCTTCTCTTCTGTAAAATCAGGACAAGAACAACAACTACCATAACAGGGTAATTGTGAGGATCAAATGAGATAATGCAGTTATTGGATCTTGGGGGTGAAGCACCCCTGTGATGTGGAAACTTCATGTAAAATTATTTGGCCCTCCATACCAGAGAAGAAGTCTGAATTATTGTGGTATTAAAAAAATAAAATACACTGATATTGTATAATACTATACACATGTTCTATGTATTTCTGAGTGTCTAAATTTTTTTCTCTGTCATCTGCTGGGCTTCATACATCATCTCTGGCTTCTGCAAAACTCCAGCAAAATTCCCATTTAATTTCTTATGCCTCCCTGCAATATAATCAAACCCTGATGGGGCAAATTGTGATGTGGAAGGGGTAACACCATATGTAAAACACTTTTTCAAACAAACCTTTAACCTTTACATAAATGTTATCTATAGAAATGTAGGGGACACCACTTGAGGATTATACATTTTCCCTTTTCTCATATATCTCTCTTCTAACTCCCTCTATTTGAGAACAAATTAAAAAAATTTTCCCCTATATAACAGCTTAGTGAAAGTCAGAATTATGTACAGAGTCATAGAGGTGAGAAAGTGCAGGACTAGATCCAGAAACAAGTAGTCCACTTTGGTCCATAAACCTTGTGAAGGGTTGTATGATATAATGATTAGAAGTTTGAGTCAAGGTTTTGAGGGCCCTGATTTCTGGGTTAAGTAGTAGTTTTGTTTAGAAGCAATGGGGAACCACTGAAAGGTTTTAACAGATCTCTATGACATCTTTACCATGGCAGTGATCTAAAGGATACAGTGGAAAGAGGAAGAGATTAGAGACCGACAGATTGGGTAGGAGGCTATTATAATAGTCTGGGAGATGAATATTGATGGCCTGAGGCAGGGTGTTAACAGGAAGTTAAAAAGGAGAGGGTAGATGTCTGATATTCCTTAGATAGAATAAAATTGATGGTAAGATCTGTGAAGTGATTAGATGTTAAGGGTGGAGACTCAAAAATAGTTGAATTATGAGTCTTGGAAAAGTAGTACCATTAGCAGACACTGGGAAGTTAGAAGGAAGGGCATGGAGGGAGGGGGAAGAAATGAGTTCTGTTGTGGATGTGTGGAATTTGAGGTACCAGTGGGATAACTGGGTGGAGGTATCAAGTAGAGAGATGTCAAGCTCTCCAAATGCTGTTGGTGGTTACTGTAGGGTGACAAAAGCAGACTACTGAGGAGGGGGTGGGGTGCTACTTTGGTCATAGTCACACCTGAAGAGATGGATGCAGTATATACCATGGGCATTGATTTGGAAAATGAATATTAATGAGAGTTCAGAAGTCTTCCATAGGATGATTAGGAAACTTTTGTTTGGTTTTTCATTCTGGAAACTTGTCTTTGATGACATAAAGTGCGTTTTGTTTTTAAATGTTCCTGTTTAAAGATTCTTGCTCATTTAAAGACTAATTTCCCCTCCTGTCCTCTTCTTTTAAATAGCTTAAACATCATGGAGCTGTATTTTGGAGAATATAAGCATGTGCAGCAGGAATATGGAGTCCATCTTAGGCTTGAAAGTGATGAGACTAAAAAATCAAGGCTTTCTCAGAATGCCAAGACAGGATCTTATGGTGTCAGTATTAGAGTACAAGGAATTGATGGTCACCCATACATCGTACTAAATAATACAGAGAGATGTTTGGCAGGCATTCCTTTTGTGGAAAATGGGCCATCATTTACATCTCCAGCTATCAATGACTTGCCTTTACATTCCACCATTGATCCCAGACTGGAAGAGAAAGCCAGTGAAGAAATACAGTTCCCAGAAAACCCATATGCTCAGCCCAGTGTATTTAGAAGTCTAAAGCCAGCCAGTCTATATGAAGGTAAAAACGGACTTTTTGATCACAAAAAATCTTCCAATATGTTGAACTTTCAGAGACACCCTGAACTTTTGCAGCCTTATAACCCTGAAAAGAATGAGCTGAATTTAGAGACTCACAGATCTCCTGAGCGTAATTGGACCAAAACACCTGCAGATGAAACTAGAAATGATAAACGTTCTCGAACTTGCTTTTCTAAACCTGCTACTTCTCAGCCAGCTGGCATGCCTTCAGGAGATATGTCAAAATGTAACATGCCAGCCATCCGTTTGTGCAGCTCAATTGTGATAGATGATCCCAAGAAGAAGGCATCAGTGTGTCTGAATGTTCAGAGCTGTGCCAATGAGGGGCTGCCCACTGAATCTCCTACTCCTAGGGAGAAATCCCTTACTGCCATTAACCCTGATACTCACCAGGAAACCAAAAAAAGTCGGCCAGATGTTCTTCCCTTTCGCCGACAAGATTCTGCTGGGCCAATATTGGATGGTTACAGGTCACGGAGGTCCTCCTCCTCCTCAGCAACCCCTACTTCAGCCAGCTCTTTGTACAAATTTTTACTGGATGACCAAGATTATGCCATCCATGCTGACAATGTGAATCGTCACGAAAACAGAAGATATATCCCCTTCATGCCAGGGACAGGCCGGGATATTGACACAGGATCCATTCCAGGTGTAGATCAATTAATTGAAAAATTTGATCAGAAAGTTGGCTCTCAGAGAAGAGGGAGGTCTGGGAAACGGAACAGAATTCATCCAGATGATCGCAAGAGGTCAAGAAGTGTAGATAGTGCCTTTCCTTTTGGTCTACAGGGAGACTCTGAGTACTTAGATGAATTTAGTCGAAACTTGGGTAAATCAAATGAACATCTCCTCAGACCATCTCAGGTTTGGCAACAGAAGCCCCTGTCTCGAGATCGCTGCCTGCTTTCTGGTGGGAAACATACTGTGGTAAGGCAAACATCTGGGAAACCACAGCAACCAGGTCAAGATGTTCCTGATGGACAGCTCAGGTCTTTGCAGTTCAATAATGCAAGCAAAGATCATGAAAATAAAGTTAACAAAGACAGTGGGATGATGAGATCCCCCACACTCTCAGCCCAGAATAAAAAGGAGGAGGAAATTAAAACAGCAACTGCCTCGGTGTTGTTACGGAATCAGCCTGCGGCCACATTGCCTGATCCAGGAACAAAGAAAATTTCCATCAAGACAGTCTCCTCTGCTACAAATACTCAGGTAAATCCCATGTGACAAATGGCTTTTTCAGAGTGGCTTCAATGATAGTGCAGGACACAGCAAAGAGCAGTGAGTCAAAGGACGAGGGTTCATATCCCTCGTCGGGTACTCACTATCTGTGTGACCTTGGGCAGGTCACTGAACCTCTGGGCGTTTGTTTGTTTGGAGATTAGTGATGAATAGTATCTAAGTTATTTCAAGATCTTGTGATTGTATTGATGTTCCTGGACACAGATTGTGACCCTTCTCTGAGGTGGTAACTAGTCTTTGACAGTTTCCATGGCTAAAAATTCATTACTCTGCATCTCTGAATTTAACTAGTCTTTCAGACAGACAACAGAAATCATAACTGAACCTTTGCCCAAAGCTTTACCAGGTTGATCAGAGCTGCCAGAGTTCACTCTCTTCTGTTATAAGCTTTGAGAAGCCAGGGTTAGCTCCATGTTCTTGGGGAATTCTAATGGAGGATAGACAGCATCTCTGGGGGGAAAAAAGTAAAATCTACCTTATTAATTATCATATTATATAATTATTAATTAATTGACTGTAATTATATTACAGTAGTCCAAACCATAGTAAACATCTCCATATGTTAGTCATTAATTACAAATTAGTGGTTTTTTTTTTTTAAAAGGATTTTGTATATGTAGGTATATATGGGCAAACCAATTGGGGTGGTTTCCCAGTTTCATTTAAAGAGTGTTCATGTATACCAACACATACATATACATAAACACATACATGTAATGGTCGTCTTTTCTGTTACCTATTTTTGTGACAATGTAGGGTAATCAGGATTTTTCAGATGGGAAGCACACAGAGGTGTGTAACCTTATGGAGATTTAATCCTGAAGGGGGAAGAGAGAGGGTAGAAGTGTTGGGTGCACGTATATTTTCCTCTTTCCATCCACTTGTCGGCATTTATCTTCTCTTCTCCTAATCCCCACTGAGCTCAGCCAAATCTTTATCCAGGAGATGCTCATAAACCAGTCAGGTTGTTCACATTGTAGGAATCTGTTTAATATGGTAAGAAAACAAGTATTTCCTTAAGCAAGACAAGAACTTAAAGACTAACAATTATTCATAAAGGGTGTGCATGTTAAGTGGTTAGCTCTTGAACCCTTTCAAAGGTTATTTTGAAACTTCAGAAAGGGAAGCCATCAATTATGCTATTCTGTGGGCTTTTTTGACCAGAGAGTTCCCTAATACTCATAGTGTATACATTGCCACTTAGTTTTTTTTAAGATCCCAGAGGTCTGTTTTTATCCCAGGGGGAAAAAACAGTTTTGTTGCTGTTTTTGTTATGTGCCAATGATGTTTATGCTTCCTTGGCAAAAGGAAAAAAAAAAGCTCCCACCCCTTTCCCCAAATAAACCATCACATTCCCAAACACTCAATTTTGTGGTATTTCCAGCTTGAACTTCTTTACCTTTTATTCAGGTACTCAGCACTTAGATTGCTCTTAGAATTTAAGACTAATAAAATAAATACTGTGGTTCAGGAGCCTGCAGACTGGAAAGCTCTAGAAGTTGGATTTTTTTTTTTTGCTTTTTGGAGGGTAGGGCAATTGGGGTTAAGTGACTTGCCCAAGGTCACACAGCTTGTAAGTGTTAAGTGTCTGAGGCCAGATTTGAACTCAGGTCCTCCTGACTGTAGGACCAGTGCTCTCTTCACTGCACCACCTAGCCGCCCCAAAGTTGGCATTTTTCAGACCGATTGAAATGTAAATCTGCAGTCTAATAATCAATCCCATTGCCAACAGTGCAGGACCCCTTTCCAAGAGGCCTGATTTTTGGTGAGAGAGATAACTCCTAAGGGAAAAAAATGACATTTCTCCCCTAAAGCTTTCCCAGTATTTGAGAAGACTATACGGTATGACAAGATTTTTTTAGTTTTGATAGCACATACTAATAATAATATTTATATAGCACTTTGAGATTTGCAAAGCACTTAACAAATACAGAAACCTTGTGAAGTAGGTACCAGTATTATGTCAATTTTTGAGGCTGATGGGAGGTTAAGTGACTTGTCTAGCATCATACAGCCAGTAAAGTATCTGAACCTGACATTGAATTCTGATCTTCCTGATTCTCCATGAAATGTAAGAAGTTAGATGTAATTACAAAAAAAGCGTGAGGTAATTGGAAGGTGCTTGTTAAAGGAAGTGAGAGAGACAGGAGGGAAATGCATAAATCCAAAGTTGCTTCTGGGTAACTTGGAGCTATAGCACGTTAGAGAGGATGGGACATTACATGTCATCTAGTCCAGGCCTTTCACGTAGCAGCTGAAGAAAGTTCAGTAGTATAATAAACCTAAATGGCAAAGATACTCTTTTGCTGAAGGCACATGTTGAAGACAAAGAGCTGAAGGTACCTTTTTGAAAGTAAAAAATAGAAACTTCCAGATAACTTTAGAGACAATGACAGGCAGATAAAAGTCTTTTAAAGCTTTGCGTTTATTTGTCCTACCCTTCTTACTTTGGGCTCTACAATTGACTCCTCTCTTTCAAGGGTTAGACTTTGATCTCATCTGGAGTTCCAGAAGTAACTTTTGTCAAGATCTATGGTAGGCTTTTTTTTTAGCCTTTAAGAAATTTGATGACTTTTTATATAATTTCTCTACCAATATTACCGCCACCCCTTCATATACACTCTCTCTTGCAACAAAGAAAGATAGTTAAGTAAAGCTAACTGATAAAACCATACCTTTTTTTAGGATCATAGATTTTGAGCTGAAAGGGACCTTAGAATTAGAGTTGAAGAAACTGAGCCTGAGAGAGATTGTGACTTGCCCAAGGTCTTAAAGCTAGTGTCAGAAACAGAATTTGAACTCTCTTCCTGACACTAACATTGTATCTATTGTACCACATCGTTACCTAGAAAGTGCCCTACAATCTGACATGTCAGGAAGCAGTCTGCACCTGTAGACCTATACCACTACCTAGGAGAGGGCTTTTTTAGTTCTTTAGTCTGGAACATGAAGAATCATGAAGTAGTGAAAAGGGTATTTGTAATGTGAATTTGTAATCAGTAGACCTCTGTTTGAGTCTCAGGTCAGCCATCTACCCTCTGCAACCTTAGGAAAGTCACTTAACTTCTCTGAGATTTGGTTCTGTCATGTATAAAATAGGGGTAATACTGCCTTTCCACTGGATTGTAGTCAGGAATATGTGTTTTGTCCGAGAAACACCTGCCCTCATGGAGTTTACAGTCTAGTAATTGTTATAATAATAAGTTTAATTTCTTTGGGAGAGGCTGCCCTACACTGATCCATATATGTAAGGCAATACATTATTAGGTATAATGCTTTGTAAAGTGGAATTTTTACACAGGAATGTAGGAATAGGAAGTGCCACACCTGGTTAGACTCATATATGAACTGCTCCAATGTTCCATTTCCAACAGAGGCTCTGGAGACAGCACTGCTCTCTTTGATGCCACACAAAGATTAGGCGTCTTTTAGCTTCTTACAATAGCTCTTTTGCTTGTTGAGTAATGAGTCCTTCTTGAAAGTCATTTATGTTTCCATACTTGGATGATCTCCATATTTATCACTCTTTGCAAAATTGTGCTTAACCTCCCCCCTCCCCAGAGGCCTGCTCTCACCTCCCATGGCCTAAGTGAGCAGCGCAGGATTTGATGAACAAATTCGCTTTCCTTGCTTTCGGATTGTTTTTTTATTTTTAGTTATTTCAATATTATTGGCCCCATGCAGACTTCTCTTTGCCAACCTGTTCTTGGAGACCAGAATCTAATTACGTTAAAATTTGGACATTGGATATATTTTAATAAGGCTAAGAATCTGAAGAACTGGTGCTGGGGGAAATGGCACCATTAGATCTTCACCTGTCTAAGATTGAGGCAAAAAGAAATGAATTCAGGAATAGCATTTATTTTTTTTTGCCTTTTTTTTTTTTGAGGACAACTGGGGATAAGTGACTTGCCCAAGGTCAAACGGCTAGTGTGAGTGTGGGTGTGTGTGTGTGGTGTGTGTGTGTGGGTGTGTGGGTGGGTGGGTGTGGGTGGGTGTGTGGGTGTGTGAAGTGTCTGAGGCCAGATTCAATCTCACCTCCTCCTAAGTCCAGGGCTGGCCCTCTATTCACTGTGTGTGTGTGGTGTGTGTGTGTGTGTGTGTGTGTGTGTGTGTGTGTGTGTGTGTGTGTGTGTGGGTGGGTGTGTGGGTGTGTGGGTGTGTGGGTGTGTGGGTGTGGGTGTGTGTGAAGTGTCTGAGGCCAGATTCAATCTCAGCTCCTCCCAAGTCCAGGGCTGGCCCTCTATTCACTGTGTGTGGGTGTGGGTGTGTGTGTGGCTGGGTGGGTGGTGTGTGTGTGTGTGTGTGTGTGTGTGTGTGTGTGTGTGTGTGTGTGTGTGTGTGTGTGTGTGTGTGTGTGAAGTCTCTGAGGCCAGATTCAATCTCAGCTCCTCCTAAGTCCAGGGCTGGCCCTCTATTCACTGCGTGTGTGGTGTGTGTGGTGTGGGTGTGTGGGTGTGTGGGTGTGTGGGTGGGTGTGTGAAGTCTCTGAGGCCAGATTCAGTCTCAGCTCCTCCCAAGTCCAGGGCTGGCCCTCTGTTCACTGTGCCACCTCAAGGAGGAGCATTAAAACCTCCGTTTTTACAATAGAGAAAACAAAAGACAATGGAGCAATAGCTTCAGCTGGGAGGGGGCAGGGAGCACATGAGGGAGAACGGTAGCAATGGAGAGCCTTCATGAAACTTATAAGAAATTGCAATTTTGAGCCCCTCATCAAGAATGCACTTTCTACAGACTTACTTATGACCACGTAATGACCAGTGTTATGTTTTAGGCCACACCTGATTTGCTAAAAGGCCAGCAAGAGCTTGCTCAACAAACACATGAGGAGACAGCTAAGCAGATCCTTTACAATTACCTCAAAGAAGGGTAAGCGTCTTCATTTATTTGAATGTCGTAAGTCATGCAATTTTTGATAGATATTGTTAACTCAGTTGTTGTAAGAATGCTTTGGAATATATTTTCATGCCCTTCGGCCATGCAGATGCCATATGATGGATACTGAATGTAATTAAAAGGCTGAAGTTTTTATAGCCTTAATTTAAAATTTCGATAGATACTTCCTCTCCCTAAAATGAATATTTTTTTTAAATTAGAAAAGCATAGTAGAACTATTCTTTCAAATGCAAATGTGTAATTTGTAAGCTTGTTTACTAGTCAACTTTTCTGTGTAAAATTGAAATTAGCATCATCATTTTCTGAATCTTTCTTGACTCAAAAGTTAAATGTCAGTTACCAGGTTTCAAACCCTAGTTAGCAACTTTAGCTATGTAATTCTAGGCAAGACATATGTTAGTTCTTTCTTTCTCTCATTTCTTATCAGGTTTGCTAAAAAGCTATTCTATATAGCTTAAACTATAGGATCTGGAGTTTGAAGGCACCTTAGAGGTCATTTGGTGACATTCCATTATTCTACAAATGAGGAAAATTTGTTTTTATCTCCTTAGCACTGCATGGTGCCTGGTATCTAGTAGGTGCTTAATAAACACTTATTGGTTGATTGATTGAAGGCCAAAAGCTATAAGCAGTTTGCCTGAGGAATGATCCTATGAGTTGTCATTAGCAGAGTTTCCTCTTTCACTATTGTCTCTCAGTGCCATGTAATTAATTGTTTATTCTTCAGAACACTGAGACAGAGTCCATAGAATGTATGAACCATTTGAACTAAAGACCAAAATGCAAAGTTTTCACTAAAGATTATTCTTCAACTTTAGGTGCAGCTCCTCTGCCTAATTAAAAATGGGCACAATTGAGCTGTAACAGACACAACAAATTAAAAACAAATGCCCTGACAGTTCGGACATTTTAAAAGACCATACCTATGTCAATAAACTTAGCAGAATTTACAGATTCTTGTCACATTTTACAAAAGACTGCCTTATAGCCATACTACACTAGATTGTCTTACTTTTCCTTGTAAGTGTAGTACTAAGTCTCTTAGAGCAAGATCTAGTGAATAAGAATGCTGAACTTAGAGTCAAGAAGAGATGGGTTTAAATTCTGTCTCTATCTTTTGTAGACTTTACAGCCTAGGCAAGTTGTCCAGCCCCTATGTGCCTTAGGCAATTCCCTATTACTTAGCTGAGAAGTTGAGATCAATCTCATTGAGTATGGAATCCTGGGAATTCCCCACGGACCCCTATTCTCCTATTCAGTAGTTTTTCAGTCCTGTCCAACTTTTCATGACCCCATTTGGGGTTTTCTTGGCAAAGATACTGGAGTGGTTTTTCCATTTCCTTTTCCAGCTGATTTTACAGATGAGGAACTGAAGCAAACAGGGTTAAGTGACTTGCCCAAGGTCACCCAGCTAGTGAGTATCTGAGGTCAGATTTGAACTCACCCACCCTTATTCTGCTAAAGCACAGATTTATCTCCATCTGAAATTAATCTCACAAGGTTTATTTATGCTTTCTCTATTTTTCAGGAGCACTGATAATGATGATGCCACTAAGAGAAAAGTAAACCTGGTCTTTGAGAAGATTCAGACTTTAAAATCTAGAGCAGCTGGAAGTGCACAAGGAAACAATCGAGTAAATTGGAATTTTTTACATCAAATTTAGAATATTAGTTAGGGAGATGAGAAATATACTTCTCTTCAGGCTACCATTTTATTCATTGGTGCAAGAAGAACAAGGTGCTTTAGAAATCATTTGGCCAGTTCTCCCACCTGATATATTTCCTCTCATTGCATACCCTCCCCCCCCCCCCAAAAAAAATTATTGCTTAGCCTTTTCTCGAATATTTGCAGGGACAAAGAAATCACAATCTCATGAGGAAGTCCATTCCATTATTGAACAATTCTGTTACAAAAAGCTACTTTATATTGAAACTAAACCTAAATTCCTGTAATTTTCATTCACTGGTTTCATTCTCTCTGTGTAGCTATAAGAGTTTAATCCCTCTTCCATCTAAGAGTCCTTCACATATTTTTAAGATAATTATTCTAGTCTTATCTGCAAACTAAACAACTGCATTTCCTTCAACAGCTCCTCATTTGTTATGATTTTGAAACTCTTTACCACTGACTTCCTCTAGATGCACCCCCAATTGTTAACAGACCCCAAGGTTGTTGATGTTCCTCTTAATATGTGTTGCTGCAAACTGGATATTCTTGTAGCCTGATAGTATTACACTGGCTGCTATAACACACTGTTGGGGTTGATAGCCAGTTGGGGCAAGGTGGAAGGTAGGGTTACAGAGACAGAAGTGAGTATTAGTAGGCACTTAATAAATGTTTGTTGATTGATCAGTTGACTGGAACGTAGAGTTCATGACAGCTTTAAAAAGACTTTTGTCTTTTGACATAGTAAATTTATCTTCATTTTTTACTTGTATACTTAATTTTTTTTTTGTTTTGCTTTTTGGAGGGGGGGACGCAGGGCAATTGGGTTTAAGTGACTTGCTCAAGGTCACATGGCTTTTAAGTGTTAAGTGTCTCAGGTGGGATTTGAACTCAGGTCCTCCTGACTGTACCACCTAGCTGCCCCTGTACTTAATTTTTAAAAGCCCATTTATAGGATTTTACATTTGTTTTTTAATTCAGGAAACTTTGTCCATACTTTGGATAGAAAACTGTGCTAGGTGCTGGGGGAGGTAAAAAATTACGATCTGTGCCCTCATGGAAATTAGACTTCAATAAATTTATTCCTCTTACATTTCATCTTCTTATGTATGGACCATTGTTAAGGCTGTTAGATATCTTTTTGGGTCCCGATTCTGTCATCTGGAATATTTGTATCCTCTTATGCTTCATGTCATCTGTGTGTGTATGTATGTATGTATGTATGTATGTATTTTCAACCAAGTTACTGATAAACTTATTCTTTAAGAATTCTTGAAACTTCCTGAGTAGTGAGTTGTGGTTTAAGATATACACCAATGGTGATAACATTGCAAAGCTTAACGAATACAGAAAAAAGCACATGAATTGGCATATATTTAGTCCTGTGAACTCTTGGAGATCCTTGAATTCATGTCAGGTTTCAGGGTTGAGGCAAAAATAGATCAAATTCTGTGTTTTAAGTCAGCCTGAAACAGTAGAATGAGCTTTGGTGCTAGAGTCAGAGGACCTGGGTTCAAATCTTATCATGCTTATCATCTCCAAGTGAACTTAGTTAAGTCACCCTCCCTTCTTCAGCTTCTGCTTCCTTATGAAATGAGAGAGTTGAAGTAGGAGTTTGTGAAGGCCCTTCTAGCTTCATACCTCTGAGCCCATGTACTCCCAAGGAACTACTTGAAATTTTTCATTTTGCTGGAGTTTGAGGTTTGTAAGTTATCTGAAATAAGAGAATTTAATCAGTGCTCTTTTGCCCTGTGGAAGTGGGACAAAAGAAAAAGAAAAGAGAATTTAAGAGATTGCAGCTGAGGAGACACCCCCGATAAGACCCAGCCCTAACGGCCCTCAGGCAGGACTTCTATTTTTTTCTCTGCCCTTTGCTATTTTTACCATCTGGCGAAAGTAGTCTTTCCTTACCAGTACCTTCAAAATCCAACCCCTCAGCCTCTCTAGCTACACACAGAATTTTTCTGGTCTGGATCCTCTTTCCTGACTCAGAGTTCCCCCTACAAATATCTGAGAGAGAATCCTTTGCTCCCCCATTTAATCAAGATGCTTTCTAAACTTAGTTCCCTTTTAAAACCTAAAGATCTGTAACATCATTGTCCTCCTATCACCAAACTCACCCCACTAGGAGCTTATGTATCAATTTCCAGGTTTTATTTCTTTCCCCAGTGTGAGCACAAACATCAACATATCTAAAATCCAAATACGTTTTGATTGCTCAGGCTGCAACCAGAGGACTGTTAGTCTCAGTAATCATGTGATTTGGGGAGGGGTGTGTGTCAAGTTTTGTTTGTTTGTTTACACTGGCATGAGATAGCAAAGCTGAAAAAAGCTGTAGGGCCTGTGTCCTCAGGTCACTGAATAATTGTGGAGATAATGCTGAGAGAGAGTTGGAAAGGTAGTCAGTGTTTTGGCCATCACTGCTGGGAAGAAGAAAGACTGCGGAGAGGATGATTTGGCATTTGTCTTGAGAGGTGGGGATAGCTCATTTAGCTCTTCTCCTGGTCTTGGCACCTTCCCCCCACCACTGCCTCTGTATTTGCATTCACCTTTGTGAGGGTAAGGATTAATTAAGTTGTGCATATAATTACACAGCATCTGGGGAGATCAGAATTTTCTTTCTGCAGACTGTTGTCATGGTGCTTAATAGAAGTAACTGAAGGATATGGAGTATTTAGAAGTCATCACTTGGGTATGTAGGAATTCAAGCAGGCCAGGACAAAAGAAAAGAACAGGCAGGTAGGTGAACAACATAATCTGTTCTGAGGGTTCTTTTCTTGTCTTGTCAAGGAACCCCAAACCAAATGAAACCAACCCTCCCTCTGCCATGCCAATTTGATCAGGTTGAGGGAGACTAAGCAAAGCTCTTTCCATTTCTCTTTGGTAGAAAGATACTGGGATGAAGGAGTTTGACAGGAAAAAGCACCAAATTAAATTTTACTGCTGCCAGGACCTGATCACCTTATGCCAGGGTTATTGCTATCACATCCTCACTGATTTTTTTACCCTAGTCTCTTCACCCTGCATTTTAGTTTGCCACATCATAGGTTTGTAGATCTAGAGCTGAAAGAGGCTGCAGAGGCCATTGAATCCAACTTCTTCTTTTACAGATCAGGAAACTGAGGGAGGATCAATAGGACTTACGTAAATAGTGAGCGTCAGAGACAAAATTTGAACCTAGGCTGGGAAGTAGAGAGCTGAGTCTGGAGTCAGGAATACTCATTTTCCTGAGTTCAGTTCTGGCCTCAGACACTTACCAGCTATGTGACCCTTGGGCAAGTCACTTAACCTTATTTGCCTCAGTTTCTCCTATCTGTAAAATGAACTGGAGAAAGAAATGGCAAACCACTCCAGTTTTTTTTTTTTTTTGGAGGGGGGAAGGCAGTGCAATTGGGGTTAAGTGACTTGCCCAAGACTAGTAAGTGTTGATTGTCTGAGGCTGGATTTGAACTCAGGTCCTCCTGACTCTAGGACCCGTGCTCTATTGACTGTGCCACTTAGCTGCCCCTACTCCAGTATCTTTGCCAAGAGAATTTCAAATGCTGTCATTAATAATTGGACATGACTGAAAATAACTGAACAACAACTTCTGACTTCAGAGCCGGTACTCTTACCTACAGTGCTCTGCCTCATTCTAAAATATGATTTTCATCAAATCATTTCCTCCCAACAAAATATTCCTCCTCTTGTCTTTAGGATTAAATCCAAATAGTTCTTAAATCTTAAATAACTAGTGAGATTGTGAGTTTCCTGAGGGCAAGGATTGTGCTTTATGTTTCTTTTGTATCTCTAAAAGTGTGCACAGTGTTATGCACTTAATACATACCATAAGGTTGTTCACATTGAAATCAGGAGTGATAATTGAGAGCCAAGTTTGAGGGAGAAGAAGAAGGGAGATGGGGAAAATTCTGTGCAGAAGAAAGAATGGCTGCTACTTTATCTCCTTCGGAGTATGCATTCATTGAAAGAAAGGAGAAGATATCTAGAGACCTGTGATAGAGTGGAGAGAGAGAGCTGGATATGATATGACTTGGGACAACCTGAGTTCAAGTTCTACTAAGTGCAGATACTGCCTCAGTGACACTAGGAAAACTACTTAAAGTCTTAGTGACTGAGGCAACTCTTTAGCATTAAAAATTTAACATCAGTTGAGATCAGAGGAAATTCCCTACACCAATTAAAATATAGGTCTTGTTTTTAAACCCAGAAAGACACAGTTGAAAGTCTGTCTGGAGCCCTGGATCCTAGGGATTGAAGAGAATTAGAAATATCTTCCCAGTTATATAAGTTCCTTGAGGTCGAGCTGTTTCTTATTTATTATATCTTCATATTGTCTTTCACTATGTGCTTAATAAATGATTATATCAATAGAATTGGTAATCATTTAGCTTGTACCCTCCCTCCCCAATCTTCAGACTACTCTGAACTCATGGGACCTGAACAAATGGGACCATTTTTCCTCCTATGAGAGGGGCTAAGGTCACCTTACAAAACAGCAAACATTCAGGAAATAGAACAATATTTCTCTGCTTGAAACTGATTGGTGAGGGAAATATAAGTCAGTTTTCTTCCTTAGTTTGGGTTATGAAAATAAGTTGTTCAGTTTCTTCTGGGATTATTAAGAACCGTTTTGGTAGCAATTTTCACATTTGGAGTACCTAGCTCACTTCTTTCCAAGTGAAACACACAACACCCTTGCCTACTTGGATTCAGAAACCTGAGAAGACATTGAACTAACTGCCCTTTTGGCCTGCAATTACTACTTTCTTCTCTGCTTCCGTGGTTCCTCTTGGGTCCCTAACACCATCCCCCAGTGCTTATGAGTAGTTCATCAACCACCTTGAGATTACTTTTGAGTGATATCCATGGTACTCTTTTTAGAAATTTAAAAAAATATGGAGAGAGCTGTGTTTTCTTTCATTCAGAGTGGGACTGGTCATTATCTTCAATCATGTTTTTCTAGCATTGGGGGTGGTCTGGGTGATCTAGCTTTATGGAGGGAAAGAATCATCAGAGAAGAAAGTTCATTTTACAAGACGGGTTTGTGCTGTGTTCTCCTAGAACAGTGGTTGAGGTACTTTATGTTGGGGTTGGGTCACAAGGCGAGTAGAGGCAAGGGCCTGGATAGAAGATGAAAAAGTACTTTGGACATGAAATTGAAATCTCTCTACCTATTTATAGGTTTCCGATTCTTCAGCTGAAGTCAGAGAGCTACTGGAACAGAGAAACAAACTGAACAGGGAGGTTTCAGAACTTCAGAAACAACTCAATCTAGAAATTAGGGTATGGCTTTTTTTTTTTTTAATATTTATCTTGAAAATGCATGATATGTACTGAAATACATTACTTAACCTTTTAATTTAGAAGCAGTATTGGACTTCAAATTAGAGAGACTTGAGTTTAAATCTTCCCTGAGACAACTTAGTAGCTATGTAAAAACAGGCAAATCACATAAGATCTCTGAAGTTTCCTCAACTCTTAAAATGGGGGGTAATAGGACCTAAGAGCCAGTGTGGTATAGTGGATAGAGTTAAAAGTCCTGGCTTTGACATACTAGCTGTGTGATCATGGGCAAGTCACTTAATCTCTTACTACTCCCCACCCCCTCCAAGCACAAGTGTGTGCGCGTGTGCACTCCTACCTAAGATTGTCAGTTGAGGATAAATTTCCAGAATTCATTGATGGTAGTTTCTACCCTAGGAGTGCCCCCACACAGATAGCAGTACAGTTTTCCCCAACATGGTTGGTTTCAAAGGTTATAACTATGTTGCTTGGCATGAAATCATAGTTAATGCATAGCTTTTCACACCCAATTAACCAAAATTAACTTCAGCAAAGGAGTTTTCAAAATGTTGACTATACCAGGATTTACAGTGTCATATTTTCTCCTTTGGGTTGGTCTTGGATAAAGAATAAGCCCTCTGAGATGGCAAGATGAAGGAAGGGTTGAATTGGTCAGAAACCTAAGTTTCTGAGGCTTTGACTTTCATGGATGCATGATTGGCATTTACCACCTGATTTAGAAGTATGGAAGTAAAAATGAAAGACTTGAAGCTGGAATTATACAGAAAAGACACAATAAACTAATAGTACAGAAAGCATTTCAGTTGAAAAGACTGAAGACAGAAGACAGTGAGGCAAACAGAGAATCATCACCGGAGTCAGGAAGACCTGAGTTCAAATCCCATTTTGATTTATTCTGGTTGTGAGACCTTGGGCAAGTCATTTAACTTCTCAGCATCCCAGTTCTAAGATTACACGTTACAGAACTGGCACCAGTCTGCATTCATAGAATGAGTTTCCTTTTTTTGGAATTCTCCAGACCAATGAAATGGCTCTTCCAAAAATTAAAAATAAAGACCTAAATAACAAGAGAGTAAAGATTAATAGGAAATAAATTTTTTTTTGGTTTCTTTCCCCAAACTTTCAAGTGTAGTAAGAATGGCTTGCCCATTTTGCTTTGCTTATTAATTATTTAGTAGTAGTATTTAAAGAGGTAGTGGATAGAAAACAAGCCTTGGAACTAAGAAGATCTAGGTTCAGATCTGGCCATAGATATACTGTGGGACCCTGGGCAGGTTACTTAACTTCTCTGGGCTCTGGGTAATTTTCTAAGACTATAAATTGTGGAGAAGATGCCCCCCAGTATCAGTAGAATTTCCTCACCTATGAAGTTCTCTACACGATGAAGTCATAGTTCCAGTTCCTATTCCCTATTAATTCTTTTTTCTTACTTTATAGGCATCTACCTCAATTATGTAAATTCAGTTGTATAGTTGGGAAGGAAATATATAGGGAAAGGTAGTCCTTGAAGCAGGCTTTTTGTAAGATGGTACTAACGTATGAGTAGTTGTGTGCCTGCTCATGCTTCAAAAATTAATATTTGTTTCACGTTAGAATCAACAAAACATCAAAGAAGAGCGAGATCGAATGAAAGCCAACCTTGAGGAGCTTCGAAGCCAACATGAGGAGAAGGAGAAGGAGACCTCAACCCTGCAGAAACGTCTGGATGACAGTGAAATGGAGCTCCGGAAAAATCTAGAGGAGTAAGCTTTCTAGTGTGCTATGTTACTTAAGTTTTTTTTCTGGAGTTGTAAAGGCAGAGCTGTAGCTAAGCCTGTATCTAATGTTTCTAAACCTTTTTGTTTTTCATGCTTCTTGTGCAGTGATGAGTCTAGAAACAGGTTGCTGTATAGCTGAGAGGATCTAATTGTTCTCACACCTTGAAAGCAGATTGTATCTATCTGATTAAGGTTCAGGCCACATACATTTAATATCCAAGTGCATACTAGCTAGCTCTGAGAAATATCTAAAGACTGATATTATAGAGCCTAAGCCCAAGCATGTAAAGAGTGCCTGGCTAATGGATGACTAAAAGCTGTTAGTATTGTATTTTTTTTAAAAGTGTGTTGTTTTGGATTCTATGAGGAAAGTAACATGTTTCAGCTCTCAAAGTTTAGAAATGACAATCTTTTCTAAGATGGGGATGTCTAATGCCCATCTACATCTATAACAATAACTAGTTTTTACTCCTTGTGGTGAGAGCTTTAAAAAAAGTACCATGTTATTTGATCAATTCACCCATCATTTTATTATTGCAACAATATAGTAATATCTGGTCATTTTAGAATGTATTCAAATGAAAAATTTTATAGAAGTGGTACATATTGAGGGGCTATTAAAAATTCTAGAGAATGGAATCATTATTATTAATAAAGATTTTTTTCAGTGCCAGTGAAGTATGTGACATGGTCTTTTAGTCAGCATTATTCAATATGTATACCAAGAGGAAGCATGGAATATAGTAGGAAGGGCCAGAAGACCTTGGTTTTTACCCTAGCTCTTCTGTCTATTCCCTTTGTGACTATGGGATATGTCATTTAACCTCTCAGCTTCTGTTTCCTTATCTGTCGAATAAAGAAGTTGGGCTAGAGAATCTGCAAAATCCCTTCCTGCTCTAAATACTTTGATCCTATAATTTTAGTAGATGTGGTCTCTGTGCCTTCACAAAGTTTACATAGGGTTGGTTAGAAAAGAGCTTTCCTTGAGGAGAAGATGAAAAAGAAGGCTACTGGGAATCTTGAAGACATTAAAAATGAGAAGAAGGGGGGAAAGGAAGAGGACTGTGGAATGTAGTCATGTCCCTAGGAGGGAAGGGCCCATTTCAAAAAATGGAGGTTACTATACAGGTAATCCATTCTCTTCTACCACTTTCTCAACCCTATCCCTTGAATAAAGATCAGAATTCACATTTTTCTTCTTTGGGGAAAAAAATTTGTCAAGATCTATCCTTTGTTTGGTTGTTTCTTTTCTTGATAGAATAGACTACTGCTCTCATTCTCTAGAATTCAGTTGGTCAAGGTTTGATGGCTTTCCAAGAAACTCAAAGTGTTCTTACTTAGTGAAGCAAAGGAGCACACAGGGTTGCTTTCAGTCTCTTAAGAGTGTTTTATATCATATGATCAAAGTTGTGGAAATTATGTGGAAAGCATTCTGGTGAAACTCCTGACAGTGTTTTTCTTTTCCTGATAAGGTTGTTTCAGGTGAAGATGGAACGGGAGCAGCACCAGACAGAGATCCGAGATCTCCAGGACCAGCTCTCAGAAATGCATGATGAGTTGGATAATGCAAAACACTCAGATGATGGGGAGAAGGGAGCCCTAATTGAGGTGAGGAGTACAATTACATCAAGGACTTTACACCAGTGGAATTTTCTCTTGTGGCCTGGGTAGGAATGGTCTTTACTGTTGATGGGATATAAAATCTTCCCAGCTCATTAATGGGCCTAATGTGTAGCCTATTAAGGACAGTTTGCTTAGGAGAGGCTTATTTGTAGGAAGGTTTTCACACCTTTTGCTAATTTCTAATTAGACACTGAATCAAGAGGGTTGTGATACCTTCTGGCTCTGAGAAATATATACATACTCTGAGTTGGTATTTTGCTTATGCGAAGGTTCTTATGATTCCCTGGTTGAGATTTTGAGTTCAGAGCTCTCAAACTGCTCAGATGTAAAGGCTCTCTCAATCCAGAGATGTATGTAAAGTGTATACTTGATTCAGGCAGTCAGAGCCCTGTCTGTTGGTTTTATTTCTCTGCTTGTATTTTCTCTGTTTGTATTTTCTCTGAAGTTCAGAGTGCTGACTTTTCAACAATCAAAAGATTGTTGAACCCTTAAACATCTATCTTTCCTAGTAAAGGCAGATCTAAGAACCTGTACTAGCAACCATCCTGGGTATGCTAGTGTGGTTGCTGCTACAGGTGGTAGAACTGTGCTTTATCTGGCATTCCATATTTTGAGTGAGAATAGATTATTAATAAATATTTTTTTAAAAATCCAGAACTCTGAATATAGGTCAATACCAGAGTTTTAAGCACTCTAACTTCCTAGGTTGATTTACTCCTTCCTATTTTCTTCCTAATAATTCAGTACTTATAGTCATCATTTAGTTGGTAAATATATGCTAAGTGAGCCCTTATGGTTTACCAGCACTATTAGCTGTTGTGAGTGATGGCATTATGGACCAGACCTGTGATTTCAGGTATAAGAGATAAAGAAACTACTGCCAGCCATCAGCATTATCTCTGTACCTTGAAGTCTATGAGAGTTGCCTAGGTCAGACATATCAAGTGACATGCAGCCCAAATAGTAAGGTATGAACCAGATCAGAATATAAAACAAAATAAATAAAATAAAGTGCAACATAGATAATGTTAATTTGTGGCTTTCTAAGTCTGCAGCCTGCAGGGATCTGTTTCTATTTGATTTTAACAGCACCGATCCAGAATATTAAGAATTTAATGACAATGTATGTCAGCACTGGGACATGAACCCAAGGTTTCTTGGCTTTGAGAATAGGACTCTGTTCACTGTACCATACTTAGTTTGTGGGGTACAGATAATCAATACAGTACTTCCATACTTTAGAGAATAGAAGTTTTGTGTGAGTACTGATTCCACTAACACAGATAACTTTCTTTCCTTCCTTCCTTTCTTCCTTCCTTCCTTCCTTTTTGCCTTTTTGGAGGGGGAAGGCAAGGCAATAAGGGTTAAATGACTTGCCCAAGGTCACACAGCTAGTAAGTGTTATGTGTCTGAGATCAGATTTGAAATCTGGTCCTCCTGACTCCAGGGCCAATGCTGTATTCACTGAGCCACCTAGCTACACTGTTTGTGTATTTTCTTCCCCTTTATAAGGTGAGCTCCTTGAAGATAAGGTTCATGCTTTTCCATATATCTCATTGTCATTTAGTAGCTTGCCTTGTCCATAGTAAGTGCTTAATAAATGTTTTTTGATTTCTTGACTTAGTTTTACTTTCTTCTGTGTAGGTATCTTCAGTGGTAGTATGTTGTACCCTACTAATGCCCTCCATTAACTTTTCCATTACCCTTTGAAGATGCGATTATTAATGGATTATGAATCATTTAGCACCATTTGAAAGTGATATTTTTTGAATATTGAAGTTGAAAAGAATGGATTTTTGTTTAAAGCAGAATCTGGGGCCATTAAAAGCACAAGAAAATATCCAATATCCAATATCCAAATATCCAATATCCAAACCAATTTAGCCTTAACAAGTTCCTCCTTTTTAATTTTGGGGTCAGTTCGTTGTCCATCTACTGTGTCTTTCCAAGATAACATACTGACCCACCGTCTATATGAGTTGTCCATCTAGTTGCATATTCTTATTATACAATAGGTATTCATCTACCTGAGTTTTCTTCGCTGAATTCTTTGAATGATTATGGATCTCATTTAAGAGATTTTGGGACATCCAGTGCCATTCACAAATGAAAGATTCTTGATGATGTCACTATCTAAAGCAAACCTTCCTTCTATTTTGAACTCTGCAGTGAATATCCTACATAACAGTGGCAAATACCTTTGGCAAGCATGAGTCCCCATTTTGACTGCACTTGATTTTACTAATCAAGAGTTTTATTTCACAAAATTGTTTCTCATTAAATATTTTTTAAAAATCACATTATTTTTGCATATATTTTGGAGACAACTGGCTAACATTTTTTTCTAATAAGTCAAATGCCTTTTTATAGTCAGCAAATAAGAACAGTTGAATCTTTGATTATTTGTATCTTTCAGTTACTTGTGTTATTTTAAAAACCAGTTATCTGTTTCCCATTGGACTATCTAATTTTTAGGGCAGAGATCAGAATCATTAAATAAACTAACTAACTAACTAACTAACTAACTAACTAACTAACTAACTAATACAGAAATAAAAACAGACCAAAGAACCAAAATGAAGAGAAGACATAGTAAACAATTAAGATAGCTCCAGTCTGACCTTTTAAAAAAAGCATTGATAGATAAAGTGGGAACTGGATAAAAGAAGATATTGACACAGACTCTCATTACTTATTCTCTAAGTTAATTTAAACATGGTGGATCAATGATAAAAATAAGGAAGCCAAAGGAACCTAAAATTCATTTTACCCAGGAAGCACTTAGATTTCTTTGCCAAATAGTGAGATATGATACCTGAGGGCAAGATTAATTTCTAATATAAGATCCTTTTAGAATCTTATGTATGATGATAGTAGAAGATTATGGACAGCACTATTGTCTCAAAAAGACAAAAGGAAAAAAACCCCATAGCACAGAACTGTGGAGGACAAAACAAATTTGTAAAAAACTTAGTGAGAGTCTCAACTAAAGCCAAAATACTCCAAAGGCATTTAGGCCAAATGTGGAAGGAAGGCAATGAACAAACTCATTTCTCATTTCCAGAAAGTGAAAAGTAGCTAAAAAATTTTAAAATAATAAACACTTTCTTACATCAGTAACAGTGTGACTATCATATATAGACTCCAATATCATACTCCTTGGTATACTGAATGTAGAAGTAGTGACGGCAATAAAGAAAATTAGAATGGGAAGAACAACTGGTTTAGAACAATGATACACAGAAGAGATTCATGTTAGAGTAGTCAAAATTTTGAGGGTGTTGTAGGGTTACCTGTTGTAAGGTACCTGAAGGGGAGAGGAAACAAAAAGTATTTACCTAAGTAAATAAAATAAACCAGACCTTATTATTACTTTAAAAAAAAAAGGAATTAAGAGAATAACAATAACTATGGGTCCATTCCCTTCCTTTCCAAGTTATATAAAATCTTTGAGAGGATAGTCTACTTAAGTCTTGAGGGCATCCCTGAAAAATATGTGGAAAAAGGAACAACCAGTCTTTCTTAAAGAATATTCTCCATTATATCATGTCTTCATAGTCATGTAAATGAATAAAAGGACATAGAGAATAGAAGTCTCCCATAAATATTCTATTAACAAATAAATGATGCTTAATTTAGGAGTTAGGGAAAAACAAAAAATAATGCAATTTATTTAGGTGCTATCCCTAATTGTTAACAATTTTCACTTGCCCTTTTTTATAGTTTAAAAGAAAAACGTGTAACCACCTCTTTTTTTAAACCTACTTTGTTGCCAGCAGCTGCTCAGACATTTGAAATTAAATTTCTGAAAATTACTTTATAGGACTAGTTATTTTGTGGTCTCAGCATCTCTCTTGCTTGGAATCTGTATCCTAATGGGTTTTAGCTTGCTTCTCTTTAATATGCCAAGCCTTTTTCTCCTGTGATCACTTACATAAGGAAGGAAAAGTGTATGCGCATAGACTGAGATAGGAGAACTTGCTCCTAGCCCTATCTGACTTTGACATTGTGTAGCTGTGTGTCCTGGGATGAATCAGTTAGTCTTTCTGGGCCTCTATTTCTATATCGCTAAGACAAAGAAGTGTCTTAGAGGACCTTTCAGATGTTTTCCAGTTATATGATTTTTTTATATTATATGAATCCTCATGATTGATTTTCTCTTAAGTAGATGGGAATAATTTTTGCTTCTCTCCCACCTGAATTCTTATTCATTTGTCTTTCTATGAAGGCCTAGATCCCCAACTCTTATCTGGTATTGTCCCCGCCCCGTGCCCCC
>CM053589.1:82856101-82914940 GCA_028646515.1 Pseudochirops corinnae
AAGGTCAGCACCTTCTCATCAACTTACAGCATTAGCTTCCTAGAACAGTGAGAGGCTAGTTGAAACACCCAAGGTCACACAGCTAGGAAACGTCAGAGGCAGCCATTGAACCCAGATCTTCTTGGCTTCCAGGCCACCACTCTATCTGCTATGCCGTGCTGCCTCTCCTAAAAACAACTGTCTGTTCGTGGAGGTGCTATTGTTAGCTTCCTTTCACAGATAGGAGGGGAGTGGAGGCTGGGATAAGTTAGAAGACTTTCCCAGGGTCACACAGAGAGTCAGCATGTTAGGTGAGTCAAAGGGAGAAATTTAATCTGCTTTTAATAAAGCTCTTTAAAAACATGCAAAAAACCTAATGAAGCTTTAAAGAGGGTACAAAATGAGATCTCCCCTTGTAATTTTATATATACATATATACACACCACGTGTATGTTTATGAGTGTGTATTTAATATGTGTCATCTCATCCGTGTGTGTGTGTGTGTGTGTGTGTGTGTGTGTGTGTGTGTAAGTATATAAAAATACAAAACCACATTTATTTCTATGTGTTTTTCCTGTCTTTCTAATAGTTTTAAAATTATTCAGGATCAAGGACCTTATTTTCCCATAGTTTCTGTCAAATTGTTTTGTAGAAAGTAGATATTCAGGAAGTGTTGTTGACTGAAGAATAGGTAAGAGCTGACACATTTTGATCATTTTCGATGATCTAGATTGAATTTGCAACTTTAATTAGTCAATCCTTTTCATAACTGCTTAGAACTTCCAGTCTTAACCATAAATTGATGGTTTTTTTTAGTGAACCTTCCAGTAGAGCTATTTCTTTTATCAATTCTTTCAACTCTGGGCATGAGGCAAAGCATAGTAAGATTTGGGCTGTATAACACTTTGGTGTGATAAGCTGTTCTAGACATGCTAATAGTTAAACTTTATGTATAGGGACTTTTTTATTTTTAACTTGGGTTTCATGAAAGCCTTTCTAAAATGTATTATACATTTTCCTTGTCTTCTCAGATAGAATATAATAAATTTAGTATCTTCTGGATGACTCAGGATCATCAATTTGCACATTACTTACAGAATCCTCTGATAATGGGTATGAGACAGAAGACCAAAGGGCTAATTTCAGCTGCAGTTCTAAAACTTGCGTTTTTGAAAAAAAAAATCCCTTTATCAGCTTGCTCTTTGGGTCATTTATCCCTTTCTAGTATAGATGGACTTAAGCAGGTGACTTCTGGGAAGTATAAAATAGCTTACATTTCAGGAAGGTTTATAAGACTGAAGCAGCTTTTATGCAAGTAGGGTTTTTTTCATCATGGTGGGGGGGAATCATGTTTTTCTGTTGCATTTGTCAGTGTCTTTTGACTTTTCAGCACCTTTTGTAAATATTGTGCCTGATTTATGTTTTGCCAGTGATTTGTTGCTGCAGTTTTGAATGCTCTCCCTTATCACCTCTGATACTTAGCTTAGAAAAAGTATCACATCTAGTTAGTGCTTAGTGTTGGTTTTATCTACTTGGATATAATCTTTCTACCTGTGACTTAGGTTCATCTTAGTTTTGTTCACTTGTTTTTGAGTGCCCAGAAAATACTTTTTTACCCACAAGAAAGATTCACTCCAGAGACATCTTATGATCTTTAAGCAGAAGGATGTCCTGGAAGTTCCCCATATTTTCCATTCATTTTGTGGCCTGGTGTAATTGGCAGTAAAGACATGTTTCTGAAGCTAATTTTTTGAAAATCCTTTGTGTTCCATTTTCCCTGTTTTGATAAGCTTCAGTGATGAGCATTGATGCTATAATCTGGTTGGACTACTGTGATACTGTCCCCTTAAACAATAATGTCTGCCTTAGATAATAGCATTTTGACGTAGACCAGGCTATGAGTTGGCAGTCTTAAAAAAGGCCAAGGCAGAATAAACCACAGACACATCCTGGGAAAGATAAGTGGGGAAAGAGAGATAGATATTTTAGAAAAACAAAACAATTGGAAAACATGTGATTGCAGGAAATGGGTCAGAATCTGGAAAGTTGCTCTGAAGATACAAGCAGGGGACATCAGGAATCCCTTACCTCCAGGGAATCCAGAGGAAGGTCTGGCAACCAGCAGGTAGTCGAGAGAGTAATGATGATTTGGAAAGGAAGATTCAGAGATAACCTCAATGCAGTCTCCAAGGAGGGACAACCATCATCTCATCTGACTAATTGTAGGAAGAGAGGTTGTTTTATAAGATCCCTTGAAAGAGCTAATGTCATGGCTTCTGAGAAACATGGATTAGAATTTTTTCATCAGCTTAGAAACACTGGCAAATTAGGCGCCTTTAATGTATTCTCAAAGCTACGGTGTAAATACTATACTCTGTGTATGATGGGATTTTAGAGGTAAGAAGGGACTTTAGAAATAATTTAGTACAATACCTTTTTAGTATACAGATGAGGACATTGAAGCCAAGAGGTTAAGTGACTTGTTCACGGTCACACGTAGAGAAAGTTGCACTTAAGAATTCTTTCAAATCTTATAGCCCCGCTTCCAAGCTCCCACTGGGCATAAACTCTGTGGAAAAAAGATGTCCCAGAGAATATGAGGAATATTTTAGAGTAATTACTTCTGATATGATAAGAACAGGCTCTTCATTTCATTAGTAATATAAATCTTTCAAAAGAGTATGAATTTTCTTTTTCTTTTTTTTTTTTGCTTTTTGGAGAGGGGGAAGGTAGGGCATTTGAGGTTAGGTGACTTACAAGGTCACATGGCTAGTTTATTATGTTAAGTGGCTGAGGCTGGATTTGAACTCAGGTCCTCCTGACTCCAGGGCCAGTGCTCTATTCACTGCACCACCTAGCCACCCATAGAGTGTGAATTTTTCAGGCAAGTGACTTTTCTTCTTAGAATTTCCTATTAATTTAGAATGACTATATAACCTTCTTTAGCACAGGATTCTGAAATATCCACTAGCCCATCATCAGGTATTTTTAATTTGAATTCACTTCTTGAGCAACATGGGTCACCAATATTATCATTTTTCTATACTTTAAAAAGTTTCTGGTTTTGCCCTCTTCCTACCCTTTCCTCTTTTTTTCTTCTAGGAACTGTTACAAACAAAGCGGGATCTACAAGATGTTTTAATAGCCAAAGAGGAGCAAGAAGACCTGCTAAGAAAGCGAGAGCGGGAACTCACTGCCTTGAAGGGAGCATTAAAAGAGGAAGTATCGAGCCATGATCGGGAGATGGATAAACTTAAGGAGCAGTACGATGCCGAACTCCAGGCTCTGAGAGAGAGTGTGGAAGAAGCCACCAAGGTACGTGCACTGACTGTGGGCTTTCTGACACATTGTGGTGGATCTTAAAACAAATTATTTTCTTTTCATGTCAGTGTGAAAAATGTTTTAACGTTCTTTCTAGGCATCAAAATCAAACATCCTTGGTTTGGAGTAAAGTATTTTTCTTGTTGTTATTAAGTGGCTAGAGGAAAAAGGAATATGAGTCATTTCATTGACAGAGAAGAATTAGAGCCTGGAACTAGAAATCTCTGATCCCTGCCCTATAGTATTTCCATCCTGACTTAGTTCCTTTTTCTTTTTTGGAGATCTTATCATTTTGTCATTAACTTCCAGGGCAGTTAATTGCCTTTATCAATACACCTTGTACCCTTCATAGATCAGCATTGTAAAGAAATGAATCTTGGCTTTTGGTTTTGTCAGATTTTGAACCTGTTAGATTCTTACAGGTGTGTTAGTCCTTTTCATGTTGTCTGTTGAAAGGGAGAGATGAAAAGATAGGTGTTTTAAAATTTCATGTAATATTTGAATAGAGTATGATGAGTGTGTGGAAAATCTATTTTCTTGTTTAAATAGAACACTGAGCATCGTAGAATTTTGAAGCCATAAAGGACCTTAGCAATCTTCTGGTCCATCCCTCTCATTTTATAAGCAAGGAAACTCATTTCCAGAAAGGTAATCAATTACAGTTTTCCAATTAGCTAGCTATCTCCTGTAAAGTGAATAAAGTAATGTATTTCATTGGCTCAATCTTGTATTTATTACGTCCAAAGTTTGAATTCAGATATTTGAATTAATATGCTATCTGCTGGAATGGTCCCAGGTTAAATAGTTAATGGCAAAACCGTGACCAGAAACCCATACTATTGTTTTCTCTGCTACCTCATCATTCTCTCTGGAATATCAGCTCATGGTATACTGAAAAGAGTGCTAGATTTGAAGATCTGAGCTCTAGACTTAATCTCTGTGTAAACATAGGCTTTGCTTTGTGGGGCCTTAGTTAGTCTCTTCATTGCCAAGAGCTGGTTTGGCTAGATGACCTTGATGACTTTGATAGCCCTTTACAGCCTCACATTTCTTAAAAGCCCCATAGTCTGACAGAGGGTTATCACATATATTCTTTAAAGTCTTGCTTCAATAACTCCTCTAGGCAGGGAGAGTTTGGGTTTCTAAAGGCTATGCTAAGGAAGCATAACTTCTGGTCTGGGCAACCTGGAAAGGATTGAATGTGAGCTGGTGATAAGATTATGAGTCTGATGTCTGAGGACCAGGTATCTCAGTAGATGTGGAAAGCCCCATCACCAAAAGAGTAACCACTAAACAATTTTTTTTTGATCATGGCAACTCATTAAATGGTCACTAAAGTGTGAAGGGGTTGTGACCTTGTGCGCTGCTTAAAGAAGTTCCTAGTCCACCCATGACAGTTCATCCTTTATTGAAGAGACAGGATTACACTGAATTTGCATAATCTTTTTTCAGGACTGAAGTAACCACTTACAATCCAAAGAAACCCAAGGAAAATTCACGTTCCTAAGGCATAAGCTTTACTTACAATAATAGCTGACCTTTTTGGCAGTTTGCCCCACCCAACATTTAAGAACACTCTCCCAATACAAAACCGTGTTAAGAAAAGGCTTTGGTTTTTACTTCCTCTCAGAGGATACTTGCTGAAGAGCATGCTGTGAAGGTCATGGGCATTTATTTCCTAGTGTTCAGGCATTAACTCTACATCTTCCTCTCCGCCATTGGTCTGTGCTCTTGGCATCTCTATAGCCAACTGATATTATTATTTCCTTTTGCTGAACTAGAACACTGCAACTTTGTTCCTGTATGCTGCACAGTGATTTCATTGAGCACCTGCAGATTTTGAGATTACTGAAAAAAAAAATGTCTGAGGAGAAGATAAAGGAGAGAGAGACAGCTGATAGCTGACCTTGACAGTGTTTTGTCTCTATAAACAGAGATCACACCTCTCTTCTCCCATCAGTGATCAACTATGTACATACCACTTACCTCCTGCCACAATTTTTCAGTGTCCTCCAATACAGTGGTTCTTGAACTTTTTTTTCTTCTCATGGCACAGTATTTTTCTTTTCTGTGAGGAATTAGTACTCATAGAAAGTCAGGAGATTTAGACATATACATAAATGTCTTTATAATTATAATAATAAAAATTTATAATTACAGCAGACTTTGTTAAGTGTGATATAAATAGATAGTGCAGTGGATAGAACACTAGGCCTGGAGTCAAACCTGAGTCCAAATCTAGTCTCAGACACTTATTAGCTATGTTACCCTGGGCAAGTCACTTAACCTCTACCTGCCTTAATCTCATCAGCTATAAAATAGGGATGCCTGAACTATGAAAGCAGCAGAAAGATGTAAAAGGACTTGGAATCTCAGAACAGACATACTCCCCAAAGAAGTATACATAGCCCAACATTATCATAAACTCCAAAGTCAAGAATAAGTCTAGAAGAGTGAGCAAACAAAAAAAAAAAAAATCACCATGAAGATCTAATATAGCAGCAGGAAAGCTCAATACAAATTCAGAAGAAGAGGTGACTCCAAACACATATAAACAAAGCCTCAAACAACAATGCAGCTTGGACACAAGTCCAAAAAGAATTCCTAGAAGAGTTAAAGCAAGAGTTTAGAAAAAGAGGTAGAAAATTATTCTAAAAACCATTTGTGAGCAGTAGAGGGAGAAATGGGGAAAGAAATAAGAACTAAGGAGGAAGAATGTGAAAAGAGAATTAATAGCTTAGAAAAGGATGTACAAAACCTTACTGAAGAAAATAATTCCTTGAAAATAAGAATTGGTCAAAATTAAGGCTTTATGAGATATCAAGAAATAATAAAAACAAAGTCAAAAGATTGAAAAGAAAAAAAAGAAAACATGAGGTATTTCATGGAAAAGCAACTGAGCTGAAAAAAACATATCAAGGAGATAATTTAAGAATTATGAGACTACCTGAAAGCCATGACCAAAAAAAAAAAAAAAAAAAAGACATAAGACATAGTTCAAGTAACTATAAAAGATCAGAATAAGAGGACAAAACAGAAATGGAAATAATCCACTAGTAACTTCCTGAAAGAAATTCCAAAATGAAAACTCCTAGGAATATTATAGCCCCAATCCGGAAATTCCAGGTCAAGAAAAAAGTAATGCAAATAGCCAGAAAGAAAAAAATTTATAGCATTAGCAATGTAGCATAATTTCAATCTTACCTTATAGGACTATAAATTATTGTGTCCACGCTGGCTTAGATCACAGGACAATACCATCTTCATTTTGTATAATGCAGCAGTTCTCAAAATGTGGTGTGTATTCCAAGACCTTTTCCCAGGGGTCTTTGAGATCAAAATTGTTTAAACAATAATACTGATATTTTTATTTCTTATAAGGGAAATAAATATTGATAGATATGACTCACATAAACAAAAGCTCTTTGGGAGGTCTTCAATAATTTTTAAGAATGTAAAGTGGCCCTGAGGCCAAAGAATTTTAGAACCTCTGGATACTGATTTAAAGCTTTCAAAGTGTTTTCAAATGTACTTTCTCATTTGATAATCATGCCAGTGTTTTGAGATAGGCAGGAAAAATGTTTCATTCTCATTTAAAAACTGAGGAAATTGAAGCCCAGTGAAACGGACTTGTCACAGGTCACATGACTTTTAGATGGCAGAAGCAGATCTTCCAATTCCCAGTTTTGTGCTCTTCCTACCACACTATCCTCTGTTTCCTAAGATCTCACAGCTACTTTACAGCCTCCTTTATCTCCACTTGAGCATGTTATCTGGAACCTACCCTGTTAACATTAAATTTCTAGATTCAAGGGCTGGAGGTAATAAATGTAAATGAAACAAGGAAATGTAGCATTAGATGCATTATCTTTTCTGTTTTCCCCTGATGGATCAATACTGCTTTCCCATGATATGTGGATATAAAGGTCAATAACAATTAAAACCAGCTATTGCACTAAAATGAAATTAGAGAGAAAATCGGAATTATGTCCCCCAAAGCAATGAAAATTAATTCAGTTTCACTTTTCTCCATCAAATTAAATCAAATATAAAAAAGGCTAAGACAGGCAAATCAAGGACTGGCTATTTATAATTGTCCCCCAATTATAACAACCCAGTGATATAGCTGCTTCCCAGGCTTTTTATTATTGTGCCAAACAAAGTGAGTTTTCATTTCATGTCATTTGCAATTACCATTCCATAATTGGAAAACAGTAAATTACCATGAAGCTTTTTGGGAAGAGGGGCTTACTGCATTTGAGTTGTCACTATAATTATGACAGAATAATCAATCCACAGACTCATACACTGTGCCTTGCACGTAAGTGGTCCCTGAATAAATATTTGTTGAATTGGATCATGGGATCATAGCTTCAGAGCTGAAAGGGACCTTCAAGGTCTTCAAGGTCATCTGGTCAAACTCATACATTTTACAATGAAGAAACTGAGGGCCAATGAGGTAAAAAGCCTTGCCAGTGGTCACAGCAGTGACTAAGGAATAGAGCTTAGACCTCCAGATCTAGTGCTCCTTTCGCTGCTGAATTAGGAAGAGACTGATGTAGAGGAGACCACACTCTACTGGCTTCAAATCTTAGTTTTGATATCAACTGCTTGACCCAGCAGCCACCAACGTAGTTCAGATTTTTGGATGCAAACATTGTATCAAATATCTTATCTACATTTCCTCTGTTGAATTCATATAACATAGCATAATTAATATAACTGAATATAATAGACAGAATTGATACAATGAATGGTAAGATTAGTTAACTTGGCTTGCTGTATTCCTTTGGTATATTTAAATACCTCTGTAGTGTTGTAATGCTATATTGGTGCATAAAGAGTTGCATTTTCCACATACCTGTTAAAAATAGTCTTCTTGGATAGACTTTGGTTTGTTACTCCACCGTTTAAAAATATTCAGTGGCTCCCTGTTCTAGGATTAAACAAAATCTTCATCTTTGAATTTAAAGCCCTCTATAATCTGACTCTAACCTCTCTTTCCAGATTTGTTTCATATTATTCCATTAATGCATATCTAATTCACTGATTTATTTTCTCTTTCTTAATGAATAGCCTGGTCCATTAATTCAATCAGTGAGGTGGCAGTAGGAATAGGAAGAATGGTTAAAGTATTTTCAAATGCCAACCTTATTTCTCTAGAGTTGTATACAAATGTTTTTGTCATCTTTGACTAATAATTCATTCTGAAATGACCATCAGATAATGGATTTAGAGCTATGAGGGACAGGCCATCTAGCCTAGCTCCCTCATTTTCTGGATTACAGACCCGTGGACTTGCCTGACAAGGTGTAGTAGCAAGCACCCTAGCATACCCAGCCCAGGATGGCTGCTAGCACAGGTTCTTTGAGCTGCTTTTCTAAAGGAAAGCAACTCAAAAAGGGGTTAACAATCTTACTTTAATCAAACATATATTATTTACCTAGTTCAGGGGAAAAACTTCAGAGAAAATACAAACAGAAAAATACAGACAGAGAAACAGTCCAGCAGACAGGGTTTCCAGCTGTCTCACCGTTACATCCATACCTAGTCAGTTAACAGAGAGAGGAGCCCCAACTAACATCTGGGTTTTCACAGCCAGGGGGCTCAATGGCTACCCAGTCTCATCTGGCCAGATCACACAACTTTTCCCATAAGTGAGCCCCAAAGCAAAACCTCATGTCAGGGTAGATACATATAGCTATCTCCAGGGTCAGAGAACTTCACAACCCTCCTGACCCACTGCCCAACACAAAGTAACAAGGTGTGGGCATTCCTGGAAAGCAAGCCTCCCACCACAGGCTCCATGTGACCACATTCAGCCTATTAGGGGCAGAGTCAAATTTGCTTAAGCCTATCAAGGGGCAGGGAAGATCTTCAAATTCCCATTACCATTATACAGAACATAGGGCACTGGACCTGAATTCTAGAAGGTGTCAAATTTGGCCTCAGATATTTAATAGCTATTTTACCCTGGGCAAGTCACTTAACTTTTGTCTGCCATATGCTATTTATCATCATCATTACCATTGCCATCTTATTATTATGGAGTCCCATTTTTCCTTGAAAAATATGAAAAATGGAGTCAGAAGGTGTATGTTTATTTATTCATTGACTTGCACTTAATAACAGTGACTATAAAAGTTCTGGGATGAACAAATTCTCTAATCACCGCTAAGTTTTGTAGAAAGTTGAGATAAATGGGTACCGAGGTCCTTTCCAGCTCTTAAGATTATGGGCTTATATTGAGCCCTAGCAGTTATGACCTTCCCTTCTGTATTTCCGTAGTCATTTGTTCCACCCTCTCAAACCAGAAAGAATTTCCTGACAATGATGCTTTCTTTTCCTAGGGACTCCTCCTAGTTGTCTCAAAGGAAAATGGAGCTGTAAAGGTGCAGATCACGTATAGATCACATGTAGATCACACAGACAGCCTCTAGGCTGCAGCTTTTAGCATTGGCTGTTGGCTTGTTCTTATTACTCTTTAAAAGGGCAGAACATTTCCAGCCAAGGTGACCACTATGGAAGGAACAGCAATCTTGTCATGACTAATTGTGAAAAATAATGTGCTTTTTGAGAGAGACAGATGAGTAGTTTTTAAATTTCAAACTGCAACATATAATCCTGAGCTGCAGGTTACTAATATCTGCTTTCTTAGCTGGAAAGGGAAGAGAAACATCGCCAGTGGCTAAGAGTAACATTGGTTAGGGATAGAGAATTCCCAGGTGAGGGCCTCTACCAGAGCTGGTTGGCATCTTTTCTACAAACTTATAGGCTTAGGGAGTTGCCTAGAGCCATGAAAGGTTCAGTGACTTGTCCAGGTTCATACAGCCTGTATGTTTCAGAGGTGGAATTTGAACCTAGGTTTTTCTGGATTCAAAAACAATTGTCTATACAGAATGCCCAACTACTTCTTCTGGAGAATGATGCCTTCGTAGTTCTTCCTGCTTCTGATTTTATCTTAAAATGTCCACTAATAAAGGAGGAAAATATAAAACTAACTGTAGACTATCAGGTGCAGTTAGGTGGCTTAATAGCCATGGTGCTGTGCTTAGAGTCAGGAAGACTGATTCAGATCCATCCTCAGACAGCTACTAACTGTATTACCTTGGGCAAGTCACTTTCCCTTTGACTGCCTTAGTTTCCTCATGTATAAAATAATAATAGTATCTGCTGCCCAGTGATGTTGTGAAGATCAAATGAGATATTTGTAAAGTGCTTTGCAAAGCCTAAGCATGATATAGCTATTGTTGTTATTGTTAATTGTTGTTGGATAATTATACCATGTAAATACTCAGGTCTAGTGGAAACAGGAAGGAGTCACAAGACCTGGATTTGAAACGCAGCATTGCTACTTATGATATCAGTGTCTCCTTGAGTATGTCGGTGAATCATTCAGCCAGCACTTATTAAATGGCTACTATGTGCTCAGTATAACAGATAGGTACAAAGTACTTGTTAAAAGTACAAACAATGAAATAATCCTTATTTACAAAGAGATTATATTCTAAGAGGGGAGATAACATCAAAATGTGTACAATAATTAGTTCCATACAAGGATGTTTGGGAGAAAAGGCACTAGCTGTTGGGGGGGATCAAAAAAGGCTTCGTGTAGAATGTGATATTTGAGCTGAGCCTCAAAGGATGAGTCATTTAATCTCTGTGGACCTAAGTATCTTTGTTTATGAGGTGGTCAGATCTGGACTGAGTGATCCCAAAAGGTCCCTTCTGGGGCTAATGCTAGCTCTCTGTGTCAAATCATGTTTACATGATATTATTATCTTTGATGTAGATTAAGCCCAGGTATTAGTGTCCTCATTTAACAGTTGGACCATAGCTCAGATAACAGTTCTGTTACTTCCTGTGTGAACATGGGTTTATCGGTTAACTTCTCTGGGCCTCAGTTTACTCATTTGTAAAATGAAGGTATTTGGAGTAGAAGGCCTCTAAGGCTCCGTGCAGCTCTGAAATCAGTGATCCTATGATTTTATGAAAGGCAAACACTGTAATTCGTTCTGTGCTCTTCCTCATTGACCTTCAAAAAAGTTAGTGATTCCTTTTATCTTGGCATCATAGAAATATCTTTCATTACCCCCATAAATTCTCCTGTGTGCTAAAGAAAAAACAATGAAGTGTTCTCTCTCTCTCTCTGTTTCTCTCTATTTCTCTCTCTCTTTCTCTGTCTCTGTTTCTCTCTCACTCTCTCTCTCTCTCTCTCTCTCTCTCTCTCTCTCTCTCTCTCTCTCTCTCTCTTATAGTGACTGTGTTTGACAGGGTATACGCTACTGTCTTTGTTACTCCTCCCCATCTCCTTTGATTTGTCTCTTGACACTGGGGCATTTTGGAGATTGTTACTGTTGGACCTTGATTTACTTGGGTATTTTATGTAGTTTTCTCTGCTTTTACATAGCATCTTCTCTGCTTAATTTGAAGCTTGCTTTGTGTTCCATTTTCTCCCTAAAGGGGTCAACAAATAGAGCCAAGTTTTTCCACAAAGCAGAAATCTCCTTAATGATCTTGGCAAGTCATTAGAAGAAACCCATCAGGCATAGATTATAGGATCATAGAAAGTGTGACATTGAGGGAGTGTGATTTGGGTGGTGACGTTGAAGCTCATTTTATTTACACATGTTAAGGATTCAGTTGCTTTCACTGTTAACACTGTGGAATTTTTAGACTGTCAAGTATCCTGTTGCTCTTCATTGCCCTGATCTTTCTGCTTTAATCATGTTTCACATCTGGAAAAGCTTCAGGTTTCTCTTCTCTCAAGAGACTGGTATGGCCTGTAGCTGATAACTGGCCTGGGGCTCTCACCTGACCTGAACTCTAGATGGTGCTTAAGGATAATTCAGAGATCTCAAAGCAACCAGATTGGGGGTAGATATAGAGGAATATCATTTTGAGGATGTTACTTGTACTAGAACTTTATAGAGTATTTTAGAAAAAAGGAGGCCCTGTACCATATTCTCTCCTATTCCTGTTGACTGTGCACTGGGCCTAGAATCAGGAGTTCAAATCCAGCCTCAGACACTTAATAGCTGTGTGACCTTGAACCAGTCACTTTTAACTTCTTTTGCTTAAATTTCCAAAACTGTAAAATCGGGATAATAATAATAACTATCTTTTTGGGTTATTGGAACAATCAAATGAATTAATATTTGTGAAGCACCTAGCATGGTGCCTAACACATAGATAGTTAAAAAATGCTTGTTTCCTTTCTTCCTTATCCTCAAAGAAAAAGAATAAAAATAAGAGTACATATGGTGACCAAAAAGGAATAATGCTGTTAAAAATAGAACTAGCATTTATATAGAGCTTCAAATATTATTTCAGTTGATTCTCACAATAACCCTGCAAGGTGGATATCATTATTATTATTATTATTATTATTACTATTCCCATTTTGATACATGAGAAAATGGGCTGAGAGCATTTCAAAATGTCTTGCCTAGGATCACACAGCTACTAAGTGTCTGAAGTGGAATTTGAACTCGGGTCTTCCTGATTCCAGGTCCAGTGTTCTATCCACTGTGCCACCTAGCTGTCCTATCATATTATCTCATGTTCTCCTCTTCCTTCTTTTCCTCCTCCTCCTCTTCCTCTTTTTCCTCCTCTAGGACTAGAGTTTTCATCTTGTTTCTTATGTCTATGTGACCTTGGGCTTTCTTGGCTTTCCTAGGTCTCAGCTTTCTTATCTCTAAAATAATGTGTTGGACTAGATGGCCTCTAAAGTCCCTTCCAGCCCTAAATCTAGTATAATTCTTTGTTCCTATGACATACCCAGGAGGCAGTGTCCTTCCTCTCTACAGGAGTTAAGGTTGTGTGTGTCCTAGTACATGCAAGATGAATGTCTGTGAATGTCTAAGAACAGGGGTTTTTTGATATAATCCTGGAGGCCAGTACAAGGTGTTCCCCATCTGTTTACTGCCTAAACTCTCTTGACATCCCCCTTAACACAAACTGTGAATTTTCAGCAATTTTTTTGAGTCATTTTTACGGCATTGTTCTGGGCATTCTGGGCCTTGTACCCAGTTGCTGTCTCCAGAGGCATTGAAAAACTCACTTGCCTGTTTAAACTTGTTACTTAGGCCTCAAAGTAGACAGCATTTTACAGGGAAAATTCATGGTAAAGTCATTAGAAGAAACCCATCATAATAGATTATGAGGTCAGAGAAACTATAATACAGAGGAACATGGTTTTATTTATGTATGTTAAAAAGTCAGCTGCCCTCAGTGTTAATCCATGGAGGTTTTTGGCAACTAAAGGACAAGACTGCCTTCCTTATAGCTTGGTTCTATTTAATAAAACCAGTCACTTTTCTTGCATATGCCTAATATATACCAGCTATTCAGTCTTCCTCCTGTATGGGCAGAAAAATTCTCTGTGGGCAATTGAAACTAACAGTTGCCACACCGCAGGACAGTAATACAAATGGAAGGGAGAGATCCTCTAATTTTCTACTCATAATCAGAAAAGCCAGCAGCCTTTTTAATGAAGGCTGTTTTATGAAGTATTAACTGCCGGAAATCCTTAGCTGGGCCTCGGGAATTTCTTTGTAGTGTTCTGTACTTTTAGTGCTTTTTTTTCTTTTTTGGAATGAGATGAAGTGCTTTTTAACTTAACCCCCAGGGTCATTACTGCTTTGGTGTTGATTTTTTTTTTTTCCTTTCAAAAGACTGCTCAATTTTTCTAACAGCTCCAATTGCATCATTAAGAATTTAATTGTGTTTAAAAGTTGTATAAAAAGTCAAGTGGTTCAAGTTAGACTTTTTTGTCTAGAAGTCTCAGGGGATCCTGGTCATGAGAGGGGAACAACAGATCCTCCGTTCTGCACAGCCAGTGTTTATAAAAATTCTCATTGTGCACAGTTCATTCCTAGTGACAGGTAGGGTAGAAGGCATGGCCCCTTCCCTTACCAGCCGCTGCTGTGTGATGGGGTTTTTACTGTGTACCAGGACAGTGTATAGGTAGATGTTCCCTATTTTCTTCTTATCTCTACTACTTACACAGAGAAGCCATTTCGACTTGTGTCTCCAGGCTTCTTTTATTCTTTAATAAAAGAAAATTTTCTTCAACAAGGAAATTCAAATTCAGTAAACATTTATCAAGCACCTAATATGTGCAAAAAAGATTGTTGGGACATGGAATAACAGTGTGTAGTGCCTGTTCTGTACTAGGCACTGTAGTAAGAACTTTACAAATTGGGGCAGCTGGGTGGCACAGTGAGTAGAGCACTGGCCCTCGAGTCAGGAGAACCTGAGTTCAAATGTGACCAGACGCTTAATACTTACTAGCCATGTGACCTTGGGCAAGTCACTTAACCTCAATTGCCCTGCCTTCCCTACCTCTAAAAAGACCCCCCCCAAAAAAAGAATTTTACAAATATTGATTCTCACAACAACCCTGCAAGGTAGGTGGTATTGCTATTATTGTTTTCCAGTTGAGTCACACAGCTAGTAAATGTCTGAGGCTGGATTTGAATTCAGGTTTTCCCGACTCCAGGACCAGCACTGTATCCATACTGTCAGATTGTTTAGGTCCTGGAGATACAAAGACATGAATGGTACAATATCCCCTTAAGCCAGTGGTTCTCAACCTTCCTAATGCTGTGACCCTTTAATACTGGACGTATCTGCATGTGGGCAGACCCGCCTGGAGATCGATAGAGGAGCAGGTGTCTCAGTTCCTAAGACCATCAGAAATATATGTTTTCCAATGGTCTTGGGCGACCCCTGTGAACCCTGTGAAAGGGTCGTTCGACCCCCAAAGGGGTCGCCGCCCACAGGTTGAGAACCACTGCCTTAGGGGATTTATGTTTTATTGAAGGCCCTTGAAAAATCTTGCTTTGAGTAGGTTGCGTCAAACACGCTGGTGCCCACTTAGTCATTTGTGGAACCCTTGAGATTCTGAGAAGAATCTTGGGGACAGGAAGTGATGGACAAGGCTGCTTTTTGTTATCTCTTTTATCTCTTCTGAGTACCTGAGCATTGGTGTTTTTGTGTAACTTTCAAAATTCTTGTTCTAGAATATGATACTAGTCCTGTTGTTTATTTATTGTGTAGTTAGTCTGTCTATGTTGATTGCACAAAGTGGTGATGATATTACTGGATATGAGGAAGAACAATTCTTGGAAGAATAGCAGAAGAGATTAAAATTTTTAAAAAAGCAGCAGCAATTTTGGGTTTTCAGTTTTGCCCTCTCTTGGGGATGTTTTGTTTCCCCTCTTTACAAGTCTCTAAAAAGAATGAGTTCTCCTTTTTCCTGAATATGGAAACTGAACTTTTGCTTAGATATTTCATGTGACTAAGATTAAGTCAAAAATAAAAAAAACAAACAATTCTTCCCTCTTGGGTATCTGCTGCATTGAAAATGATAGCTTTGTGATAGTGGATCCTCAGTTTCCTCACCTGTAATATGGGGACCATCATGCATATATTGCCTACCTCCCAGATTTATTATGAGAAAATCCTGTTGTAAACCCTGAAGCACTCTGTAAATGTGTTGTTGTTAATAATAATTATCACTGGGGATGAGTATGACTTTGACCCCAGAGGCCAAGTAATTGCCATTCGAAGTCAATTAGTTTTCTGCAACAGTGAAACTAGGGGTATGTGGAAGTTTACAGTTTTCTTTGGCTGGCCTGACATCTTCAGCAAGGATGGAAATGAGAATTTTCCACTGAGATCATCAGCCATATCTTCCTGGCATGGGTCCCAAATTACCCTAGTAGACCCAACAGTACTGTTTGACTTGGTGTTAGAAGGGCTTGTACATATTGATGAGGAGTGCTGTTTAGGAGTGGTGGAAACACAACCACACTCTCACACCTGGACACTTGTGCTCTTTGAAATGAGCAGGTAAACAGCAGCTTTTCAGATGAAACTTGAAAACTTTCTTGGAGAGGAAAAAGATGTTGGTCTTTTTTTTTTTTTTTAAAATATAACTGACATGAAGGAAAGGCTGAAATATGGTGGCATCAAGTTATAAAAAATAAAAAGTAATCTTCTGACTAATAAGAAATAGAACAGGATCCATGAACATAAAATCAGTGTGTAAATAAACAGTTGCACGTTCTCTGCTCTGACCCCCATTTTGTTTAAAATAGGAAAATCTTAACTTAAGGAGCATAATAATTGCAGTATGTAATAGCAATAAAAATCTTCCATCTGTATAACATTTTATACTTTTCAAAGTGATTCCACACTCATTATCTCATTTCATCTTCACAACAACCCTTTGAGACAGGTAGAGCAGCTTTTATTCCATTTTGTAGATGAGAAAACTGAGACTCAGAGGGATTGTGGCTTTCCTAAGCTGGTTGATAACAAAGCCAGCAATCGATTGCCAGACTTCTTATGCCTAGTCAGGTGTTCTTTCCAAAGTGGGTAATTTTTTACAAATTAAAAAAATAGATTATTTGCTTTTTAAAAGAGGGTTTGTTCTGTTTTTCCTTTCTAGTCTCCCTGGTTAATTAATTAAAAATTAATTTAAAAAATTAAAACATTTCAATTAAGAAAATATTAACTAACATAACTTTTGGGGAAACATCTGTTATTTTAAGGAGGTTCACATATGTACGTTTGATAGTGTCACATGGTAGAAAAAATACTGAACTCTCAGAGTTTTCAGGTGTGTGTGTGTGTGTGTGTGTGTGTGTGTGTGTGTGTGTGTGTGTGTGTGTGTGTGTGTCTTGGCTCTGCTGCTTTTCTGACTTGGTGACTTTGGGCTAATCACTTCCTCTCTAGGTCTCAGATTACTTCTTTAAAATGAGAGGTGTGAACTAGATGATCTCAAAGGTCTCATCTTTAACATTCCTGTCAATGTGGCCTCTTGCCAGTTGTTTTGAGATTATTTGTGTTTTTAACATAGTTCTAAGGATGACTTTTTGAAGGCCAAAATTTTTGAATGGTTGTAAATGTTTGTTGCATTGATCAGGAAGCATCAGAGGTTTATTAGGCAGCCAGTAGTTATCAGAGGGTCTCTGAGACACAGAGTGGGGAATTTTCACTTGATTCAGCAGCAGCAGAGATTCAGATATCAAAGGGTTTTTACATAGTGGAGTAATATGGTCATTAAAAGTCTTTAATTTTGGGTTGTAGACTAAATGTTAGAGTTAAGGAACGTGATGGGAAAAGTTACAGCAATGTAAAAAAAGGATAATTAATCAATACAATAGTTTTGGCAATGGACATAGATTGGAGAGATTGGAGAGATTCTGTGTAAAAATAAATGGTGTCTTTTTGGTTGCCAAATAAATGGTGATAAGAATTGAGCACAGACAAGAAGGTGTGTTACATTGTTCTGGGGGAGTTGGATAGCATGGAAAATAAGGTGGGGAGCAGGAAAAGTTTAGAATTCAAAGAATCACAGAATTTGAACTAGAGCAGACCCTTTATGAACTGTTATCTGAACACAATATGTTAAGCTCAGATTGTGGCAAGCCTTTCCATTGGAGGTCACTTGCAGACCACTGAGGATTTTAGTTAGCCAGAGGGAAAAAAGTTAGAGCTGGAGAGAAAGTTCTAGGCATTCTGACTGTCTACAGATGGTAACAGAAACCATCTGAGCAGATGAGCTCCCTGAGGGAGTGGGTGTGGTTTACTGAATTTTGAACTACAAAGTAACTCATATTTTCCTGGTATTAACCCTATGGGTAGGAGTGGGTAGGAGTCTGTTGATAGTCAGATGCAAAGCAAAACTTCTACTCCAGGAATCAGAAGGAAACTGGACTGTTCCAATCAGTATGAGGTCAGTTTCCTGAAGAAAAAAAAGAAAGAAAAGAAAAGGAAGGGCAAGGTGTTTCTTGGTGTAATTAATATATCTATGTAGCCAACAGCTGTTACAACTATTTCAAAGTGATATTGGCTGTCCCCTGTTCATGGGTTAAAGGTGGTGAGAGGTTCAAATATTTCTACAGGAAATTCCAAAGACATGGATGGGTCTTATCTTCCAGGAAATTATTTTCTAAGTTGAGGAAATGACTGAACATAATTTATTTACTTTTTAGTTCTTTTTCTCTTGTTTCCTAATCCTTTTTTGGGGGGCAGGGGGAAGGGAAGGTTGACAATAAAAGAGGTAAAATGTATTTATTTTTAGTTAGGATGGGAATTTACATATCATTAATTCAAAAAGCTGGCTTGCAGTTAAAGGTAGATTATGAAAATACTCTTAGATGTGAAGTGAGAGGTTAGTTGGTCTTTTTTGTTTTTTGTTTTTTTGCTTTTTGGAAGGGCAATTGGGGTTAAGTGACTTGCCCAAGGTCACATGGCTAGTAATTTTTAAGTGTCTGGTCACATTTGAACTCAGGTTCTCCTGATTCCAGGGCTGGTGCTCTATTCACTGTGCCACCTAGCCATCCCTAGTTGGTCTTTTCTTACACTGAACTTTAATTCAAGACTTATTCGTGTTTTTTCTACATCAGTGAAAACACTAGGTAGATGACACACAATAGAAATTTAAATGATTGCAGACTAAGTGGGAAAATAGTGGAGAAGTCATTGCTTTTGACCTGGAACTTAAGGAAAATGGGAGGTAGTTGTACAATTAAACCACTGTCTATATCAAATAATCTTTTCTGCCCTCTAGAAGTGGAGCTGGAGTTGAGTTCTAACAAATGCAAACCAGAAATGAACTAACCTTCTGAAAAGTGAATAGCAGAAGCCCTAATATATGTTCCTATTAGTTGTACAAATGCCCTTGCTTTTGGGGGGGAAGGGAAGTGATTACTATGAGGTACTCTTTTCATTCCAAGGAGTTTCGTTCCTCAGAACTCGAGAGCTGCGTGAAAGAAGGTCCCTACTCTGGTTCCACCTGCCCAATCTGCCGTGAACTAGTTTCTGCCAGCATTCCCGCTCAGTCCTATTTACAGGCTTGACCTAACCACCTGATCTTCACATATACTTTATTTTGTAGCTTTCATTTTTGTCCCCTGCTGGATTGTAAACTCCTTGTGGTCAGGCACCTGTGGAGGCAGTGTACCAGTAATTCTCAGAGTGTTGGACTTGGTATCAGGAAGATCCTAGATGGAATCCAACCTTTAGTATTTAGTAGCTTTGTGACCCTGGGCAAGTCACACAACCTTTCTGTGCTTCAGTTTCCTCATTAGGAAATGGGGATAACAGTAACTGTAGCACATATTATAATTTTGGGTGTTTTTGAGGCTTGATTGAAATAATGTATGTAGAGTGCTTTGAAAATGCTAAAGTGTTGTATAAATGTCCTTTAAACTCTGTATCTCCTCTGGTAGCTTGTACAGTGCCCTTCTGTAGCCTATAATGATGTGTTGGATCAGACTGTTGCCAAGTCTGGTTCAGTGTGGTGTACAATGATCAGACCTAGTGGTGAATTTTGAGAAGACATGTGGAAGTTTGCACTTCTTTGGCAAATTTGAGACCAGAAGAGAACTGGATTTATTTTCTTTTAAAATCTACTGCTTATGACCTTGGCTAAACTGTGATGGAAATAAGTAGGAGTCTGGCTTGGCATTGAACTAGAAGGATAATATGACATTCAAATAACTGTGTTGAGAGGTTAATCCTTTCCCTGAGCCTGCCATTGACATTCATATACATCCCATGCACCCTGTTTGTTCCCTGTATTCATTTGACAAAGAAGTCACAGACCCAAGGTCAAGGAGGTGGGCTTGATGTAGTGTCTCCAGTTTTCCTAGGATAATGAATTTAGTGCTTGAAAGAATCCTGTTTATATAATACAGAGAAGTATTTTTTTCCTTCACAACAGAGAAGTATATTTTTCCTTCACATTATTTCTTAAGCCTTATTATTATTTTTTTTTTAAGGATTTTTTTCCCTTTTAGGATCTTTGGAAGGTGAAACTGATCTAGGCCTCCCAGGATTTAGTTATATCGGTGGTTCTTAATTTCTGGGTTCCTTGGGCTGTTTGGTAAGGTCTACTTATCTTTTCTCAAAATAATGTTTTTAAATGTATAAAATAAAATATATAGGGTTACAAAGGACACCAATTATATTTAAATAAAATTGTCATTTTCCCCTCCCTTGAAGTTCTAAAACCCCTTGAAATTCATCTACAGACTCCACAGGGTCATTGTACACTTGGGTTAAGGACCTATGCATTAGATCAACCTCCTAGAATAACTTTTCTTTAGAGATGACATGGGTCTTTCCTTGCTGAAATTTCACCATCTTACCTTTGTGAAATGGAGCCAATTTCAGGGTAATTTTTGCATACTCCAAGTCATAAATAAAAAGCTACATTTTTTTTTAGCTGTCTTGGGGTTTCAGAAAGGATACGATAAAAGACATAGAGATTGTTGATGCAATAGCTAGTGCTCTTACAAAGAGGTATTGTGACGTGGATTTGGAATCAGAGGCTCTGGTTGTGAATCATGATTGCTCTATGCTACCTTGTATGTGACCTTGAGCAAATCACTTGACCTCATTGGGTCTGTTTCCATATAGATAAAATGAAGGTGTTGAATATAAGGTGATTTCCAGGGTTCCATACAACATTAAATCTATGGTCCTAAATAAATGTCTCTTGAACAGGCAAGATAAACCAGGATCAGATTGGTCTGGATCAAGCCACATGTGATTCAGTGAAAGGTCACACTTGAGGATCTAGAGGGCCACATGTGGTCTCAAGGCCTCAGGTTTTCCACCCCTGAACTGGACTAGATTTCTTCCCATGTCCAGTGTTCTTTTTGTACTAGTCATAATATCATAGAATCTTAGCCCTGGAAAGAATTTAGACATCTAGTGCACCTTGCTCAAATAAGGGAACTCAGGTCTAGAGAGATCTGTGTGACCTATTAATTAATCATTAATTAGTTAATAATCTGTGATCTATTGAGTTACAAGGATGGGGGTAGAAGGTAAGTCAGATATGAGATGAAGTTAAAGGAACAGGAGGAACTTTAGTAGAAAGATGCTGGTCTTAAAGCTTGGCACCTCCTCTTATCCATGGTCACACTCATAGTATGAATGAGAGGAGGGATTTGAACCCAGATTTTTTGGAAAACAATAAAACTCAGCAATAGTTTAGCATCTGTTATGATGATTTCCACCTTTACTTTTCTAGAGTACTAATAGTCTGTCTGATGGGAGTAGCTTGAGAACATTTTGGCACTACTGATAATTCTCTCTAAAAACTAGTCATGAAATTACATAGGTACAAAAATATTTATAATTTTTTAGAATGAAAATAAGTTTAATTTCCTCAATCTCAGTGTTTCTTTTTCTCTCAAGGTGTAGTATCTGCCAGCAGTCCTGGTTCTGCCCTACTGATATCATACTACTACCTACCCTTCCCCATTCTGTGAGGATTTATGTGTTCCTTTAAGATATTGGTCCAGAGATTTAAACAGTTGGAAGAGACCTTAGAAGAGACCTCCTCATTAAGAATAGGAGGAAACTGAGGCCTGGAAAAGTGATTTTCCCAAGGTCACACAGCCGATCCAGTAGTAGATATGAGATTTAAAACTAGAAAACCTGGCTCTGCTAGTCTGTTGATAATAACGAAACATTTTCTGTCATTGAGTTAGTTTAGAAAATACTGGTTTGAATATGCATTAATTGGTATTTGTACATACACACAGATGTGCAGGAATATGTGCATGTGTGTATGTACATGTATTATTATAAGTATGTATTATTACAAGTAAAATTGTCCAAATGAAAATTTCCATGCAAATGACGACGGGTACACTCAGTCATCCATCCTATCCTGGATTCATGTGACCAATGGAATAAAAGAACAATTGCTTTTCAAACAATTGCTTCTAAAATGGCCTTTGAAAGTGTGTATGTATGAACAGGAACAAGAAAAATCAACATCTGGCCTCAAAAGGGTCAATTTTCTCACATGACATTTCCACTTTAACACTGAACCAGGAGAACTTGCAAGTCCTGTTTGCTTGCATGGAGGGAAAAGGGGTTGGGTCTGCCTGTAAATCACAGCTGTGAAGTTGAAGATACTATTGCCTAGAGTGGTAAGGAGTTTCAAAAGAAAGAAAATGAAGAATTTAATAAAATTAGAATGAGAGGACCATTTAAAATTTTCAAAGAGTGAAAAGGGAACAAATTGCAGTTTTTGTTTTGAAGTATACCTTGGGCCAGGGGGAATTTGCGTAGACTTCTTGTGATCTCAAAAAAAAGATGAAACCAAAAAGATAGGGAGTATATTCTGAGTTAATTTCTTTTTCATTTAACAATCATTTATTTTCTCTCATTTTCCACCTCTCCACCTCATTGAAAGAAAGAAAAAGGGGGAAAAGCCCCCTATCACAAAAATAGGTGACCAAGCAAAAGAAATTCTCACACGGTCATGTCTTAAAATGTATTTCTTATTCTGGATCTCAACTCGATCACCTTCGTCAGTTGAGAGATAGCATGCTTCATCATTAGTCCTTTCCTATTTATTTTCTGTAAGAATTTACGAACTCTTCCCTCTAAAACTCATCTGTTGGGTAAGGACCATGGTCTAGGTTTCTCATGAACTTTTTAAAAAATAGGTTTTTAATAATTCCCCTATTGAGACTGTAAGCTCCCTAAGACCGAGGATTGTTTTATTTTTATGTGTATAGGACTTTGCGGAGTGTATTGTGTGTGTTCAGACATTTTCCAATTGTATCCGACTCTTCATGACCCTATATGGGGTTTTCTTGGCAAAGATGCTGGAGTGGTTTGACATTTCCTTCTCCAGCTCATTTGACAGATGTGGAAACTGAGGCAAAGAGGGTTAAATCAGTTGTCCCAAGGTTACACATCAAGGAAATGACTGAGGTCATTTCTGACTCCAGCCCCGGCACCCTATCCACTGACCCCTTACCTGTCGTAGCTCTCATTGTGTATGGCAGACACTTAATAAACATTTGTCAAATTGAATTATTATTTCCACCAAAGCACCTCTTTACTGTCAGACACGAAAGAGTTGACTGTTTGTTAAAAGGCCTTTGTGCAAATACAAGTGTTATGAACACAAAATTAATGATGGCGTGTGTAAGCTTTTCTCTGACAGTCTTTACTGAAATAGGAAATGGATAAAAAGAGAGGGGAATGACCCCTATAAAAAGGATTTTTTTTTAAAGTCAGGTCTTTTTCAGTAGAAATAAATGAATCTGTTTTAGGTTTCCAAAATAAACACGCAAGGGAATTCTCTTGAGGGTAGAATGAAGAGACTCTGTCAAACAGAAATAAAACAAATGGGAGGGTCCTATGTTTGTGCTTAGATTTGTTTAAAAAACAAAACAAAACCAAACAACAAACCCTTAGCTAATTTCCCTTAATTCTCTGAATAATCAAAGCATTCCACTATGTTGTGCCTGAAGGTAGTAGAAGGGTCTCATTTTCTGTCAAACGAGGTAGCTGGGTTAATTGATAACTAAGTCGTTTTCTAACTCCTTGCTTTTCCGCTTCTGTTATAGTTACACAGTGTTTACATGTTAGAAGTAAATAATAATATGAACCCACATATATAATAGGTGATAACTCGCAGCCTATCTGAGTAGGTATTATGGGTATTATCCTCCCTTTAAAAATGGCATGACCTGTGGTCAGAGCTGGTAAGTGCCCCCAGCAAGGATGTGCTGGAACTCAAGACTCTTACTCTTTCAGGTTGTTCTTTCTGCTACCTAGTGATGCCTTTTTTAGTGAATGGTTGAAGGGGTGTGGGCATTTTTCTTTCCTGCAAGCAGCAAATTACTTGGCAGGAACGTATTTTTCCATTCAGATGGTAATTTAATTAGGGGAAGCCATCTGTTAGGTGTCATTGTGGTCTGGGTTCTGCTAACAATGTACCAGATCCCCTTCTGGGGGATCTCAAAGGGCATAGCAAGAACAGTCGGGCATAGCCAGACTAAGCTAGGATGAGCTACCAGGAGTCACAGAGTTCATAGCTGCGTCATGCGACAGGACTCATCAGCTAGGGAGCAGTATGGGTCAGGGACCAGGCATCAGGCAGAACCAGATTGACTGGCCATGATGACCTTTTGCCATCTCTGGTTCCTTGTAGTTTACAGACCAGGCTGAGGTAGATGCCTGCAGACTGAAACGACACCTGCTCAGTCCAGCGAAGGCATTTGGCTAAGAGGTAACCTAGAGAAATAAAATTTAAACTTTGCTTTTAAAAAAGCTATTAGAGAGCTACCTGTTTTCAAGTAGATGTCATTTGTATCTCGTCTTATCATAAATCAAAATTGCCTATTCTGTTTCCACTGGGCTTGGGTAGTTTTTTAAATCGAGGAAGGAGAAGAGACCCGTAGCAAATGACGTAAGTATCCTCCTGACCTAATGCTTAGAGGCCTAGGCTTCTTTGAAGCTACAGAGAATCTTTTTTTTCTGTGTGGATGCCGTATGCAGAAGGAGAAAAAAGACAGGCGGATGATTAAGTAAACAGCGAGCCTTATTGAAAGTCTGACATGTTTAATTCGTTTGCTAAAAAAAAATTTGCAGCAGTGGACTTCAGATGCTGTTTTTGAGCAAGTATGACAAATGCTAATCACAAATCTCTACTTGGATTCTATGTTATGATTAGTTAAGAAGGGAAGAGAAGCGGGCAGCCAGCAAGCAGTAGACTAGGAGTTACGAAAAACTGAATTCAGATTTAGCCTCAGATATTTCCTAGTCGTATGATTCCGGGCAAGTCACTTAACCTCTGCTTCTGTTTCTTCGATTGTAAGATGTGGTTAATAAGTGCACCTCCCTCCCCAGGGTTCTTGTGAGGATAAAATGAGAATATTGGTAAACTGCTTGAAAACTTTAAAAGACTATTTAAATGTAAATTATCATCTATTATTACAGAAGGAGAGGGGGTAAAAGTTAAAAACATGGGATGGGGAAGAGAGAAAAAATGGGGAATTGAGGCTACTTATCCTTTTCTTTGTGAATTTAAGAATAAGTTATCAACTTTCTTTTGCAAGCTTATCCCATATACTGTTAATAGCTCTTCCATTGTTCTTACCCTTAAACTTAATAATTAAGAGGTTCTGTTTTAAATTGGGCCTAACCATTCTATTCAGCTAGAAGAAGCTGTTTTTCCTATAATACCATATAATTCCCTATAATAACAGCATCACCAATCAAGCCTTTGAGATTCCTTACCCTTATTTTAAACTAGTCTAGCCCTCTTCTGTCAATGACTGGGATATATCAGTCAATCAGTAAACACTTATTAAGTGCCTGCTACGTGTATAAGAGTTAAGAGCAAAGGTTCTGGATTCTACCTCTTGGATTCAACCTCTTATTCTGGTCCAGACTTCTTGTGTTGTTCTCTGACATATGCTCCCCACTGCCAAAGATCCTTAAGAAACAGGTCCAGCAACTCCTATCCTCCATCCCCAGTTATCTGCAATCCAATAAGACATTTAGCAGATGATTACTGTGTATAAGGCATGATGCTGGGAATATAAAAGCAAAGAAAATAAAAAATAGCACTTTTCCATTCTACCAAGGACATGGAAACAGAAGTACAGGTTGATTTCCTAAGAGGCAGAGCTCTCAAACTAGGACTATCCAGGATGGTGTCCTCCAGAAGGTGATACCTGAGTTGAGTCATGAAATAAACTAAGCATTATTATTATTTTTTAAAAGGTAATCATTCCAAGAGGCTAAGGTGAAGAGGAAGGACATTCTAGGCATGGGCACCCATGCAGAGAAGGGCATGGAGGTGGGAGATGTATACCTGAGTTTAGGGGAATACCAAGTAGAGACAATTTATCTGGAATACAGAGTAGATGAAGGGTAATAAGGAAAAATAAATCTTGAAAGTTAAGCTGGTCCCAGATTATGAAGGACTTTAGATGTAAAACTGAGAAATTTTCATTTTATCCTAGAGGCAATGGAAAATTCTAGATAAAAAGAGTAATATGGCTATCTCTGTGTCTTAAATGGAGAGTTAGAAGTAGTCAGTAGCGACTCTAAAAGGGCTGATAAAGGAAGCAGCAATATGGCGGTCACCATAGGGCTGAGCTGTAAAATAGCGTATGTAAAACGCTTCACACATTTTAAGGGAGTAGGCAGGTGCTGGCCAGCCAGCAGCATTAGCAGATCAGGTCTCACTCAGGCCAGTCTTGTAGTAAAGCTTTAGGACTGGTAAGAAATGAGATGCCATTAGAATATCTAACAGTTAATGAATGGAGGCTTACTTGGCCATAGGAGTGGAAGGCTGTTAGAGCAAGAAAGAAATATTTAGCATTGGGGATGTTGAGTTTAGCTTCTCTTACCTCAGTGTTGCCCATAATGGTCCATAGGTCAGAAACCTGAAGGAGGAGTGTTGATTCCTATCCTGGCTTGTTTGTTTGTATGTCATTAGGAATATAAATCAATGGCCCAAGCCTTATTCTTACTGCACCACTTAAGTCTAGAGAGGGGTTTCAATACCCTTTTGGAGAAAAGTTAGCCCAGCCTAGCCTGTGACCTTTCCATTCTTATCTCCATATTCTGTGCATTTTCTCTGGCCATCTCTCATGTCATGTATGGGATACTCTCTGTCTTCATCTGTTCCCTGGCTTCCTTCAAGACCAAGCTAAAATTCCATCTTATGTAAGAAACCTTTCCCACTCCCCCTTAAATGCCAGTGCATCCCCCTTCCCCGAGATTTATCCTGTGTATACATCTATATAGATCAGTGGTTCTCAACCTTCCTAATGCTGTGACCCTTTAATACAGTTCCTCATGTTGTGGTGACCCCCAACCATAAAATTATTTTCGTTGCTACTTCATAACTGTAATTTTGCTACTGTTATGAATCATAATGTAAATATCTGATATGCAGGATGTGTTTTCATTGTTACAAATTGAACATAACCCACAGGTTGAGAACCGCTAATATAGATATATGTATGTGTGTATACACACACATATACACATATTTTGTCTGTACATAATTGTTTGCCATCTCCTCCATTAGGATTTAAGCTTCTTGAGGGTAAGGACTGTGTTTTTGTGTTTCTTTGTGTCCCTCTTATGTGCTTGGCACATAATAAATGTTTGTTGACTGTGTAGAGTAGGGTGTTAGGATGTTGTTCGTGCAGAAGAGCTATATAGTTGAGGAGAGGCAGAGAATGTTTTTCGTGTCTCCACCATTTGGGAATCCTGGAACTGAGAGAGGGTAGGGATGTAGATGAATGTCAAGCACGGGTAGAGGGGAGAGGTTGGGACTATGGATGGAAAAAGTTGACACATGTCTTTCCACCATGCTGAATCTTGCATGTTAGCTGAATATAGCAGTCCAAGACCAGAGTTCAGTCTGAGCAGGAAGATGTGGAAGGATTCACAACCAGAAACTGTTAGTAAGGAGGGTAGGGTAGAATTGTATATTCTTGTCTAGTTAGCTAGATGTAAATAATCAGACAGTCCAGAGGCAATAGTAGCAACAACAACTGACGCTTTTCAAAGTAGATTTTTAAAGTGTTTTATATACATTGTCTCATTTAATTCTCATAGCTCTATATAACAGGTATTAGGGAAGAGGGGGAAGGGAACAAGCATTTATTAAAGACTACTGTATTCCAGACACTGGGCTAAATACTTTATAGATACTATTTCATTTGGTCCTTACAACAACCTGGTGCTGTTATTACCCCCATTTTACATTTTTGGCAACTGAGGCAGATAGAGGATAAGTCACTTGTCCAGGGTCATACAAATAGTAAGAGTCTAAGACTGGATTTGAATTCAAGTCTTCCTGATTCTAGGCCCAGTGTGCTCTCAGTTTCACTACCCAGCTGTCTGTAGGTGTATTGTATCCTTATTTTTACAGATGAGGAAGCAAAGCCAAAATTTTGAAAGGAAAAGAGATTTTTCCATATTCACACTGCTAATACATGTTGGTGGGAGGATATAAACCTAGGCTTTGTCTTAACTTTGAGTCTCTCATAACTGTTACTGTTATGCACTTCCTCTCAAGAAAGGAAGAGTGGGCTAGTAGAAGCGGTGGAAGATGCTATAAAATCTCTATCCTGATTTTATCCTCCTACTTGACTGTGGACAAAGCTTGGCAGGTGATTGCCAGTGGCAAACATCTATCATTCTCCTCTATCTATCTGTAGGCTTGGATGAGATGACCTCTAAGGCATCATTCTCCAGAACTGGGGTTATGGAATACAACAGGAAGATGGAAGATGAATTGACTCTCCCCGCACTCCTCTTCCCCAAAGTCAATTTTGGGTTTACTTCCAGCACAAAGACAGCATTCCCTTCAGTGTTCCTCAGTGCAAATCCTTCCTCATCTTCATTCGTGCCTACCCCAGGGTCTCTCAAGGGTGTTTGTAATAAAACCAGTTCTCACAGCTGCAATAATTTTACAGAAAAAAAATTTCCATTACTGCCTCCTGTCTTCCCAGCCTGATAGAACATTCCTTGTCTGGCCCCTGAATGAGACCAGCACCACATATGTTTTTCATTATTTTTGCAGAAAAGATTTGATAGGACAGTATGAGCATGCCTATGAGCATGTCGGCAGCTATGCAGAAAAGATAAGCACACTTGACCTGGAGTCAAGAAGATCTTGAGTTAACATTCAGCCTCAGATATCTGCTGGCTGACTCTGGGCAAGTCATTCAACCTCTAGCTCTATTTCCTCAACTGTAAATTAGGGATAATAATAGCTTGTAACCCATAGGATTGTCGTGAGGATCAAATGAGATAATGAACGCTTTGTAAAGTGTTCATTAAAGACCTACTCTATTCCAGACACTGTGCTAAATACTTTACAGATGTTATCTCATTTGATCCTCACACAACAGCCTTGTCAGGTGGGTGCTATTATTATTCCCATTTTACAGTTTTGTAAACTTACGCTTTATAAACCTTAAAGCACTACAAATCCTTGGTTATTGTGGATTGCATTATCTTTCCTACAAAACCTACCTCTCTTCTAAACTTAGGTTCTTTAGATAAGGGCACCACCATTCTTTCAGTTTTCTGGATTTTCACTCTCCTTTTTATTTACCCATGACTCCTCACTCAGCTGTAATAGCCGTCTACAAAGTTACTTGTTCTTTGTCATGTATTTGGTTAGTCGTGTCCAACTCTTGTGACCCTATTTGGGGTTTTCTTGGCAAAGATAATGGAGTGTTTTGCCATTTCCTTATCCAGCTCATTTATAGATGAGGAAACAGATCCACACAGGGTAAACAGGACAAACAGACTTGGCCAGGCTCACTCAGCTAGGAAGTGTCTGAGAGTGGATTTGAATTCAGGTCCTGCTAACTCTGGGGCCAGCACTTTATTCCATCTCTTAATTGCCTGAACTGATGGTCTTTTCTCAGTCCTTATCCTTCTTGTCCTCTCTGCTGCATTTGACACTGTTGAAAACTTTGTCTTCTTATATATTTACTCTCTCCTCTCTAGGTTTTCATGGCATTGTTCTCATTTAGTTCTCATATTTATCCATTTAGTTTTCCGTTTTTAGTTTCCTTTGCTAGATCATGATTACTATCATGTCTTCTAACTATGGATCTTTCTCAACTTTCTGTCCTGGGCAATCTATTCTCAGTACACTTTTTTTTTTTTTTTTTTTTTTGGTTTTTTGGAGGAGGGAAGGCAGGGCAATTAGGGTTAAGTGACTTGCCCAAGGTCACATGGCTAGCAAGTATTAAGTGTCTGAAGCTGGATTTGAACTCAGGGCCTCCTGACTCCAGGGCCAGTGTTCTGCGCCACCTAGCTACCCCTCTCAGTACACTTAATAGCTTAATGGCTTCATCATTTCCCATGGGTTTTTATATACCTATAATCTATCAATGTGTGTACACGCATACACACACACACACACACACACACACACACAGAGTCATATTCTTTCTCCTGAGTTCCAGTTTCGCATTACCAATTGCTTAGTGAAAATTTTAAACTTAATGTCCAGTAGAAGTCTCAAACTTAATACGTCAAAACAATTCATTGCCCTTCTCTCAAAGTCATTTCTGTTGTGAATTTCTGTTGAGGGCACCAACATCCTTCCATTCATCTGGGTTTGTAACTTTGGCCTTATTCATGACTTTTCTTTTTCCCTTACTGCATATATCCATTCAAGTGTAAAGTAAGGTGATTTCCACCCTCAATTACACCTCTCAAATTCGTTTTCCTTTTTCCACTCACAAAAATCATCATCACAGTTGAGACCCTCATCATTTCTCCCCCAGAGTAATGCAGTAGCCTCCTAACTGGTTTTCTTGTCTCTCTTCTCTCCCTTCTTCATTCTGCCCTCCATACGACTGCCAAAATGCCTAAAAGCCAGGTCTGATAGTTCCCAGCCATCATAAACATCAGTGCCTCCTTATGTATTCTAGGATCAAATATTAACTCTTTTTAAAAATTTTTTCAAAATTTCCGTCTCTGGTAGAAATTTTGTAAAATTGATCAGTTAGAACAGTAGTACACGGGTATGATGTATTTTGAAAAGCAAATATACGCATGTTGGGTGTGCGTGCCCCTCAGTTTTCACTGTTTGGCATATTGCTTAAAAAAAAAGATTAGAGACCATTGCTTTAAAGTCCTTTCCAACTTTGAAACTCTGTGATTCCTGAGTGGAGGATGTGGGCTACTTTTATTGTTCTAGCAAATCTTTGATCAATCCCCATAGTCCTGTTGTTCTTCTCAAGGGAAAATGTCAGGAGAAAGATGCAGCATCCCTTCTCCTGCCACCAGTCATTCTAAAACAGATGTTCTTTACTTGGGATCCATGATTACAAAAATATTATTTGACGACTACTTCACCATAATTGGTTTTCTTTTTAACATGATATATTTTATTTTATGCATTGAAAAACACTATCCCAAGACAGTATCCATAAGTTTCACCAGACTGTCAAAGGTATCCGTGGAAAAAGAAATGTTAAGAACTCCTGATCTAAGATTTATCAAGGAGGAAATTAATGGATAGTGTGGTATAGTAGGAAAGAGCATTGCCTCTCATGTCAGAGGTCCTGGGTTCAAATTCTGCTCCTAATGTTTACTACCAGAGTGACCTTGGGCAAGTCTCTTTACTGGGCCTTAGTTTCCTCATCTGGAAAATGAGAGGTTTGCACCATATGGCTACTGAGGCCATTTTCAGCTCTAGATTCCATGATTCTATGATCCTCAGGCTGATAGATGGTCTCTTGGTTCTTTCCAACTCTTTATCACGCACTTGATGTCTTTGACTGATTAAGCTGTCATCTGGTATAGTTTTACATGTAACAACATTTGCACCCCACAGTTAAAGGTTAACAAAGCAAAAACCTTCAGTATGAAATTTGTCTGCACTAAAATGTAATAAATTAGCCAGTTAGGTATAATGATCGATAATTTTCCTTTGTTTTATGAGGCAGCAAGGTTAGGTAGCAAACAGTTCCATGTGGTTGAATGGGAGGTGGGGTTGCCAATAAGACAAGGCTAATGGAGTGGCCAAAGACACTGAAGATATACTTAATACTCTTTCCCCATACTTTCTTTGAGGTGAGGGGAGATGGGATGTTTTGGGCAATCTGATAGAATGTCAGAATGTCAGTTTTTGGGGGATAGTGATGGGGAAACATTGCCCAGTTGTATTCCTATTCTTAGCACCCTTTTGTTGGACTTCCATTATACCTTGGCCTGGTGATTCTTGCTTACTATTTAAAACGGGAAATGACAGTGTACAAACCTAGATAAATCTTTTCTCCAGAAAATGGCCCAAGTGGGGAGTTAATTACATGTGACTTTGGAGGCCATATTTTCAGGTATTACCAAGATTGGAGAGCTCCTTTCCACAGAGCCCCTTTGATTAAGCCACTACAAGACCCAGTTGGTAAATAAAAAATTAGGCACCACATCAAAAAGACTTCAGTGATGAAGCACAATTAGCCACAAGTTCTGAAGCTGCCAAGCATGTGAGAAGGGGGAGGAGGAAGCTTTTGATGTCCTTTCCACACTTTCTGACAAGTGTTTGACATAATTCACTAACTTTGAAAGTATTTTTAGGCTATGGAAATGAATCATGGCAGGAAGAACATTTGTAATAAAATATTTCAGTACTTGGCAATTTCCTTTTCTGCATTCCAGCTATTTATTTTGTATTGAACAGAGTTGGTGACTAGTTTGATTTGCTTTTTAAATCCTTATCAGGGTTAAAAAATAGTCAATAGTTTGCTATAGGCAATTTTCTCTTTGAGTTGAGCCAGAGGTTTTGTGTGTGTGTGTGTGTGTGTGTGTGTGTTTTGTGGGCTGGGAAAGATGGGAAATGGGGAGGATAAGTATTTGTTCTCTTTACTTTTTGTCCACTTTCCTCAAGAATCTTTTAGGAGAACAACCCTGCTGTCTGTTTTCCAGTTTGATGACCTTAATCTCTCCTGCTGCAACCTGCTTACTCTTACCTTTTTCTCCTTCCCTCAAATTCTATCTCAACTTTTCAAACAAAAATAGAGGAGAATGGGAGCTAGGGTTCCTTAGTTCCTAGTGCATAGGTCTTAGCCTGGTGGCAAATTTTCGTCTTTGTTATATAGACAATCTGATGTCTTAAAAAGTGTTTTTAATAATAATAATTAGTACTATTATTAGTTCTATTATTAATGATAATAATAGTAATTTAATAAATAATTCCCTTTTCACATCAACTGCATTTTCCATTGTATTCCTTCTCTTCTTCCTTCTGAGAGAGCTGTCTCTTAAAAAAAAAATCACATATAACATCAGACTTTTTTTATTGGTAGGTTTTGTGGATAATATCATGTTCATAAAAAGTCTTAATTATTGAAGAACTGCTCAGAAATAATTCATTAAGTTGTGCTTAGTGGATATGCTCAGCACTTTGCTAACATTTGGAACATTTAAGAGAAATAGAATGTCATAATTAATATCTTACATATGTAAAAAAACTCATTGTAGCTCATATTTCATCATTTGATCACTAAAACAGCCTTGTGAAGGGAAGCAGGATCAGTATTATTCAGTTCAGTAAACATTAAGTTTTATTCTCTTTTACAAAAGGAAATGAAGAAACAGAATGTGACATGGTCGCATAGCTAGTAAGTGGTAGAACTAAGACTAGAATCTTGATCTTTTGATTCCCATTCCTCAACTGTTTCCACTACTGCTTACTGCTTGCTCTTGACTAGTATCTTTCAATTTATTTGGGCTAACAAACATTAATTAATTAATACTTAGGTAGAAGATAGTGTTATGTGGTAATTGGGTCCTCACTGGTGTACTCTAATCCTAAGTCCCTGTTCTATTATTTTTTTTACACAAACCTTCTTGTCTCAAGTCAGCTACACCACTCTTTTTCTTCTTCTCATTAGTAGAGAACCTCATTTTCACCGGAAAAAAAAAAGAGTGCCTATGGGGCCAGTGCCTTTTATTCCCCCAATTCTGTACTTCAAGTGACTTCAACATCATCCCTCATCCTCTCCTTCTTTGCTGCAGTTGAAGAGGATGAGGTAATCCTTTCCCTTGCCAATCCTCTACTTATGCCTTCGATCCTATCACTTTCCTTCTCCTGGCAACTTGCCCCTTGGATCATGCCCTCTCCCTAATTTTCAGCCTCTTCTTCAGCCTCTGCATTCACTTATTAACTGCTGACTTCAAGTAGGATCAGATCACCCCCATTCTTGAACCATCACTTTGACCTTGCCAGTTCCTCTTGCTATGAGGAGCCGTCTCAGCCTTTTGCAAAGTGGCTTCTGCCTTACCCCAATGAAAACTTCATGTTTCAGTGTCACCAACACTCTTTTCATTGCTAGAGAAACCCAAGGTTCATCCTTGAACTTTACTCTCATTCATCTCTCTCCCCCGTCTCCAACCTCAGTATCTAGTCAGTTGCCAAGTCATTTTGATTCTCCTCCCTCAATATCTCCAGGATCTCTTTCCTTTTCTATCCTTGAAACACATTCATCCTAGTAACATCACCTTATCTTTTGCCTGGGTTGTTGTAATAGCTTCCTAATTGGTCTCCGTATATTTATTCTCTCCCCTTTTCAGTCCATCTTCCATGTAGCTGTCAAGTTGCACAATTCACACCTGCTCAGGAAGCTTCAGTGGCTTCCTTTTGTATTTAGAATAAAATACAAATTCCTCTTTCATTTAAACTCCTTCATGATATGGCTTCAGTCCTATGTTTCCAGACTGATTACACTGTATATCCCATCACAGATTGTCCTACATGACATTCAATCCTCTACCACAGAGCCATTTATCTCCTTCTGCTATGTTCCATGTCTGGAATGGTTTTCCTCTTCACATTTGTCTCATAGATTGCCCCCCTCAAACCACAACCCATATTCCTTCAGAACTTTGCTCAGGAGCCATCTCCTTCAGAAGGTCTTCCCTGATTTTTCCTGTCTTTCCTATAGCCCCTGAAAACACTTTCTTTTATTGTGTGTCGGTGTATCTCCTCTATTTGATTATCTCTGAATATATTATATCTATCCAGTACAATGTCTTTGAAGGGAGGAACTGTCTTATATTTCTATTAGTACTCCCAACCCTAAGCATAGGGCATAGAGTGTAGAAGACTCTTAATAAATATGTATTGATTTATTTATTGCTTGATTGAGAGGAGAAATAAGTGAGAACTGAAGACTTCATGAAGAAGCTGAGATAGATCTAAATCTTGCTTTGAAGAGTGAGTCAGAGAATAAAATGAAGAGTGAGGTGAGAATCCCAGATGCGGAAAATAAACATCAACTCAAGTATTCAATCAACAAGCATTTATTAAGTGCCTCCAATGTACCAGACTCTATTCTATGTGATGGGCATATGAGAGCAAAAGCAAAACAGTCTTTGTCCTCAAGGAACTTTATTCTAATGTATAAAGTATACAGTCCTGGCCTTCTGGTGATTAGAATGAGGAACTCATTTTTTTTTTTTTTGGTCACTTTTAAGTTACAGACACAAAGCATTATAATTATAGCCATTGTATATAGCCCAAGGAATTCCATTACACAATTTATATATAGCCTCTAAGATGAAAGGACAAGATAATGCAATTGAATTCAACAAACATACATTTAGTGCCTAATATGTGAGGCTCTTTGGATAAGGGGACAAATCAGTAAGCATTGTTTGACTAATGAATGAATGATTCTGGAATAAATGACTTAGGAAACATAATAGTTTCTTCCTTCAAGGAACTTACAGTCTACTGGGGGACATATAAGACATATATAGAAATGAGAATGATACAAGATATAATGTGATAGCACCATTCAGAGGAAGTGTTGTAGGAGAATGAGATAATGAATGTGTGATTGACTTTTTCCCAGTGGTGGTTTCAGTGCATGTTGGAAATCATGGACTTGATGATGTTTAAAACTCTGATCTTTGAACAGCTTCTATACTTTTCTTGCCTTTTTTTATCTTGAACTGACATCTAAGAAAGGAGTAAATATTCATTCAACAGTAGTAACTATACCTGACACTTATATTGCATATAACACTTTAAACTTACAATATGCTTTCAGTATATTAGCTGATTTGATCTTCACAAAAACCCTTTGAGGACAGTACTAAAAAATCATCATCCCTATCTTTAAGAGGGGGAAACCTAGTAAGTGAAATGACTTGCCTCTGTTCATATGGCTAGTTAAGTAAGTGTTCAAGTAAGGAACCATCCTAGGACTTTCCTTCAGGATGGTATTTAGGTTCTATCTGCATTTTTTTTTTAAAATATATATCCCTATAGTAGAACCAGGTAGTGGGGACTTAGTATAAATGCTTAGCTTGGCCTCTGAATCCAGGGCTCTTTTTACTACATAAACAAAACTGATTGACTAGTCTCTTAGTCAAAGTATAACTTTGGTAGATTTGGTTTGATAGTTAACTAAAAAAAAAAAAATCCTTACCCTGTGAGCACTCATGAATTCTGCCTCTTGCGGCAAGAACTCTTGCTTTCTTCTATGAACATGTGGGCATTTACTACACATGCATAATAGAGGACTGAGAATTCCTATTCCCAGGGTCTCCATGAGCAGTTTCTCTTGCAAAATTAGTTTTTTACTTGCACTGTCCTTCCAAACTTGCGGAATAATTGCTGTCTCCTGGGAAAACGATAACAACAACAATGGAAAATAAGGTTTAGAGCTGTGAGGGACCTTAGATGTCATATAATCCAGTGGTTCTCAAAGAATCTGGGGGTTCATTCCAGGAAGTGTTCAAGGTCAAAACTGTTTTAATTATATTAAGATGTTTTGATTTTGAATATGGTAAATATTGATATATAAACAAAAGTTTTTTTGGGCGCCTCAGTAATTTTTAAGAGTGTAAAGGGGCTTTGAGACTAAAAAGTTAGCTACATTTTACAGGCAAGGAACCTGAGTCTCAGAGAAGGAAAGCAGTTTGCTGAAATTTACATGACCAGTAATTGTCAAAACCAGGACTGGAATTCAGTTCCTCTGAGGTACTCTTTTCACTAGATATCATGCTATGAACCTCTTAAATCATATGTTTAATAAGCAGAATTTCAGTAACTTTCCAGTTGCCCCTTCTTTCTTCTCTGAGTGATCGTGGTTGGGCCACTTAGAACACATCTTTCTGTTTACTCTTCACTTAAAAATGACAAATGTTCCTTAAGGCTTCAAACTCACCTATCTGCTAAGGTATTAGCTGATAGGATTTACTGTAAAAAGACTTACTTTACTGATAAGCTGATACCAGCTTGTGGTTGTTTGCTTTTTTTCTTGTGGATTTTAGAGGAAGAAAAGCCTTAAATAACATTCATTCATTGATTCATTCATTCAAGAAAAATTTATTAAATTCCTATTAGTTAGGAGCAGATATTCTTCTTTGGAAAGTTTATAAACTGTTGAAGCTTGGTGGCTCCTGCCTGTAAGCTCTGCTATTGAAGAGGCTGAACCTGGTAACATTACCTGAGCCTTTGAGTTCTGAACCTCAATAGGACTAAATTGACCTAGTAGCTAAACCAGTCCCCAGGAGCAGGGCCCACTAGGCTGCCTAAGGAGGGACAAACTGGCCCCATTGGTCAAAGTTCCCTTGATGACCACTATTGGGATTGAACTGTGAGTAGCTGCCCACATCTCCAGTTTGGGCAAGATAGGGAAACCCAGTCTCTCCAAAGAACTATAGAAAGAACAAAAGTCTATAGATTGGCATGAATAACCGCCTACTCATTCTGCATTCTAGAACTAGCCCTGACAGCTCATTTCCCAAGTTTCTGTTATCTGCAGTTGGAGTTAATTACCTCTTTTTCCCTGGAGGGTTAGAATTCCTTGTTTTTCTAGAGGATAGAAGGTGTGTGAGTTAGATAATAACACAAAGTAGACAATTCATGACTCTCGCTTTTCCATGACTCACCAGAACATCTGCTGGGAAGACTGTAAACTTCAAAATTCAACTTGAGCCATTGGTTTTCTGCTAAATGTCCAAACATAAAGCACTTAATACCCTTCTGGCCCTGAAAACAGGTTTTACAATAATTTTTGCAGTGGCTGGTACACAGCAGGATTACAAACCTTTTGACAACAGTATTGAACCTCCTTCTCAGCGTATAATTGAATAAGATCCTAAAGGTGAGTAATAACTGGTGACCATCTGTCTATAGTATAACTTACTTAACACTTAACTTAACAAAAATAACTTTATTTATTGCCTTGTGTTTAAAGTGCTATAACTGTCCTAAGTAGGTTTTCTTAACAGTTTCTGAACATTAAACTAATTAGAAATATAAACAATATGCTCACACATACAATATACATATATATGTATGTATTATATATGTATATCGTGTATATGCATTATTTTAAGGTCTTCAGCAAGCAAATGAAAACTATATTCCCAGTCATATCAACAATAAATTGTTATTCAGTCATTTCAGTCATGTCCAACTCTTCGTGACCCCATTTGGGTTTTTTTTTTTGGCAAAGATACTGGAGTGGTTTGCCGTTTTCTTCTCCAGTTCATTTTACAGATGAGGAAATTTGAGGCAAACAGGGTTAAGAGACTTGCCCAGGGTCATGCAGTTTATATCTGAAGCCACATTTGAACTCAGGTCTTCCTGACTCCGGGCCTAGTACTGCCACCTAGCATCACGCAACAATAAATACTCCATGGTTAATCACTCTAAATAAAAAAAAAAAAAACTACACTGATTACACCCCATTGTTACTTGTATTAATGCAGTAGTAAATTTGTAGTAATTTGTAGTACTAAATTAAATTATACCCTATTGTTTTTTCTTAAATGATTATCTACTTACACACACCTAGAATATCTATATGTATCACTTAGAACATCTGGGTTACTGAACAGCTTGACTATATCTTGGATATATATATGTCCCCTCATGTGTGTGGAAATGCTGAAGACTTTAAAATAATGCATTATTTCCCATCAAATCTAAAGCCTCCTGTCCAGTTTCCAAGAGCCTAGAAATTCAGTTTCCTTATGTCAACAAACATTTATTAAGTGCCTATTGTATGCCAAACACAATGCTCAACCCCGGGAATGGCAAAAGACAGTCCCTGGGGCAGCTAGGTGGGACGATGAACAGAGTACCAGTCCTGGAGTCAGGAGGACTTGAGTTCAAATCCACCCTCAGACACTTGACACACTTACTAGCTGTATGACCTTGGGCAAGTCCCTTAGTCCCAATTGCCTTGCCTTACCCCCACCAAAAAAAAAATAAAAAGACAGTCTCTGTTATCAAGGAATTCACATAACAGTCCAATGAAGAAGAGAACATGTAAATACCTATGTACAGACCAGATATATACAGCATAAATTGGAAATAATCGACAGAGGGAAGGCACTAGAATTAAGACTTTGTACTAAAGTGAATAGGGTGCTGCATGTGGAATCAGAAAGACAAAGTTCCAGGTATGCCTGAGCAAATTGTTAACTATATTGGCTGAATCCTGAAGCACTCTGAGCCTGTTTCCTCTGGTGAAGATTTAAGGAAATAGTGTGGGTGCCCTAAATAAATGTGATCTATGATGCATCCCACAGAGTGTCCTCACTCATGACTGTATATTTTTATTCACATATTTTCCCTTCCTCTCTGCCAATTTATATGCCACTCCTCTTCCTACTCTATAGGCTTGTCAGACTTGGGCTGGAAGGAACTTTAGAGATCACCAAGTTCAGCCTTCAGACTGTACAGATAAGGGAACTGAGACGTAGATCAATGAAATGCCTTGTTCAACAAGTCAGCTACATAGGTAGTGTATTGTACCAAGCATTATACTAAGCATATGTGATTCGAATAGAAAAAGAAGGCAGTTCCTGCTTTCAAAGAACTTACTCTTATTGGGAAAGATAATGCATACTGGAGAATTCAGCTTCAGGATGGACAGAAAATTCTAGTGCAGCAGCAGGAAAGATAGTAATGCCCAGGAGTCCTGATCGTGTACGGAATGTCTGCTCCCTGGGGTGGGAAGTTGGGATTGGAGCAGATTCTGGGCTCCCTCTGGCAGGGATGTTGATTAAGGATTGGGAGAGAGGGGATCATTGACCTGCCAGCAGACAGAAAAGGGAATTAATTGCTGTCAGGAAAGTTGAGGATGTTCACTTTGCCATGTCTGCCTGGGATCCTCCAGATAGATACTCCTGCTATTGTGTGGGTAGCCTGTCATAGCAGAGGATGAAGGAGGGGAGTCCTGCTTAGACTGAGGATGTCCAGGTGCCTGTTGTTGGGGTCTGCTGTGGCCTGGTGGTGATTAGGGTTCTTGCTTGGCATCTGCCTTGGGATAGGGTATAAAATATTCCTTTCTGAATTTTTATAATAGAACAAAGATTAGTGTCTTACAGTTGCCTGAGGCTCTAAGAGTTTAACATGTTAATAATTCTATTTCAGAGGCAGGCTAGGAGCTGAGATCTTGCTGCCTTTGAGCTTGGCTCTGTCCATTTTACGATGCTGCCTCTCATCATTAAAATCTGCCATCTTTAGTATCTTTCCTAAGTATAGTATCATTAAATCATAAGCTACCTGAGGGCAGAAACTGTGAATTATACTTTTTAAAATGTCTTATTGCTCCACCTTAGTACTGTATTCATAGAAGGTACACAATAAATACTTGACTAACAGTTGAATAACTCTCAGTCTTGTGATCATAGGCTATCCTCTCACCTTTCCAAACCACAAGTTCTTCATCTGAGAAATGGGAAGACAGTGGACGGGATGATCTCTAAAGCACCTTTCACTAAATGTCAAACTCAGGATTGTCTCCAGATCATCTTGAAGTATTAGAATAGGATGTTATTAGAGGAATATCACTAACATTTTTTTTATTTTGGGAATGGACATGATTCCCAGATAATAACCCTTGATACTTTCTCTTTTATAATGGAATGATTTTCTTTTAAAATAAAAAAAAATCTTTATCAAATGACCTCTAAAAAGAATGTTTCTATGTGCAAAGTAGAACACAAAAACAGAACTAAGTGAAAACATAATACCTTGTTATGGTTTACCTTTTTAAAAAATACATAATAAATTCGGTATTATTTTCAAAATTGCTTTATTCATCTGTCTCCTTCTAAACTTCCTTATTCTCTTCTGTGCATTTTAATGGAATGCTTCAATGACCTTTCCTTCCTTCCTTCCTTCCATTCTTTCATTCGTTCCAACTGTGTACTAGTTCCTCTCTTCCCCACAAAATCCTCCATCCCCATTAAAAAACAACAACCCACTGTCCTGCTAAGCAAGTAAAGCAAAACAAATCCACATGTTCCCTTAGTTATCTGTGTCTAAAGATGTATGTCTCATTCTAAACCCTGAGTCCGCCCCTTCTGTCAGGAAGCATAGCATGCTTCCTATATACAAATATATATATATACATATAGACATACATATATGCACATATGTATACATGCATACACGACCTCTTCCTGAATTCATATAGCATTGTTTTTTTAGATTCTGCTTGTGAGACTGTTTTGTGTGATAGTCACTTGCATATACAGCTTATTTTCTCTATTGTATTAGAAACTTCTCCAGAGAAGAGATCAGGATCTAATACATGGGCCCAAATATTTGTTAAATAAAGGTAGCTTAGAAAGCTCACTATTGCCAGAGCCTACATTTGCAGTGCAAATATTCTGTATCCTGTATGTATAGTGGGTGATTAATATACATTGATTTTGCTATTAATGTCCTTAAATCAAATAAATCACCCTTTGGCCATAGTGTTTTTACAACCCAGAGAAGAGCTGAATATAACCCTTTCCATTAGGACTTTTAAAATCTTTCATTCTGTTTCTGGATGTTGCTTTACTTTGCTGGCACATTTACCATTGGACTCTGAAACTTATTGGTAGAATTGCTAAAGGTAGAATTGCCAACTTCTGTGTTGAAGCCATAGGGCCAGGTAGGTGGTACAGTGGATAGTGCATGGAGTCTAGAGATAGGAAGGCTCATCTTCCTGAATTCAAATCTAGTCTCAGACACTTAGTTGTGTGACTCTGGGGAAGTCACTTAACCCTGTTTGCTTCAGTTTCCTCATTTGTAAAATGAGTTGGAGAAGGAAAAGACAAATTACCCCAGTATTTTTGCCAAGAATACCCCAGTTGGTGCCACGAAGAGTGGGACATGACTAGAAAACAACTGAATAACAAAAATGTTGATGACAAGTAGACAAGGCAATTGGTAAGTCCCTTCCTAGCCTAAACTTGAGAGTCAAGGAGAGGTAACCAATATGTATTTCCCTTCCCTGTTATACAAATGCCATGCTGTTCTTGCCAGACTTCTTATCAAATTAGAAATTAAAGTTAGGGTCAGAAACGGCTCCCAGAAGACCTAAGAACACCAGGGACAAGGTAGCAGCAAATGTCCCTGCCGCTGCCTTGTGGAATTCCTCTGATCTCTCTCTGGTATTTATCTCCGTGAACACAAAACACAGAGCCATTCTGTTTGGCCTTCTGTCTATCTAAAGCTAACATTGGGGGAGGTGCCTGTTTAAGCTTAATAAGAAATATTAAACCACTTCAGATTGTTGAGAAAGGTAGGGTGTTTGCGTTTTGGGGGGAAGTGACACCAGTAATTTTTTTTGCTAGTACCCTGCTCACTATTAAGGCATTTAACAGTCTTAATTATACCATATAAAGAGAAGGAGCAAATATTTTCATATGAAGGCATCTGGAGCAATCACCCAGGAGGTCAGGCACACCTTCTTAGCAAGCAGAGAGAAAAGTTGCCAGAGGGGAAAAAAAGGTGACAACCAGAAATGAAAATGTGGTTGTGTCTGATGAATTCAGCACAAGGGAGATGGCACCAATGAATGGAAAACAAGGGCAGGGGAAGGAAATTGTATAGAAGCTTTACACGAGGTTGCCAAGTAAAATTTCTATACAACTTTAATAAATTGGCTTTACACATTGTAACAATTTTTTAAATTTTAATTTATTCAGTCATTGTTACTGACCAAGCAATAACCAAACAATCTTATCCAAGGACCAGATTCCTTCAGTCTGAAGAATCTCATTACCAGAATGTTAACTATTAAGTAATGTTTTTTCTAACTGTAACTATGTACACCATTTAGATAAAGTCATAGAAGAATTGCCATCTGCATCTTTGAAAGGAATAACCACAATAATGAAATCATGGGTAATTGAAATTATTTGTCAAGACTTTACACTTGGGAGGAACTTAAGGAGGAAGGAAAAAAAAAATGTCCTTCCTTCTTCTCTCCATTTGTTTCCCTCCTTCCTTCCTTCCTTCAGACTCGGAGGACTTAGTTTCACATTCTGCCTCCATAATTTACTACTCATATAACTTTGGGAAAGTCAGTCGGCCTCCCTGGGCCTCAGTTTCTCCACCCGTAAAATGAAGGGATTGAACTGTATGGTCTCTGAGATCCCTTCAAGATCTGGCTCTATTATCCTTTGATTTTTTTTTTTTTTATATTGCTGACACTTTACATTGCTGTCACTTTCCAATGACTCTTACCCTCTAATAGAACTCTCTCGTGAAACAAAAAAGCACAGAGAAGCAAAAAAAAGAAAAAAGAAAAACAAAAGAAGAAAGAGGCAACACCCATTAGTCACATGTGACCATATGTCTCATTCTGCACCTGTAAAGAAAGGAAGGAGGCACTTGATTAGTTGTGTCCAACCCTTTGTGATCCATATCACACCAACCCCTTCTGTGTTCCATAATAGAGTCCATGGGCTTTTCTTGGCGAAGAGGTTGGAGGGGTTTGCCATTTCCTTCTCCAGTGGATTCCTTTTTTGTTAGAACTCTCCACTGTGACCCGTCCAACTTGGGTAACCCCACATGGCATAGCTCATAGTTTCATTGAACTACATAAGCCGCTCTGTCATGACAATACAGTGATCCAGAAAGAGTCACGGCCACATATGACTCTATGCCTCATTCAGCACATGGAGTGAGAGGAAGAAGGCATACATTATTTCTCTGAAGTTAAAATCAGTTACTGCATTGATCAACCAATTCAGTTTTTTTTTATTGTAAACTTCTGAGAGGCAGAGTAAGCGGTGGAAGGAGCTCCAGACCTTGAGGCCAGGAAGACCTTCGTTCAGTTTCCACCTCTGACACATCCTGGCTGAATGAGTCTTGCATTGCTCTGGACAAATCTAAGATTCTTGAGCTGCAAGAGAAGGTGCCAATCTGCATTGATAGTGGGGATTTCTTCAATAAAATCACAAATTAAGTCCCTAATTTCTGTTGTGAATTTAACAGTCATCAATGAACAGAAACTTTGCAAGGTGCAAAAAAAAAAAAAAAAAAGAGGTTTATACAAAGAAGAAATTATAAACTTCTGTTAATACCCAATTTGGTAGTTGATAACTAAACAAAGCAGAGGAAGCAGGTAATAGAGCAAGAACTGTGATTTGACTTGTTTGAAGCAATTGATATAATTAATCCAACATTTCTCTTTTATAAAAGTGTCACCAAAGTGACTGAGAAGGAAAGAGGTAATTGACCTTTCTTCTTCTTCTTTTTTTTTTTTTTGGAGGGGGGAAAGCAGGGCAATTGGGGTTAAGTGACCTGCCCAAGGTCACATGGCTAGTAAGTGTTAAGTGTCTGAGGCTGGATTTGAACTCAGGTCCTCCTGACTCCAGGGCCTGTGCTCTATTCACTGCGCCCCCTAGCTGCCCATTGACCTTTCTTCTAATGACCAATTGGGTAAGGGCAGGAAGGAGAGCAGCCTCAGGTGGGCTCCAGGCCCCTTTCCTGCCACGGCCTCTTTTGGAGGCATTGAAGCATAAATAGAACCATCTCTGTAGAAACTGCTTCTGTCAGGACACATCAACACAGATCTCCCAAGTCAGGTAGGAGCTGGAACACCTGGGACTCAAGAGTTCTGCAGGTTCCACAAATGAGCTGTTTCATGGGGTAGAAAAAAAGATGTTTTTATAACTATTTGGAGGAATGCTGAAAGTGGATGGTTCTCCCTAGAGATCCCTGCAGAACACTGGCAAGTTCCCTTGTGACAGATCTATGGATTTTGGCCAGAACAAGAGTTAGCTATGAGTATTCTAGCCTAACAGGAAACTTTCCTGTGTGAGGGCCTCTTTGTTTTCTCTTGGGTGCATCCACCTTCTCTTGTCCTTGGCAGGTGGCTCTGTTTGTTTTGTGGTGAAAAGAACAGAACTGGTTAGATTGGGGGTGGAGTAGAGGATGGGGGAGGGAGATGATATAGTTATTTCCTAATAGGGGTTTTTTTTTGGTTGCCACTAAATCCATATTTCAAAAAATATTTTCCTACCCTCAATATAGAAATAGAATAAATTCATAGATATAATGAACTTCGGTCTAAGAAAGAAAAGTAAACTGGAAAAGTTAATAAGTGACCTGGTCTTCTGTGTTTTTTACATGGAAGGATAACTTGTGGGCTGTCAGAAAGCCATGGAGGAAGGTAGGCCTACTAGTATCCAGTATCCTGAAATGGGGCAGTTATTTTTGAACAAAGGTATTGTTCAGGCTTCAGCCTGAGGCTCACTTACAGATTGTGATGGGACCTCTAAGTAAGAGCTGTAGCTTCTAAGGAGAGGGCAGTTTCTAGTGTCTATGGTGCAGAAAGGGCTAATTGTCTTTTGGAGTCTCACTTGCAGTGACATCAAGGCTATGGTCAAGTATGAAGGACAGCTAATGTTTTACTCCTCAAGTCAATAAATCTTTTTAAGTGTTCACCATTAGCTGAGTGCTGTACTAGGAACTGGGGCAGATACAGAGAAATAAATAACACAACTGTTACCCTTGAGAGGTTTATAGCCTATTTCTGGAGTCTTGTAGGGGAACCTAGATACACAAAGACAAATTACTAGAGAACAGCACATTAGTTCTGCAGTAAAGTGTGCACGGTGTGCTATAAACTATAAGGACTCTGGACATTCAGAAGAAGTAGGAAGTACTGTGGTCTGGAGAACCACAGAATTGGACAGGACTTCAGAGGCCGTTTGGGTCCAACTCATATCATAACCAGAATCCTTTCTAAACATATTTAACAAATGGTCATAAAGCATTTGCCTTAAAACTTCCAATGAGGGGTAATTTACTAGCTTCTAGGGAAGCCCATTCCCTAGATTTAGAGTAACTCCAATTATTTGGAACTATTTCCTTATACTGATCCTAAATCTTCCTCTCTACAACTTCCAACCGGTACCTCTATTTCTACCCCTCTTTGAAATAAAAGGCCTTGAAGTCCTTGGAGATGATCTATCTTATCTTCCTCCTAAACATCCTTTTCTTCAGGCTAAACATGGTCTTGGGGCATGGTCTTAGGGACCTATCTCCATTCCCTGGTGTCCTCCTTAAATGTCCTACCTAAAATGTGTTTTCTAGGACTGAACGCAGTATTTCAGATGTGATTTGGTCAGAGCAGAAGACAGTAGGACTATCATCTCCTTAGTCCTAGATGCTTTACTTCTTAATGCAGCCCTAAATCACATTAGCTTCTTGACTGCTGTATCTTCTGGTTGTTGACTCATATTGAGGTTGTGATACATTAAAATTCCCAGATCTTTTACAAATTTTTTACAAATTTTTACGTCTTTCCCATCTCCTTGTAAAATTCATTAGATTTTGAATTCCTATCAAATTTCATAGTATTAGGTTTAGGCCATTGTTTTAGCCTTTCAAGATACCTCTGAATCCATATTTGGCTCTGTGGTATGTTGGCTCTCTCTGCCAGCTTTGTTTCATCTGCAAAACTGCCCAGGACGCCATATATGCTTTTATTGAAGTCATTGATAACAGTGATAAATAGCATAGAGGAAAGGCAAAGTTTCCAGAGGACTACTCATTGGATCTAGCCATCTAATCAGTTTGGAATCTGCCCTACTATGCTCTCATCTAATGCACATTTCACCATCTTGTTTACAAGAATTACATTATGCAATTTGATAAGCCTTTTGATAAAATCCAAGTCAATTATATATGGACTAGAACATTCTTCCAATGAACCAAATAACCATGTCAAATAAAAGCAAATCAGTTAGGCTGGCATGACCTTTTCTGGGAGGAGATGGGATGGAAGGAATCAGTCAAGAAGTTCCTCACTCGTAGAAACTTCTTTTTAAAATTTGTATCTCTTTTTTTATTTGGAGGGAGGAGGGCAAGCCAGTTGGGGTTAAGTGACTTGCCCAAGGTCACACAGTTAGTAAGTGTTAAGTGTCTGAGGCTGGATTTGAACTCAGGTTCTCCTAAATCCAGGGCTGGTGCTCTATTCACTGCACCACCTAGCTGCCCCCTAATTTGTATCTCTAGTGCTTATAGTAATCCCTGGCACATATTAAGTGCCTAATAAATGCTGATTGATCTAAACATATGGAAAATCCGAACAAAACAAACGTAAGATAATTTGGAAAGTGTGTGAAGTTACCAGTAATTGGAACATCAGGAGAGGACTGAGAAGCTTGGAGGCTGCAGGGTTAACAACAGGAATGAAAGGCATAGAGGTGAGAAATGTGCCCAGTGTGTGAGCAGGACAGTGCAGAGACCATTTTGACTGGTCCAAGACTTTGTGTTGACGATTGTGTCTAAAAAAGTTATAAAATCATATGTGTTCAATTAGTGACATGAAGAACACTGAGATTTCACTGATCTCTCCTGCTTATCTTGAGGGTGGAGGAATTTTGTGTGTCCTACCCAGGGGGTGCAGGTAGGGGAGATTATAAAGTGACTGATAAATTCTGGTCAAGGAATCATAAAAGGTTTCTGTTCATAAAAGGCAATAGTAAAAATCATTCGTTGGGATCATAATAGTCTTTCTTTTGTGGAGGTTAAATCATCTTTTATAGTAAATAAGATCTTGTAACTTTCACAGAACTCTCGTTTACTGAAAATCATGGATATTATAAGGTTAGGTTTCTTTTAGAAAATGCCAGAAATGTACATTATCTGTATACTTTCTCAGAAAGTTCCCTTGTTTCTGAGAGAAGAGAGACATCTGAGGCTTGTGGGAAATCTCAGTAAAGTTGTTTCTGTTTTGTTAAATAATTAGCTTATGCATATGGCATCTCTTAAACTTTCCATGTTTGGTTTAAGGATATCCTGACAAACTGATGTTGTTTGGGTCTAGGATTACCTTTGCAGGTGAATTGTAAATTTGATCATGTGCTGATTTATCCTGGTCAAAACAGGAATATATGTGACCCTTCTACCCCTGCACAGTTTATTAGGGCCTTTGATAGAAGCAGATAGGTGACACAGTGGATAGAGGGCTGAACATGGAGTAAGGAAGAATTAAGTTTAAATCTGGCCTTAAACATTCACTAGCTGTGTGACCCTGGCCAAGTCACTTAACCTCTGCCTCCCTCAGTTTCCTTATTTGAAAAGTAGTACCTACTGCCAGAGCTGTTGTGAGGATAAAATGACATAATATTTGTAAAGTGCTTTGCAAACCTTAAAGTGCTATAGAAATGTTAGATGTTGCCATTACCAGACTCCATGAATGGGCGCTAAGAGAAGCTCTCCTCCTCTGCAATGCTGCTTACAGTGTCTGGTTTATTTTGAGGTGCTCATGTTGAGCCCTTCCATTGACTGCAGCTTCTGACTTCACTAGTGATTCATTTTGAGCCACACCTATCTTTAAACACTCTCATTGGCCTCAGCTGATCCAGTGTGATGGCCTGTCCTTATTTTCTTGACAGATGCAAAAAAAAAAAAAAAAAAAAAAATAAATCACTACACTTCCTTCAAAGCTCTGTCTTTTGTCTTCTCCCCGGCTGGGACTCTGGGAGATATTTGTTATTTCCTACATGCTGGGTCACTATTTATATGGTGATTATCTACCTAGTTTTGAAACTCTTGATACTTCTGCCTCTTGTTGCTATGAATTGATCATCTCTAATTCACAAGAAGGGGACTCCAGTGAGATTTGTAGATATGACTAAGGTGTCCAGTTAAATCATTAGAAGAAAGGTGGTATTCTGACAGAGTCCTGGATTTGGAGTCAGGGGACTTGGGTTCAAATCCTGGCTTTGCCACTACTTTTTTTGTGATCTTGGCCTCTTTAAGACCTCAGTTTCCTCATCTGTAAAAAAGGGTAGGAAGAGATGGTGTGTAAGGTTTCTATTAAATCTTTAAGTCCTTTAACTACAAATAAGCCTCCCACATTTCTAATATGTGGTCTCTATTCTTTCTGTTAGATTTGTCTGCTCCAGGAAAGAGCCAGCATATTTCTTCAGGCAGGAAATGAATAAAGACCATTTTGATTTGTCACTACTTCTCAGACTGGATGTGCAACAATTTGGCTTCTTTTGGTATTGACAGAAGTGTAATTTATTGACACAGTCCCCTGTCTCTATATTAGAGTATCAGTTCATCTTGTTTCTTTTCACAGTCAATCTTATCACAAATCCTTGTTAACCTCTCCTATGCTGAATAAAAGCAATGTACATTTGGCATATATTGTGTGTATGACTTCTCAGTGGCAAGGAAAACCAGTGACATGTTTTGAGGATGGTTACAAATGAAAAATTTTAAGAACTCCTCGTCATTTAAGACTTAAAACAATATTTCTGGGTGTTGGCACATGCCTTTAATTTCAGCTGCTGGGAGACTGAGGGGCCTTGAGGGTTCTGAGCTAGAATGGGCTAATGGACTTAGTCCACATTAAGTATGGCATTGGTCAATATGGTGTTGGGTCCTGGGAACAGGAGCAGCCTGCCTGAGGAAGGGCAAATCAGCCCAACTTGGAAACAAAGAACCTCAAAGCTCCGGTGCCGATCTGGAGTGAGACGGGGCCCATGAGTGATCTGTGAACTTCTCTAGGCTGGATGAGAAGAGGAGAACGAGCCTTGGGAAAATGAATGGCAGAATTGTTACAGTTTTTTGTGTGTATTTTTTGGGGGTGGAGAGGAGGGGGTCCTTTCAGCTTCTGTTGACCCATACATAGCACCAGTGAGAGGTCCTTTGGTGTGATGGCTAGAGGGGTAAGGGGGGAAGGGAACGATAAGCGTTTCTTAAGCACCAACTATATACTGGGCAGCGTGCTAAGTGCTTTACCAATACTGCCTCGTTTGGTCTTCACAGCAATTTCGTGAGGTAGGGGCTGTTATTCCCGTTTTACTGTGAAGGAAGCGGAATCAGGCAGAGGTTAAGGGCTGTCTTTGGAGTCAGGACATTTTGGGTCAAGTCCTATTAGCTGTGTGAATATAGTCGTGCCACTTAAACTCAGGGTCCTAAGCAACTCGTTTAAGTCTGAAAGTTACAGATAAATTGCTGATCATCCTTAGTAGCAGGAGTTCCACATACTTTTATCAGTAAAAGAACCCAGGCTTCTGCCCCTCTCCCCCATCCCACCCCTTCAAAAACAAAATGCAGCAGCAGTGCTTCGGGAAGGGCAAGGGTTCTGCTTTAAAGGATTTTCTGATGACTGAGGACTTTTAAAGAGGTCACCACAGTACTCTGAAGGTGACCCCTGATTAACTTCCGGGCCCAGACACTTTTAAGGTTCTTGGGAATGACCACCTGAACTCTCTAATTGTAGGAAACACTCCTGGAGAGCCTGATGGTTACAGTTTATTTAAAAATCTTGCTCAACGTGTTGGATTTGTTAGTGGCTCTGTGTGTGTCGTGTGTGTGCGCATGTTGACAACAAGGTTGATGGTGCTGTTTGTAAAGTGAGGTTCTCACGTGTGAGTATAGCAAACCTTGTTGTTGTTACTGTTTATTAGGTACCTTAGAGGTCATTTATCAATTAGAGGGTCATAGTATTCTAGAGCTAGAAAGTGATCTCAGAAACCATTTCTAAAATAAAGTATTCGTAAAGTGTTTCACGAGCCTTAAGGCTACATATAAATGCTAACTTATCATTATGATTATTGTTGAATACAACCAACTCATTTTACTGTTGAGGAATCCAAGTCCCATAAAGGGTACATAAAATGCTCAAGACCACACAGGGAGTAGCAGCCAAGTTTTGAAAGCAAGTCTTCCTACCCTATTTCGGTATTCTTTTCATTCCACCATAATACTTAGCTTGCATGGGTACTAAGTGGCAGACCCAGGATTTTAACACAGGTTCTCAATTTTCTTTCTATTCAACTACTCTCTCTTCCTCAACTTCTGGCATTTCTAAGCAGCAGGAAGCTGGAACCATTGCAATTTTCTAGGTGGAGTCCTGCTTCCTACCTTATTCCTTGGAGTATTTCAAGGAGACTGGAGACATTGAGCTACATAAACAAAGCTTTCATGTCCTATTCACAAACTGTGGTTTAGCTTCTAGGCTTCATGATAAGGTAAATAGCATCTTATAAATAGTCATATGAAGCTATTGTTTGTCTGGAATTTGAGAAGACATAATAAAACTGGGTGAAGTTTACCGAGAAAGTTTGGACATATTTTTAAAAATGTATTTTTAATCAGATACAGAGTTTAAAGTGAGGTCAGTAACCAAGAGGGAGATGTTGTGAATGTGAACGATCTTGTGAGGTTCCATGCATGGTCTCACCTTAGCCTTGGAGCTCGCCAGACCTCATCAGCTTCCCCAGAGATTCTGGCTCAACTTGGAAACTAGTCCAGGGTCCTTGCCCCAGCCCCACAGGCTTGATCATTCAGACTCAGCTCGAGATAAGAAACCTCTTAGGCCTTCTTGGCCTCTGAATCTGCTTTTTTTCTGAGCAGCTAAGGACCTGAATTTCTAATTGCCTGCTATCTATCCCACCTCTATCCCCACACTATTTTCTTCTCTGCTATATTCTATATTATTCTGTATTATGCATTCTATATCCTTGACCTCTTTGGCTTCCTTTCTTTGGCCTTGTTCCCTTTTGCTGCTTGACTACCCCACACAGAGCATATTTTCTAGGATGAGAGGTTGTGTAGCATAGTATTGGCCTTGGAGCCAGGGAGACCTGAGTTTAGATCCTACTTCTGGATATCTACTAGGCAATTCACTTGTTTAATATACCAGGCAGTCCTTGAGGTTATATATTAAAGATGAGCTGTAGATTGGAGAAGGGATTTTCCACACTGAAAGTTTCCCATGCTGATGAAATCACATTTTTAGCTCTTACCTCTCCCCTCATAAAGCCCCTTCCTCCCTTAATGAGAGAGTACGTGTGTGTGTACACATATATATTTATACACACATTTTACATATGTATATGTATCATAAATATACATGTATTTTTTACATATATATGTAAATTCAGAATTAATATACAAGGACAGAGTGATTCAAAATGTGTATATAAAAGAGAACTACCCAGACATAAGTTCTGTCTAGGTATTGGGTCCCCGGCCTGTCTGAGTCTGTGATTTTTTTCTCAGCCTTCCTTGTGACCCTCAGAGAGAATTTAGTCTCAGAGCATACTAATGGATTCATCCATCAGAGTGTGCTAGGTCAAACTCATTGGTCAGTCCTGTAAGCCAAATTGTACTCTTGGATGATCAGAAAATTTCCTCATTGAATGGCAAGTTTGTAGGTGTTCCGTCCACGTTGTTTATTGCACTCTGCCTCTGCGACCCCTTCCTCTGATTGGTTAGTTCCTAAATGGTGCCCAGGCCAACCCTGTCTTCATCCTTTTCTGGACTCCAGTCTTGACTCTCTATACTTTCTGAACTTCAGCATTGTGCAGGGGTAGCCAAAGCCAATTAAGTGCAAGCTTCTTATGCCTTGCCTTTGGCCACATGTAATTACAATAGTTTCTCCAGTTGCCACAGTTGGAGAAGCTTTTGGAAAGATGCCAGACATCATGGCACCAGGAACTCATGTCCTGGCTCAGAGTCTTCTGGGAAAACGAGCCTTTTCTAGACACTGGTGTTTTAACTCTAAAATAAGGATGAAACTGACATAATTCATAGGAAACATTGGGCAAAAAATTAATTGTACTTCCTGTTCCTCTCTGAGGTTCTATAGAAACATTAGGTGATGGAGAGGATATGATCATGAAAACAAATTCTGGTTGTGTGCATCACAGGAAATTGTTCAGAAACTGATCAAAATTCAGGTTGTAAGTCAAAAGTATTTACAAGCACAGAGAATTTGGGGTAGAAAAAGAAGGGGGCAAAGACTAGAGGGAAAAGAGTGTGATGGGAATAAACCTTATAGCATACTCTGAATTGTTGTGTTTCTTTATAGGCTCCATCCTGTGGAAAGAGAACTGGTGCTGAGGTTTTATATGCCTCAGTGTTCTCATCTGTATAATGGAGAAAATAACCCACTTGTACTTTCTATCTCATAGGAGTGTTGACAGGGAAAGAGTTAAGTTAGCTGTAAAGTACTAAAGAAATGCTAACTGCTACTATTATTATTGTTCTAAAACTTGAGATTTAGCTGCCTTCATTTGAAAATGAAATTCATGCGTAACATTTATTGGTAAAATTTAGAATCCTTTACCTTGCCTAATGTCATAATTCATCAACAAAGAGTGATTAACAAAATCTCTGGTCCAGCTATTCCCCTCCCATTGCTAATGTGTGAACTCTCATGATCCTCATAATTCTTGGCTTTCTTGGGAGATAGATGTGGGACATTTGGATTTTTGAGGCTAACTGATGTTATTGATTTAAAATACCCAATTCTTTGCCATTTCTCTTTCTGTGGGTTTTTTTTTTTTTTTTTTTTTTGTCCTTCCACTTTTGGGGGAAGGGCCCAGGCCTGCCATTTTTTCATTTGCCTCCTGGCTCTTCTCTGCTTCTGACTCTTCCAGCCTTTAACACCATGCTCCCTTGTGAGTATTACCTCCTAACCTTTGTTTTTCAACTCCCTTTTGTGTGTTGTCTTTCTCTCATTTGAATGTAAGCTCTTTGAAGTCAGGAACTGGCTTTCTTTTTGCTTATATGCTGAGTATACTGCCTGGTACGTAGTAAGCACTTAATAAATGCTTCATGCTTTTCCATATTTGTTGTGACCAAAAAGTGGCCAACAACACTATGTGCCAAGACATTTCTGGGAACTAATCTTTGGATTAGTTTTCTAATAATAATAATTTATAGTCTTTGGAGAGGGATTAGCTGAACATGTGGCATTCCAGACCCCTGCTGAGAACCTTTATCAGTCCCTGATGGAGTCTTTACAAATAGGAGCTAGCTACCTTGGTGATCTGGACCTCAGAGATACAGAATTTTAGGAATTTTTCCTAGTATATGAAGCCAGAATTAAGACACTTTGCCAGACTTTGGGATTTAATCCTTTTCCATGCTTCTTGGCAGGAATGGGAGCCATCCTGCCTGCCCATCCATTGTTGTAGCTATTAGAATTTTTGATTTTCTGGTTGAAACTGTATCTTAGATGCTCAACTACTGTGTGAACAAAAAGAATAGACAGGAATCATTTGAGGTTTTTTTCCTGAAAGTAGGAAGAAAGATGTTACAATACCGCATATGATAAAAGTACTACCATTACCTTATATTTGAATAGAAAGTTTATCACTTCTTAGCATCTTCAGCTATGTTCTCACTTTATCCCTGTAACAACCCATTGTGTTATTTGGTGTGTTATCTATTATCTCCAATGTATTACTACTACTAGTACTACTAGTACCATTACTACTAAGATAGCTTCTGCGGCTACTCCTTCCTGTCCCTCCCTATCTTCTTTCTGTTATATCAGGTAGGAAAGTAGATTTGGGGAGTAAGGGAAGGATGGGGAACAAATCTTTTTTTTTTTTTTTTTTTTTGCTTTTTGGAGGCAGTTGGGGGTTAAGTGACTTGCCCAACGTCACACGGCTAGTAAGTGTGTCAAGTGCATGAGGCTGGATTTGAACTCAGAGCCTCCTGACTCCAGGGCCGGTGCTCTATTCATTGCTCCACCTAGCTGCCCCACAGGGAAGAAATCTTTCGGACAGTTCTGCTTTTTTATTAGAACCTTGTTTACTTAGAGTAATGATGCAGGTGTAATTGTATGAAGAAACTATGACCCATTATTATGCTGCCAAGATCATTGGAGACCTGGGGACATCCACTGTTCATGTTTCACATTGAGGCCCAGTGTTCTCTGTGTACTTAAGCAAAACCATGCTCCAGACATAATTTGTGGAATGTGGAATCATTCTTAAACCCACTTCCTGTACTTCTGCCTTGTATTCAGTTTCCCTTTGTGATGATGATGAACTATCAATCATATTGGGTAGGTCTTACTTCTTGGAAATGCTTAATAACAGGAAGGGGGTGGTGGTGATTCAACTGGCATAAGGTCTAAAATTTGCCTCAGGACTTTGAGGCTTGGTGATACCATAGTAAATCCCACTCTTGGGTGTGTATGTGATATTGGGGGTTGGGAAGAAAGGGTGAAGGAGAGTTTATTGGGCAGCCATTTGTACTGTTTGGATATGGTTTAAGAATAGGCAAGCCAGCTCCCTAGAGGGAGGAAATTAAATGTACAACACACAGAGGAGACACAGACACACACACACAGACACACACACACACACACACACACACACACACACAGTTTGTGTCCTAGCTCCTTGTATTGGAATTAAGGTTGACTTCCATAGTCATGGCCATGGTCATGAACAGGATATGACCCAAAACATAGGCTGTATCCCTAGATCCTCACCCCAAGCTCAGGTGGGTCTCCCCTGGGCCTTCCTCCTGACTTCGGAGTTTGTGGTGTGGGCAGCTGGATGAAAAAGCAGAGACAAATCAATATTACATTTCCCTCCCCTGCATGCCCGAACTGTTTTCATTTACTCAGCAAGAAGGCAGAAAAAAAGGAAAACACAAGGCAGTGCCGGGCAGAGTTCTTGTTAATTAGTAGAACGGATGCTCCCTGGAATTCATTCCAGAGAGCGATGAGCAGGAGGCCTCTCCCCTAAGACTCCAGTGTAGTCACAGGTTTCCAGTCAGCAGAAGCCCGTGTCGGGGATATTTATCCAATACTCGGGCGAGGAGAAGTGAATCAGCTCTTTTTTGGAATTTACAAAACGCTTGAACGTGTCTGTTTGTGTTCTTATTTTGTTGAGTTTGTGTTTGTCCCGAGCACAAGTCCCCAATCACTGACTCAAGGGAATGATGTGAGCATTTCCAAATTAGTGCATTGGCTAAGGGAAGATGTGCTGACTTTGAGTGAATCTGGTGTTGTCTTGAAAAAATACTGCTGTGCATTTCCTGGAGATACTATTGCATGTGCTTTTTAAAATTGTACTAGAAAATAGGGCACGTGTAGATAAGCAGACTATTTTAGAAATAGTGGAAATGTGTACCAGTTTAGCAACTGCAGCATTGTTTGCCTCATTTGGAAGAATTTTCTTAGAATGATAATCAAATTTTCAAGCTGAAGAAAGAACTTGAGGCAAGAGGAATGAATAGGAAGGGGGTTGGCTTTGCAATCAGAATGCATTTGTTTGAATCTCAACCATCATTTCCTTTCCTTGTCACCTTGGGGAAATTACTTGACCTCTATTTTTTTTTCTTTTTGGAGGGGGGAAGGTGGGGCATTTGGGGTTAAGTGACTTGCCCAAGGTCACATGGCTAGTGTTAGGTGTCTGAGGCTGGATTTGACCTCAGGTCTTCCTGACTCCAGGGCCGGTGCCACATAGCCACCCCCACTTAACCTCTTAATCTGAGTTTCCTCATCTGGAACATGCTTGAGTTGGGCTAGATACCCTTGAAAATCCCTTCTGGCTCTTAATCTATGATCTTGTGACCATCTAATCCAGGATGGCCCTCTGAGTGCTCAAGCGCAACCCTTTGACTGAGATAAAGGCTGCACTTGAAGACCTAGAGGGCCACATGTGGTCTTGAGGCTGCAAGTTCCCCATCCCTGACAATACCTTCCATGTACAGGTGAACTGATAACTTGGAGTATTTGGGAAATCAGGCCATACTGCTTGTAATCTCTACATATACCCTGAGATTTATTTCCTTAGCTGGAATGACTTTACATGGAATGACATCTTCCTGGATAAAGACCTGCTAATTAATTAGTTAGTAAAATAATTAATGATAATAATAATGAACCCCTTCCTACTTGGAATCTATTTGCACAGTCTAGCCTCCTAGAGCCCCTCATTTCTTGATGATCACCCACTTCTTAGGGGATCTCCTTGTTTTCCAATTTTTTGCCACCACAAAAAAGAGCCGCTATAAATATTTTTGTACATACGGGTCCTCTTCCCACTTCTCTGATCTCTTTGGGATATAACCCTAGAAGTGGTATTGCTGGGTCAAAGGGTATGCACTTATTTATAGACCTTTGGGCATAGTTCAAGATTGCTCTCCAGAATGGCCGGATCAGTTCACAGCTCCACCAACCATGCGTTAGTGTTCCAGTTTTTCCATATCCTCTCCAGCATTTATTATTTTGCTGTTTTATTATCTTAGCCAGCCTGGCCTGTGAGATGTTGTTTTGATTTGTATTTCAATGAGTCAAATTCTACAAAATCTGACTGATAGGTGTTATCTTGTTCTTCAGAAGAAGGAATAACAGGGAAGAAGATGCAATACTTAAAGTAACAGATCTCTATTTTTAATTTTTATTTTTTTGTACTTTTTGGAGGGGGGAAGGTGGGGCAATTGGGGTTACGTGACTTGCCCAAGGTCACAAGGCTAATTTTTGTGTTAAGTGTCTGAGGCTGGATTTGAACTCAGGTCCCCCTGACTCCAGGTGCACTGGTGCGCTATTCACTGTACCACCTAGGCACCCCCTGACCTTTATTTTTCTTTGCTTTTTAAATTAATAATGGGATTCTATGTTGTGCGTCATGAAGAAGACCAAATGTATGTATTCCTGGTTGCAAAATTTCAAAGTTTTGGGAACTCAATAAAAATTATAGGATCATAGACTTAGAACTGGTAGGGATTCAGATGACATCTCACTCAATAGCCACATTTTAAAAAATATTATGTATTTAATTTTAGTTTTGAACATTCATTTCCACGAGATTTTGAGTTACAAATTTTTCTCCCCATCTTTCCCCTACATCCCACCCCAAGATAGCAAGCCTACTGAATACTCCCCTTTCCCCAATCTGCTCTCTCTTATATCCTCCCGCATCACCCCCTCCAACTTTCTAGTAGGACAAGACGGATTTCTATACCCCAGTGCCTGTATATCTTATTTCCCAGTTACTTATAAAAACCCATTTTTAAAAAACATTTATTTTTAAAACTTTGATTTCCAGATTCTTTCCCATCTTCCCTCCTCACCCACCCGCATTGAGAAGACAAGCAATTCGATATAGGTTGTATATATGTAGTTACACAAAATGTTTCAATGGTTGTTATATTGTGAAAGACTAATTATATTTCCCTCCATCCTATCCCCGCGCCCCACTTACTCTATTTTCTTCTTTGACCCAGTCCTTTTTCAAGTGTTTACTTCTAAGTACCCTCTCCCTCATTCTGCCCTCCCTTCTATCATCCCCTCTTATCCCTTTCCCCCCTGCTTTCCTGTAGGGTAAGATATCCAACTCAGTGCTTATGTTATTTCCTCCTTAAGCCAAATCCAGTGTGAGTAAGGTTGACCCATTCCCTCTCACCTTCCTGCTCTTCCCCTCCATTGTAACAGTGTTTTCTTGCCACTTCTTTATGAGATAATTTACCCTATTCTATCTTTCCCTTTCTCCTTCTCCCAATATATTCCTCTCTTACCTCTTAATTTTATTTTTCAGATATCATCCCTTCATATTCAACTGATCCTGTACCTTGTCTGTTTATACATTTTCACACATATACACACACTCACATGTATATTTATATACACATATACCCTCCTGTACATACATATATATATATATGTATGTATGTATACAAATATATTCCCTTTACCTATCCTCATACTGAGAAAAAGTCTCGTGAGTTAACAAAGATCATTTTTCCATGTAGGCATGTAAATAGTTCAACTTTAATAAGTTCCTTATGATTTCTTTTTTCTGTTTACCTTCTCATACTTCTCTTGCTTCTTGTATTTGAAAGTCAAATTTTCTGTTTCTTATTCTAAATTTTATTTATTTTAGTTTACGTCATTCATTTCCATGAAATTTTGAGTTACAGATTTTCTCCCCATCTTTCTCCTACCCACACCCCAAAACAGCCATCCCATTGTATCCCCCCTCCCCCAATCTATTTTCTCTTATGTCTTCCACCCTCACCCCTCTGACTTTCCAGGAGAGCAGGATGGATCTCCCTACCACAGTGCCTGTGTATCTCAAGTTCCAGTTGGATGTAGTTAACAATAATAATAATAATAATAATTGTATATATATATACATATATATTTTTAACATTTGATTATAGAACTT
>CM053589.1:82915440-82998251 GCA_028646515.1 Pseudochirops corinnae
AAAATATCTATCTGTCTGTCTATCTATCTATCTATCTATCTATCTATCTATCTATCTATCTATCCATCTATCTATCTGCAATTATTATTATTAACTACATCCAACTGGAACTTGAGATACACAGGCACTGTGGTTTGGAGATCCATCCTGCCCTACTGAAAAGTCAGAGGGGTGAGGCGGGAAGACATAGGAGAGAATAGATTGGGGGAGGGGGACTACACTGAGATGGCTGTTTTGGGGTGGTGGGTAGGGGAAAGATGGGGAGAAGATATGTAACTCAAAATCTAGTGGAAATGTATGATGCAAACTAAAATATCTCATGGAAATGAATGATGTAAAATAAAATAAATAAATTTTAAAAAAAAGAAAGAAAGATGACCATTGACTTTAGAATTAAGAGCTCATTGGCAACCTTTTAAGAGAATAATTAGAAAGTTAGAGGGGTTAGAGGACATATGGCAAAGGTCTGAGAAGTGACTGAGTGGTATTTATTCTAGGTGGTTAGTAGTACAAAGGAGGAGCACTGAAAGATAATAGCTTGAGGGAAAAACAGGACTAATTGAAGAATTTTCAGGATAGGAGAGACCTAATCATGTTAGAGCAGCTCAGGGAAAAGCCAATAGATAGGAAGAGGTCAAGGATAAAAGGGAGATAGAGAGAAGAAGTGATAAATGGAGCAAACTCCTCTTGCAAATGGTGAGGGAAGACATAAGATTAGCCTTGACAATATGTGTCACCCCATTCTTTTTATCTGGAGCATAGGATAGGATATGTGGAAGGGACAGAGATGTTTTGATTTATTGAATAGGGGACATCAGGTGCTTGGGTAGATGAGGGTGTGTGGGACAGATGGCCTCAGTTTGTTAGCAAAGTTGGGGGCATGGTCATTGATTAGGCAGGTCTTGAGTCTGAAGTTGCATCTGATCTCCCTGGCTTTTCTTTAGTTTTTTTATATCTAACTTTGCCATGAACCTTTCTCAATTAGTAATATTTAATTAGTACTCTCATGATCTAATTGTTTTATTGTAGCCAGTAACTTTTTTCTGACAGGTCACCCTTTGTCAGACAAAATGATGTGACCTGTTCAGAGCTGTTGATTTGTGTTCTTTCTAGGGTGGCTATATGAGTCAATGGTCCAATTGCTTTATTTAAAATTTTTATCATTGTCTTTTTTTAAACATCACCTTCATTTCCAAATATCTATGTCCCTTTCCTCCCCAACATAGAGTATCATCCCTTGCAATAAAAACAATAGGAAAAATGAAACGTTGCAGTTAAAAAAAATACACCAGCTGAGTCTGACTTGATTTGCAGTAGTCTAAACCCAGAGTCCTCTGCAAAGATGTTGCATTTTCTCATTTCTGCTTCAGAGATAGGTTTGATCATTCTAATTACAGAGCACTCAATTTTTTCTCAAGCAGTTAAATTTCAACAACCATTTGTGGAATGACTACCATACACAAAGCATTGTGCTAAGAACTGGTGTTTCAAAGATAGAATAAGTTATAGTTGATGCCCATAGGGAGCTTAAACCTAATAGGGATGATTAGACATATATGGCAAATAATTAGAAGCTCAAATAATGTACTTTGAAACATTGGTGGATGAGAGAAGATAGCTTTCCTTGAATAGAAAAGGGAAGAAAGGAAGATAGAGTTGGGCATTGCAGATGGAGTTTAGTTTGTAAGCAATTTGGGAACAGAAAAAGAGAAAACACTAAATCCTGGGCCCAGCTTTTACACATGTCTGAGAACATCTGTGTCTTTGTCCTGTCATATCAGGAGGTTTCACACATAGTGAAGGATTTCACCAGCTGTAAATCTACAGTCAACAGCTAATTCTCTGTATGGAACAAATAGTGGCTGAAAGCCTGGAGATGTTAATGCCCTTTTTTTTTTCCTCTGGAATTTCTATTCGTGCTTTGGAAATTATCTTTGACATGCCACTTTTTTCAGGGTCTGTTTTCCCAGCTGTGGAAAAGACTGGTCTATCAGACAGGCAGTGTGGGATAATGGGAAGAGTCTTTGTCTTGGAGTTAGTTCTTTCTGGCTCAACCACTTTTATAAGTTTCATCTTAGGCACATCCCCAGCAAAAGTGGGCTAATGATAACCTGCCTTGGCTGATTCAACAAAGTTTAGGGAATAATGATGTTAGTTCTCATTTCCATAGCTATTTATAAAATGTATTCCTTGTAACCTCCTTCCCATGGAAGAGGTGGTCCATTTCAGGATAAAATCATCTCACGTATATGAAAGCTTTTCATGAACTGCACAATGCTATACAATTTAGAAATAATAATACAGAATATAAAAAAAAGTCTTTGTGCCATTCCAAGCTATTAAAGGTATTAAAACTTGGAATAGCACAAAGACTTTTGGGACACCCTGTGTTTTACACTGAAAATACTGGCATCAGTGTTTGCTGTTCACTATCCAGCTAGAAAGTTTAGCCATTTAGGTTTGTAGTTCTCATTGTCTTACCTACATTGTTTGTACTCAAATAGTTCCATAACAATCACACTGTCTAGACAGACCATGTTTATTAGACTCTGAGATGCCATTTGTTTTCCATCTAAAAACTGGCACAAATGGTCTTAGTAATTTTCTTTTTGTGTTTTCAGGATTACTGCCTAAAAGAGGATTTAGCTCTCTAGAAGAACAGGGAGTTGGACCTTTTCAAGGCTGCCCTAAAGTTTTTAAAATTTCAAAAATTCAAAATCATGGGTGCTTAACACGCTATTTTGTCTCATCTCAATATCCCCAAATCTCTGATTTTATCTCTGTGGGCCCTTCTCTCTCGATACAGGTTGAAATCTCTCCATGCTGTTAGCATAGCATCTGCCTCATTTATTGACGTCGTTCAGTTGTTTCAGTCGTGTCCACGTGTCCACAAATCTCCACGATCCCGTTTGGGGTTCTCTTGGCAAAGATCCTGGGGTGCTTTGTGATTTCCTTCTCCAGCTCATTTTACAGATGAGGAAACTGAGGCAAACAGGGTTAAATTACCTGTCCAGGGTCACTCAGCTAGTAAAATGTCTGAGGGGAGATTTGAACTCAAGACGATGAGTCTTTCTGACTCCAGGTCCAGTATGCCTACCTTCCCCATCTGGCACGTAGTGCTTAACTTGTTTATTTGATTCACTGTTGGTGGTATGTATGAGTTACTGAGGCTGGGGGAAAACCCACCTTTTGACCCTTCTGCTGTTGACCTTAAGTCGGTGAATCAGATGGGTCTCTACTCAAAACCTTTGTAGCTTGGTGTAGGCATCTTTAGACCTTTCAGTTTGTGAAACCAGAGTTGCCACAACATAGGGCTTTGGAGAAGAATTTCTCTTGTGGTTATTGATCTTATGGAATGATTTAGTACTTTTTAATGCTTACTTCTTAACAACCTGTTTGTTTTATACCTGCTTCCCCATCATTGTACCTGTTTTAAAGTGAAGGGTCGAAGACAGCATTCGTCCTTTGTCCACTTTAAATGAATAAAGCTGATGCCATTTTGACCATATCTCCCTTGCTAAATTTTTACCTAGCTACACATTCAGATAAAGGTGTCCTTTATCCCAGGTGAAGTTAGAGTACGTTCCTTTGGCAGCAACTAGTCATAAAATCTTGAATAAAACAGTTACTGAAAGGGTGTGACGGGGGGTTAATAATCTCTTTTTTTTTCTTTTTTGGAGGTGGGAGGGCAGAGCAATTGGGGTTAAGTGACTTGCCTAAGGTCACAGGGCTAGTAAGTGTTAAGTGTCTGAGGTATGATTTGATCTCAGGGCTGTGCTCTATTCACTGTGCCACCTAGCCATTGATGATCTCCTAAGACATGTCAAATGAATACTTTGTAAACGTTTGTCCTATGTTGTTTTTCACTAGGTGCTGTAAGGGTTATGGGACAGCGAGGAGGTACGGTGGTTAAAGTGCTGGGTCTGAACACATCTTCCTGAGTTTAAATCTGGTTTCAGACACTTACTAGCTATGTGACTTTGGGCAAGTTTCTTAACTCTGTTTGCCTCCATTTCCTCTGGAAAGTGAGCTGGAGAAGGAAGTGGCAAACCACTCTAGCATCTCGTCAAGAAAACCTCACATGGAATTGTGGAGAATTGGACGTGGCTAAAGCTAATGAACAACAACAAGAGATCAGCACGTAGAAAACATGTTTCACACATGTTCACAGTCTGACTGGGGATAAGGGTGAGGACAAGAAACACTTTGGAAACAAAAAAACCCTAAAATTAAGGAGACTCTGGTCAACAATTGTAGAGCAAGTGCTTGTCCTTTTTCTTCCATTGCTGCTGCTTTTTGGGGAGTTCTGGAGATTTCCAGAGCAGAGGCATTCTAGCTAATATATAGATGTTGAAAGCCAGAGGCCTATACTTAATATTCATTGATTTACTGAGGAGGAGACCTGCGGCTTAACTTGAGGTAACCAGGGACTCGGGGAGTGTGGTAAATGAAGATGGAAAGATACTTTTGACTAGATGCAACTCAGTCTGCCGAGGGACGTGATAAATCCATGCTTCTGGGCATTAGAAGTCCTAGACTTTATTTAGTTGTGGTGATTTTTCAGACCATGGAAAGAAAGAAAGGGGATTGGTGATCCAACAAAAGGCATGCTTCTAGCACATAGTAGGTGCTAAACAAAGAGCAGCATAGTGCAAAGAACACTGGGTCTGGAATCGGAAGGCTCAATTTATTTCTGCTCATTTGCCAGAAGAGGGGAGTGACAGTGAGGCTGTCTTCCTAAAAGTATGTTGGTCGTGTGTTCAAGGTGGCCAGGGTGTTGAGTAGGATTTGAATAGTCTGTCCCATACAGCATCAATCTACTTTTAGAGCAACCCCAGCTCCCATTGTTCCAAAGCACTGAACATTTTTGAATGGGGGGAAGTGCCTATTTTTGCCATCTCCTTTAAAACTCATCTCCAGGGGCTTTCTTTTCCACCAGCAGCAGCTGGCATCATGACTGTAGTAAAGTACGATGCTGGCTTACATTGCCTTTTCAAAAGAACTTTGTATGGTACTAGGTTTAAGGAAAACCATAGCAATTGAGGCAGATGGGACAGTGTAGTTATGTCGAACTAAAATAGAAATGGAGGCCACTAATTCTATTATTTTTATTCTATTATTCTCTATGGAGGCCTTATCTATATAAGGATCTGTGCAGACCATATATTTTATGATTTAGTTAAAAATGTAACATTATCTATGTTTATTGTATTTTTATTTGTTTTGTCAAATTTTTCCCAGTTACATTTTACTGTGGTTGAGGCTTCCCTTGGGCGTGTCTGGGCTACTTGTTTGACACCTCTGGCATAGAGGATAGAGAGTCAGGAAGACCCAAGTTTATATCCTGTCTTAGACAATTTGAATATGTAGGGTGTCCCTAAAGTCCTGCTGGAATTCTGTTATTAAGAGCTTAAAACTACACTAAGACTTTTAGGAGAGAGAGAGAGAGAGAGAGAGAGAGAGAGAGAGAGAGAGAGAGAGAGAGAGAGAGAGTGTGTGTGTGTGTGTGTGTGTGTGTGTGTGTGTGTGTGTGCGTGCGTGCGCACACATACATATATGTGGATACACACATATATTAATGTATACACACATATATACATACATATACATATATACACACGTCTGTATAGTATGTGTGTCGTATAGAAATCTATTAGGATATATTATTTATAATATTTGTATACAATCATTATAAATATATACTGTATAGGCATAGATTAAATGTGTGAAATAGAGTGCCAGGCTGGAGGCAGGAAGACTTATTTTCCTGAGTTCAAATCTGGCCTCACTTACTAGTTGTGTGACTCTGAGCAAATCACTTTACCCTGTTTACCCCTGCTTTCCTCGTCTGTCAAATAACCCAGAGGAGGAAATGGCAACCCCTCCAGTATCTTTGCCAAGAGAAACCTAAAGGGGGTTACAAAGAGCTGGACAGGACCGAACAGCAACAAGAATATAACTGTACAAGTATATAAAAACAAGTACGTACCAGGTGTGTGCGTGTGTGTGCGCGCATGTGCGTGCATGCGTGTGCGTGTGTGTCATGAACTGATGCAAAGTGAAATGAACAGAACCAGGAGAACATTGCACAGTAACAGCAACATTGTGTATGAACTTTGATTGACAGCTCTTCTCAGTAATAGACAATGATCCAAGATAATTCCAAAAGACTCATGGTGAAAATAGCTATCCAGAGAAAGAACTAATAGAGAATGTAGATTGAAGCATACCAGTTTCACTTTATTTTTTTGCATGTTTTTTTTCTTTTGCAAACTATAATTGTTTTTGCAAACTGTTTCTTTCACAACATGACTGATGTGGGAAATAAGTTTTACATGATTGCACACATATAACCTATATCAAGTTGCTTGCTGTATTAGGAAGGGAGGGAGAAAATTTGGAACTCAAAATTTATAAACAAATGAACATTAGAAATTGTCTTTACATGTAATTAGAAAAAATAAAATTAAATTAAAAAAAAAAAGAGTGAGTACCATCTCTGGATGAGCTTAGCTGAGTTGTGAGAAGTTTTTCACCAGATTGGCTTCAGGGTAATGATTTTTTTTGAGCTCCCAGAGCCTATCCACTTAGATCAGGCCAAACTTAGATGTGTGGGTTGTGACATTAGTTGATGGAAGGAATACTCACACTGCTTGAAATATTGAAATGAGAATGAGTGTTTCCTTGACCTGCTTCTTTTTAATTGATTCAGTTTCTTACGGTATTTGTGAAAAATCCCCTGAGCCATCTGACTTTCATGGCTGGTACTTTAATAAGGTTGTATTTTACTCCTCTCACCATCTCTACCCTGTCCCCATCTCCTGTAGAGAACTCTCAGCCGGGCCACACAAGAGCAGCAGAACCTCTCTGGAAAGTTACAAGAGGAGACAGACCAGAAGGAACAGCTGAGGAGGTTGAAGAATGAAATGGAGAATGAGCGATGGCAACTGGACAAGACCATTGAAAAACTGCACAAGGAGGTCAGGAGGCATGGTGGAAAGGACTGATTCCTCTTTAGCAAAAACCCACCTTGGCTCCTTTCTGTGCTAAAGTGGCAGAAGGTTTTCAAGTTGAGCCAAGTTAACAAACATTTATTAAACACCTACTATGTTCTAGGCAGCATACTAAGCTCTAGGATATAAAAAATGGCAAAAAACAGTCTGTCCTTAAGGGGCTTACGTTCTTTTCTTTTCTTTCTTTTTTTTTTTGAAAAGAAATCTCTCCCTCTCTCTTTTTTTTTTTTTTTTTTTTTTTTTGCTTTTTGGAGGGGGGAAGGCATAACAATTGGGTTTAAATGACTTGCCCAAGATCACAAGGGTAGTAAGTGTTAAGTGCCTGAGGTTGTATTTGAACTCAGGTCCTCCTGACTCCAGGGCCAGTACTCTATTCACTTCGCCACCTAGCTGCCACCATGGGGCTTACATTCTAACAGGGGAGACAACATGCAAACAACTATGTAGAACAAGTTATATACAGACTAGCACTTAATCTCAGAGAAATTATTAGCTTCAAAGATTAAATTTAACTCATGGGAAATAAGTACATTGTCACTTTTGTCTGCTACAAATATTTTCCCTGTTTCCCTTCTTATCCCATCATCTCCCTCAGTTTCCTACTCCATAAAATACAGGTTTGGGGTAAGTGAAGATTCTTTTTTGCTCTGAGAGACTAGGATTTTATTTTTTGAGCCAGCAGCTCCTGCTTGTTTTAAAAATGCTCTTGTAGCATGGGTTCTGAACACATGGGTAAGACTTCAACCCTCAATAGGTAATTTTTTAATGAGATGAAGTATATTCATCATTGGAGCTATACAGAATGAACCAAGCAGATGTCCATTGGGGGAATTACATCAAAAGCATTTTTTCTTCAAAGAAGGTAACCTTCAACCTGTACATTAACCTCTGCCCCAGGCACTTTGCAAAGTCTTTAGGAAAATAAAAAACTGTCCACTTTGGGAGGGGCAAGGTAAATTTGGTAGTATATCAGATCAGAGGATTTAGGGCTAGAAGGGACCTTCAAAAGGATCTAACCTAAATTCTTATTTTATAGATGAAAAAAATCAGCCCAGAGAGGGTACCTGACTTGTACAAGGACACACAGCTGGTAGTGACTAAGCTGGGTCCCAAACCCCCAAGTCTTTTTATGCCAAATCTAGGTTTTTCCCATTGTACCACATGGACTCCTTAGGATGATATTGCTTAAGTAGAACAGGAGCAAAAAATTAGATTTCTAGCTGTCTGAAATGGACTTTCTATGTATCTTCCCATTCAGACTCAAAACTGCTGCTGGGTCCATGATTTTTACTTAATCTTGCATGCAACCCGGCCGCCATTACTCTTACCAGCCATTTTTAAATGATGCCATCTCCCATTTCCAACCCATCCCACTTCCAACTCTAGCTTCTCTTTATGTCTTATCTTCCCCTATTAGAACCTAAGCCCCTTAAGGACAGGACTATCTTGCTTGTTTATTTCTATGTAATAAGTGCTTAATAAATGTATCTCTTCATTTATTCATGTGTATGTTTTTCTGTAGATGGCTGACATTGTGGAGGTTTCACGGACATCAACTTTGGAGCTCCAGAACCAGCTGGATGAATATAAGGAGAAAAATCGCCGGGAACTTGCCGAAATGCAGAGGCAATTAAAGGAGAAAACCTTGGAGGCAGAAAAGTCCCGCCTGACAGCCATAAAAATGCAAGATGAGGTAAGGGCTAGTTGGTTCCCTTGGTTAACCTCCGAATCAGAAATATGCTTCTGAGTCTCCAAATGATGGATCTTTGATGTACTGCTTTCGGGTAGGCTCTAAAGATTGTTTTTGGGTCCAGATGCTTAGATAAGACAGAATTTTTAGGATTCAGAGGTGAAATATTTTGTCAGGTGATTAAAGGTAAAAAGAAATAAATCATTCAGCTTTATCTAACAAGCTTTTATTGAGCGCCTGCTAAAGGTCTGGTGTAGGGTAGAGCGTGGGACTTGAAATCAGGAGAATCTGGGCTTTAATCCAGCCTCAAATATTCACTTTTTGGGTTATTCTGTGCAAGTCACTTTTCTTTGCTTCCGTTAGATCCGTAAAATGGAGCTAATTATACCTGTAGCGTAATGGAATTAGGGGCACCTAGATGATACTGTGGGGAGAGCAGTGGTTCTAGAGGCAGGAAAACCTGAGTTCAAATACAGCCTCAGACACTTCCTAGCTGTGTGACCCCGGGTAAGTTACTTAGCACTGTTTGCTCAATTTCTTCATCTGTAAAATGGGGACAATGCGTCTATTGCAGGGTTGTTGTGAAGATCACATGAGATAATAATAGTAAAGTCCTTAGCATAGTGTTGGGCATCTGGTAGGTGCTACATGTTAGCCGCCGTCATTGTCATCATCATTGTTAATTGTGAAGATCAAATGAGATTATGTTGTAAGGTGTTTTGCAGGCCCTAGAATGATATTTTAAATAATATAAGTATAAATATAGTTCAGAGCCTCAGCCTTTTATAGGTTGGCAAGATATAAAATTCTACTTAAGAAGGTAGCCCTGGGCCAACTTTTCATTTTTGTTGCAGCTTCCTTTTGGTTGTTTGAAACATAAGATTTTATTTGATAAAAGGAGGAGGGAGGTCAATGAGATCACTGAAATAATCTGGTATTAAATACTGAAATGCTCACAGGAATACGGAATGCCAGTTATTCTCTGCATTCACACACACACACACACACACACACACACACACACACACACACTTCATGTGGTCACATGACTTAGTGTCCCCTAGGCGTCCTACAGCTATAAGAATCTAAACTTTCTTAAAAGTCTCTAGTGGGAGGCACATTGGTTTGGGTGGCAGGATTCCCTTCCAGATGTAGGAAATTCTAAAAAGTAGAATTTAAGGGTGAGAGAAACTCTAGAGGTCCACTGTTGCTAAACCTTTAGTTTTGGAAAACTTTTTAAATTCCCTTTTTCACATCAAAAAATTTCTGGAACTCCCACACCATGGCGATTGCAGTTTTTGTATCCATTCATTGGGGAAAAATCATAATAAAGAAAAGCCATTCTGAAAAAGGTCATATTTCATTCCAAAGACCAGAAACACTTCCCCCCCACCCTTGTTTCTATTAGGCACAAATGAAGCATTGATAATATAAAACCACTGATACAAAACCCCTTGTGCACCCTTTTGTTGGAACTAAATAAAACCCAAATGACAATACTTGGTGAGTGTATGGTTTCTAGAACCCTTGCAGTAACTCCATGGCCCCCAAGAGTCTGGGGCCCATAGTTTAAGAGCCGCTGATCTGGTCCAGTGCTCTCATTTTACGGATCAAGGACCTGAGGCCAAACAAGGTGAAGGGACTTGTTCAGAGTTACACAGGTACTGAGTGGCTGACTCTTTCTATCATGCCAGGATGATTCTATAGGAACTCTTCTTAGGCTTCCCCTAAGTGCTCTCCAGATTCTCAAGTTTATTATTAAGAGCACAAGCTCCTTCTGTCTCCTTCCTTCCTTCCTTCCTTCTTTCCTCTCTCCCTCCCTCCCTCCTTTCCTCCCTCCTTTCCTCCGTCCTTTCCTCCCTCCCTTCCTTCCCTCCTTTCCTTCCCTCCTTTTCTTCCTTCCTTCCTTCCTTCCTTTCTTCCTTCCTTCTCTTTCTCTCTCTCTTCCCTCCTTCCTTCCCTATGTCTGTCTGTCTTTCTCTCTCCTTCCTCCCTCTCTTTCCTCTCTCTCCATCTCCCTTTCCCATTCTCTCTGTCTCTCTTCCTTTGTCTCTATCTCAGTCCCCCAACACCCCACCCCCACTCTCAACTTAAAAACTGCTTAAGAAAAGAAACCTTTATTTAAAAAAAAATTTTGAATTGTTGGTCAGCCACATGAGTAAATGTTAAACAGATTGAAAAAAGTGTAGACTTTTAAAAAATAAACTTTTGAAGAGCTCATTAGATCTTAAAGGAGCTTGATCACAGGATCCCCAATCCCTTAGATTCACATAAAACTGATGAGGCTTGAAATTGCTGAACTTCAATACATGGACGTTAAAGTTTTCTCTAGCATTTTTGAAAATTATTTTTATTTCTGAAGTACTATAGCATTTGTGCTAGTGGATTATAGTTGGAGTCAAAAACACCTGCCTTTCAATCTGGCCTCTGACTTTTTCACCTACCAGCTGTGTGACCCTAGGCAAGGCATTCAGTCTCTGAGCCTCAGGCCAATCTCTTAAGATTAACGACTAGGTTGTGATTTATGTTGGTAGGGTCATTCTTAACATCCAGGAAATCAAATGACCTTGGCATGTTTTGTTTCCTTTTCCACAGAAAAGGGTAAGAATATTCTCAGGTGTTTCATCTGGGCATACATAATCTACCCACTTATGTTGTTTCTAAAAAAACATTTTTTTTAACCCACAATTATCAAGCATTCCTCTTTTACCTCGTTGTACCTCTCCCCATCCACGGGAAAAAAAAAGATAGAAATAAAGACAGAACCTCTATTTCACAAGCACAGTCAAACAGAAGAAATTCTCACATGGGGAAAACCCCCAAATGTGTTTCTTATTTTGCTAACATGCATCAATCACTTCTCTGTTACAAAGTGGGAGGCATTCTTTTTTATTGGTCCTCTGGAATCAGAGCTGATCATTGTTTATTAGAGTTCTCAAGCCTTTCAGAATTATTTGTTTTTATAATATTGACATTAAAGTATAAGTTATTCTTCTGGGTTCAGGAAAAACAAGCAAACAGGCAAAACATAATAGAGTGTCTTCTGTCAATACCGTGAATACAACGTCCCAGACCACTTGAATGTGCTTCATATTGCCGGTTTTTGGTGCCAAAAGGCCACTGGTAATATTTATCAAAGCACTGTGCACTAACAGAAAGGAGCAAACATCACAAGAAGCAGCTGTGGATTTCAATACTAGGTGTTGAGAGCACCCTAACCTGCAGGACAGGAACTTTTCAAATACCACCTTCGATCCAAGTGCCAAGGCTGCAGTTACAGAGCTATTTGAAATTAAATGAATAAATAAACAAGAACTTTAAGAAAAACAAACCCCACAGACATGATGGATCTTACAAAACCTTGGTGTTTTCTTTTTGTTAATTGCCTTTTTCTTCACAAAAGCCTGGAAATTCTATTTTATTTCCTTTGTTGAGAATCTGTTAAACCTCCAAGGGAGGAGGAAAATCTGTGGCTATGCTTAGAGAGAAAATTATCCTAGGATTAATGCCTTGGTCCTTTTTTTTTTTTTTTTTGTGCATAAATTTTTCCCACTCTTATTATGTATAATTTGGCGAAGGGAAATGCCCATTTAGGGTGAGAATAGATGTATTTTAAGTCCTCAAAATGAACAGTGCAGACATTAAAATTAAAATTATCTCGCACTTTATTTTGATCAAAGATGAGTTGTTGAAAAACTTGCTTTTCTTTCTCATCAGTCAATTCCCACATGTTTATCGAGTAACTACCATGTAAAAGGTGCTGCTAGAGTCTGTAGGGAAGATAAATAGGTAATATAAAGCTCTACCTTGCAAAAGAGGAAAAAACCCTTTATTAGAGATTTGGGGTTTTTCCCAAATTACTATGTTTCTTCACTAATAAATTCTACTAGGAAACTTATTTTTTTAATGAACAAAAACTGTTTTCTCTGCCGCTTCTCATTACCTCTTCTCTTTGGAGAATAAAAAAACCAAATAGTAAACTTCTTGAGACCATCATATGTAGCATATAAGACCACACAAGGATTTTTCCTCATTGTCTTTAGCATGAATTCTGAATGCCTTTCATCTTTTTCTTTTATTCTACTTGTAATGTTTGAAAACATACCATTTTTGGATGGGTTTAGGCCAACTCTGGTAGGGTCAGCCTGTGAGACGGGGAGAGCTGTGTTTTTGGGAAAGGGAGGGTCTCCAGAGGAGTACCCTGCTCTGCTTCTAGACCAGGCCATTTCTTTTCACTGGAAAGTGGCCCCTGGTTAAATTAAGAAGGCTTTTTCATGGGTGCCTCTTCTAAACTGCTGGTTCAGTGCCATCTGGTGGGCGAAAAAAATATTGTGACTGACTGGCATTGTATATTACATGGCATTTTCTTGAAGAAAGCTGGAGAGCCATTAACTGCTAGATAGCTTTGTCTTTCATTTCATTTGTATTTCTATATATTCTGGCTCTGTATGTTGCTTTAGGATAATATTTTCTTAGGTTATTATTTATTAGCATTTTGTAGGAAGATCATAATAAGTTCATAGATCTTGAGCCAGAAGGAATTTCAGAGGTTTGCTAATTTAACCTCCACATTGTAAATACGGAAACTGAGACCTACGGCATTTTAGTGACTTGCCCAACATCACACAGTAAGCATCTGGATTGGAACCCAGGTCCTCTGACTCCAGAACAAATGTTTCCTTTTCCACTGGACCATCCTGGGATTTTAAATTGAATGAGACCTTAGAAGCCATTACATTATCATCATTTTACAAATGAGGAGAATTAACCCAAAGAGATGAAGTAATGATTGACTTGGAGGTATGAAGTAGAAAAGGAAGGAGGTTAGTACTTAGTATATATGTTTGGGGCAGACAGTTGAGGGTCTGGAAAGAGATGACTACATAAAATGAAGATGCCTGAGGCTTGATCCGTCTTCCAGAGATGGTGCTACCGAGATTTAACGCTGGTATAAGGTGTCTTCAGCATCCATGCATTTCTGTTTCTTAGGTTCTTATCTTTAATCTTTATTCCCACGGGTCTAATGCTGTCCCTTGGCTGTCTGAGACCCCTACTGCCTTCCCATACTTCAGGCATTTCTTTCCCCTGCCCTGTTCCAAAATTCTTTTTTTTTTTTTTTTTTGGAGGGGGGAAGGCAGGACAATTGGGGTTAAGTGACTTGCCCAAGGTCACACGGCTAGTTTTGTGTTAAGTATCTAAGGGCAGATTTGAACTCAGGTCCTCCTGACTCCAGGGCCAGTGCTCTATTCACTGCAGCACCTAGCTGCTCCAACCTGTTCCAAAATTCTAATGGCTTTTTGCGCACATAAAAAAGTTGATCTGATATAAGAGTCTCTTTTCCATTGTTAAATATTGATATTGGTCTAATGAGTGACGCCTCTAGAGGAATCTGAACATATAAAGCCCTAACTGGAGTCAGCAGTTGGCAAACAAACATTTATTAAGCAGTTATTATATGCCACGAGCTGCGCTCGGCACGGGGAGGACAAAGAAAGGCTGAAAGCACAGCTCCTGTTTTCAAGAATAACGAGGGCGACACCACGTAAATCACATATAGGATATGTAATATAGGTAAAGGTAGTTTGAAAGGGAAATCAGTTGGGAGGATTGGGAAAGGCCTTCAAAGGAATGGATAAAGAATGGTGATGTTTCAGACATTCTTTAGACCAATGGGACATACATGTGAGGCAAGGTGGACTTTGTGGTGTCATGGAAATCATCTCACATCACAGCCCTTCCCAGCAGTGTGATTACACTGAGTTTCAGTTTCCTCTTCTATAAAATAGTTGCATAATTACTTCCTAGGTTTGTTGTCAGGAATGGTGTGTTATAGCCTTAAAGTAATGTGGCATAGCCATGATAGACAGACAGACAGACAGACAGATCCAAGCAGGGATTTCCCTCCCCCAGTATAGATGCAGATCTATACCTTCTCTGCAATTTATAATATGAGTTGTATGAGACACTGCCAGGTAAAGTGTGCTGCCCAGGGTCACCTAGCCAGTGTGTGTTAGAGTCAGAACTTAAACAGCGGGTCTCCTTGATTCCAAAGCTGGCTCTATCCGTTATGCCGTGCTGCCAATGCCATCGTGGTCATTATCAACAGTAAGACAGTAGTAAGTATGGGCAGCAGCTGTGGAAGAGGTAATAGTAGTAGTGGTGTTGTTGTTGTTGGTGGTGGTGGTGGTGGTGGTAGTTATAGTGGTAGTAATGGTGGTAGTAGTAGGAGAGGAGTGAGGATAGAGGTGGTGTAGTAGTAGTAGTAGTAGTAGTAGTAGTAGTAGTAGTAGTAGTAGTAGTAGTAGTAGTAGAAGAGAGATACTAAAGACAGGGGTGGTGGTAGTGGTAATACTAGTGGTATTAGTCATAGTAAATTCAGCTATATGTTTTTGTTCCCAGCCTTGGACTGGAGAACATGTTACTAGGAACATTGATGGGTAGAGGAAATGGATAATGAAATATTTTTCATCTCATATCTCTTTAGTTTTCTTCTAAGTTAACTGAGCAGCAAGTAAATCTATTCTCTACCTTTTCTTTGTATACAATCAAGGACATGTATATAATTACACACACACACATACACACACACATATAAAATAAGATGGATGGAGGTGGGGGTTGGGAATGATACAGACTGACAAAGAACATATTTCATTTCCTTAGGTATTTAGGCACTTCTTGTGAAAGGTAATGTACAGCTTGCTTTGGTAGCCTCTCTCACCCATTTTTGGAATGTGCTGGGGGAAATCTCTCAATAAAAAGTTTGAGTTGTGTTGATGGCAGATTTCAAGGGTGATATTCATTTCAAAAAATATACTTAGCACCCACTATATAGTAAGCACTGTGCTAGCTAGATGATGGTTTAGAGGTTTAGAGGTTTAGAAAACATGTCTCTGTCTTCATGAAGTTTACAGTCTAGTTCAGGTGTTCTTTACCTGAAGTCTGTGAACTTAAAAAAAAACACACCAACAGGGCAACTATGTTTCAATATAATTGGTTTCCTTTATAATTCTATGTATTTTATTGTATGCATTTGAAATTGTTATTCTGAAAAGAGTCCACCTTCATAGGCTTCACCAGGCTAACAGATAGGTCCATGCCTCCCACCAAAAGGGTAGGAACCTTTGTTCTAGTAGGACTAGGTGAATAACCATGATACAATGGGGATCAGTGTAATAGAGTGGAAAGAAGACTGGGTCTGGAGCATCTGGCTTTTGTAACTTACTACCTGTGTTATCTTGGGCAAGTTACTTAAACCTCTCTAAAGGTCTCTCCTCATCTTGCAGAGAGGAGGCTGGACTAGTGGTTCGCTAAGGTACCTTCCACCTTTCAATCCTATGCAGACAATCAAAGAGATATAATCAAAGTGCTGCATGAACTTCAGAGTATTGGTGGGATTTTATCTCTCCCTCTCAATGACAGGATAATTATTTCATCAAAAGAGATTCACATATCAAAAGCTCCATCCATATACTGATTTTTAATTTAGATTTCCTTTTTTATTATAGGCTTAAACATCAACAGACATAAACATTGCCACATGGAACAGAAAAATAGCATTGCATATTAAATTATAGCTTGTTTTATACAGTTTTTAAAAGTGTATATTAAATTTAGTCCCTCTTTGTATTCCATTTTGCTCTTCTTTGTGTGTTTAAAAATGTTTTATTTATGTTTTTTCTTCCACATGATGGTAATAATGATATTTTATAATTAATGTAATATATAATATAAATAACAATACTATGTTATGATGTAATTATTAACAATATAATAATTATAACAGGTTTTGTAAAGCACTTCACTAACATTATTTCATTTGATCTTCACCACAACAGTGAAAGGGAGGTGCTATTAATGTCATCCCCACTTTACAGTTGAGGTAACTGGAGCAGAGAAAAGGTATGAGACATACCCAAGGTCAGATGGTAACTCTCTGAGGCTGGATTTGAACGAGGATCTTTCTGACTCCAGATCCAGTGCTCTATCCACTGCTCTGTCCATAGTCTACAGCAGCTCCTTAGGAATTCGATCCACTCCAGTAACTTTTGTAACCCCAGGAACCAGTGACCCAGTATAGGTTTGAACAGCGTACCTGGCTTTACGACCAGAGCTCTGTCTTTCCTTCAGCTTTCCACAAATCTCTCATTGCGGATTCATTGTCTGCCAGGATTTTTATCTCATTACCAAGTTACAGGATAATGACCATGTATTTCTCCCTGCAGATGCGCCTGATGGAGGAGGAGTTACGAGATTGCCAAAGAGCTCAAGAGGAAGCACTCACAAAAAGAGAACTTCTGGAACAAACGTTGAAAGACCTAGAGTATGAACTGGAGGCCAAGAGTCATCTTAAGGAAGATCGCAGTAGACAAGTCAAGCAAATGGAGGTATGGTTAACGATAGCTAACATTTATAGAGCGCTGTGTTCCAGGCACTGCGCTAAGCACCTTACAATTATTATCTCATTTGATCCTCAAGATGATCCTGAGAGGAGGTGCTACTATTATCCCCATTTTACAGATGATGAAACTGAGGCATACAGAGGTTAGGTGACTTGCTCAGGGTCATCTAGCTAGTAAGTTTCTGAGGCCAGATTTCAACTCAGTTCTTCCTGAATCCGTACTCATCTCTTCCTCTACTGTTTGTTCTACTTCGGTGTCTTCATGATCAAAGGAGGAAACCTTTGAAGATTTTCCCTTTAAGCTTTTATCTATAAAATCACTCATTTTCTTTTCTCTTGAGTTTCAATTTTCTTGAGAATTTAGTAGTATCATTTCAATTCTCTTGAGATTCAATTTTCTTGAGAATTTAGCAACATCACACTTTTATATGCTTAAGTACACTCTGGTGGGAGGGTGGGGATTCATAGGCCAGTAGCACCAGAAGGGACTTAGAAATACTCTGGTACAGCTCCTTCATTTTAGAGATGACAAAGCTGAGACCCAGAGAGGTTAAACAACTTGCTTTAGATCACACAAAGTTAGTTGTAGAACTCAGAAGTCAGTTCCAGAATCCTCTGCGTCATCTCATACTTTATTTTGGTTTCCTATTTTTAACTAACCTTTGCTCATGTGTAATCTAGTTTTGTACATATATACAGTATGATAAATGTGGTATAATTTAATTCTACAAATACATGATGAGCACTGTGATGCACTTAGCACCCTAGCAGCAACAGTAGACAATAGAAAAAAATCTTAAATTCCTTTTACCCAAAAAAAAAAAAAGTAAATCAAATCAGAAAATCTAAATAAGAATAACGCACTGATAGTTGTATGGGCGTAATCTTACATTCATCATGCCCACACTTAGCATAGCACAATACTTGGAACAGTGCCTTCCAAAAAAATAGCTTCATCCAATATGACAATGAGGCTTTTGAGAAAAAGCTGGATTAAAATAAAACTTGGACCACATTAATAGAAGTTAAGATGTCAAGACGTTTTTAGGAGGCAGATAGATGTTGCTCAAGAACAGGGTGAAAAAGGATGAATTTGTAGTCAGTGTAATTCTTGAATTTATTTTGCAAATAGCTACTTTCCCCTAACTTTTTCAGTGGCAAAGAAACCACTGATACCTAGTGAATATTAATTCTGATATTACCAATTCTCTAGATATGTCTCTTCTAGGGGAAAGGAAAAATAGGCTAAATATGATTTTTTATGTTTTTTTAAGATAGTTACAAATTACTAATAGCATGTTTATTTTCTAGGAATTTGAGAGCTAACTGTAAGATGAACAAATGCTAACTCACAGAATCAGAAGCTCGGTACCATTTCCCCCACATAGCCATCTCATAAGCCAGTTCAGAGCATAGGCATAACATCCACTGATCTAGACCAGGGAATCACCCAGCTATACTTGTTCAACACATGGGCAATGGAAACCCTAGAAGGGCTGCATTCTTAACTCATATTATCCTATGAAAATTAAAATAGTATTTTCTTATCTGAATAAAGATGCTTTCATCAATGTTTTTTGGTATGCATGGATGTTGGGTGAATAACAATATGGATAAATGGAAGTAGTGGTAGCATTAAAGGTTTGTTTGTTTTTAACTTGAGCAAAATTTCAAAGAGGATCTCTTTTTTCCATTTTAAACTGGAAAAAGAATAGTTCTCAGGCTCCCAACCAATGAGAGTAGTACCTTGGCAGTCCGTTGACCTTATAGAGGGAACTGGCATGTGAGAGAGCTAGCTGAGCTGCCTTGCTCTCACTCTTACCTAGTTTTCTGTTTCCCCTGCATGTCTTCCATAAGGAGCAGAGTCATACAGAAATTATTTTTTAGCCAGCTGAGTAACCGATTATCAGCTAATGAGCACCTTCCATAAATTAGAGGGGGAGAGAGCAGTTAATTGAAGTGGGCTGTGATTGTATAGACTATCTTTTATGAAGATCTCTTAATTATATTGTGAATATTCTCTGTGAAATTCATAGAACCTTTGAGCAGGTGCATGATTCCTATCCTAAATGAACATAATTGAATACTGGGTGGATCTTAAGGGTTCTTTTAGTTTCTAGGTATAGATGCTTGGCAAGAGTGCCCCCAGATGGGTGGCAGCTACTCTTGTGACAAAAAGCTAGTCTTAGCTGATAGTTTTTTGTACTCTCTAGGTTCTAGTAATGGCATTCCTGGGCCTTTCATCACTCATATGCAATTTATGTTCTGTGCATAAAGAGGAATCTCTAATTTCTCAATCTATTTTGATCATCCTGAGGATAATATTTTGGTATTTTGATAGATGTGGACTGGTCAGTCTGTCAATATGCATTTATTAAGTGCTTATTAAGCATGTGCCAGACACTGTGCTAAGCCCTGGGTTCAGCCCATTTATGCCATCAGATTATGTGCAATCTCTGTTCATATTTTTCAGCAGATACTGCATAGAGAAATACACTTAATGCAGTGGTGGCCCTCCTTTTTTTTGTTTTTTTTAAGCATCTTGGGAGTACCAGTGGACCATTTGAGATGCTCATTTGTTACTCTTCATTCTCAATATGTGACTAGACCACCTCCTTTCCCCACCATTGATGTTCCTCTGTCATGTGTCTTACCCCCCACTTCTTGCATGCACATCATTGCCAGTAATGTGTTTGTACTCACCACGTGCCTTTCTGTTGTTGGTTGGGTTATTTGTAATATTTTCTTCTGCGATTATGTTGTTTCCAGGGACAATATTTATCCATAAATATTTCAGAACCCAAATCCAGGACTGCCAATTACTTTCTAGCATCTGTGGCTCTAACTTAATCCAAACATTTAAAATAACAATGAACTGGTGACTAGAGAAAAGTAAATGCAAAAACCTAGTAATTCTGAGTGTAGCAATTTGCATTATTTTTCCTTTTCTTTCTCCTGCCCACACATAAAGCTTCTTAGAAGTGCGTTTTCCATAACAAGCAATGAATTACAAATAAAATCCAACTCAAAAAAATTTGGTGTCATAACTTTGTGATCACTTATTTGGCAAAATTTGATTAACTTTGAGTCATGATCCAGTATTGTCTTGAGTTCACTAGGAGAGGGTCATTAGTTGCCAAAGCTACTCACAAACTTTGCCTTCTCATAGGCTTCTGGGAGCGATGGTGAGAATCCGTAGGTGATACATTTTACATAAAATGAAACATTCGGAACTTCTTCTTGGCCCTTGCTCAATCCAGCATGAGTGCTTTGGGCCATGCGTGGGCTCTTCCTTTCCAAATCAGTGATTCACTGAGAACCAATGTTTGAGGTAGTCCAGAAAAATCCAGCCCACTCAGCTCCAGTCTTCTATTCTCTCTCCTTACCCTCACACTCAAATGCCATGCCTTCACATATGTTATCTTTACCCTTCACCCACACAAATGGCTGTCACATTTTAATCTACTAAAAGCCCAATGTAAATGGGTGTGTGTGTGTCTGTTCTTTTGCAGGACAAAATTTCTCAGCTGGAGATGGAACTAGATGAAGAAAGGAACAACTCTGATTTGTTGTCTGACAGGATTACCCGGAGCAGGGAACAGGTACTGCAGTAGCTGAAAATGATCAGCTTAACATGAATGAACCAAAAAGAGATGTTTAAATATGAACAGTAGGCTAGAGCGCAGATCCTTAACCTTTTTTCTTTGTGTTATGGACCCATTTAGTAGTCTGGTGAAACCTATGGACTTCTCAGAACAGTATTTTTAAATGCATAAAATAAACACACACAATTACAAAAAAAACAACCCTAATTTAGTTATTAAAATATTAAATAAAAAACCAAAAACCTTATAGACACCAGGTTAAGACTTGTTGGGCTAGAAGAAAACTTCTGCTATTGCTGCTTGACCCAATAGCTCTCAAAGCCAGAGGTATCAAATATGTGGATAGTATTTTCAGGTCTTATTAAAATGCATTTGGGAAATATAAAAAATAATAATAGAACCTAGATGATGTTAACATGTGTTTTTTTAAGTCAGTATGTAGCCTGCAGGTTTCATGGCTCCATTTCTATTTGATGTTGATACCACTGCCCTAAATCACTTGGCTTCTTTTTTTTTTGAAGAGGGAAAGCAAGGTAATTGGGGTTAAGTGACTTGCCCAAGGTCACACAACTAGTAAGTATGTCAAGCGTCTGAAGCCAGATTTGAACTCAGGTCATCCTGATTCCAGGGCTGGTGCTCTATTCACTGTGCCACATAGCTGTCCCTAGTCACTTGGGGAGAATATAGAAATTACCTTGTTATAGCAACATAGAATTCAAGTTTCTAAAGAATCAAGGTAAGTGACTAAGTCATAGAAAAATCTCTTAGGTTCTAAGCTCCATGATGGTAGGGACCATGTCTTAATCTAAATTTTGTGTCTTCTGTTTTGTTGTTGTTCAGTAGTTTTCAGTCATGTCCAACTCCTTGTGACCTCTTTTTTGGGATTTTCTTGGCAAAAGTACTAGAGTGGTTTGCCATTTCCTTTTCCAGTTCATTTTACAGATGAGGAACTGAGGCAAACTGAGTTAAGTGATTTGCCCAGAGTTGCAATATCTGGTAAGTATCTGAAGCCAAATTTGATCTCAGATCTTCCTGACTCTAGACCCAGCATTTTATCTGCTGAACCACCTAGCTACAAATAAATTTGAGATAAGTACAATGTTGCATCTACTTCTTTTATTTTAAGGCATCACCATCATAATTCACAAACTCCACTGTGTCTTAGTAGACATTCTTCATGAGTTTCTGTGGCTTAAACAGTAATGGATTGATAGCTAACCTTCCATCAATGATTCTATATGAATTATATTCTATATGAATATAATTTCTATGTTAAATTAATGGTAGTGGTCCTCAGTAGATACAGAGATACCCCTTAATGGCCTTTCTTATTGACCCTTCCAGGATGGTAGAACTTATCAGGACTTGTTCTTTCCTGGTATTGACTTCATGAATCCAGAATGACCTTCACACCATGATGAGACATCACAGTAGGGATTTAGTAAACAACTTCGCCCATAGAACATACTTAACATAGAAATGCTGAATAAAATCTAAAAAACATCTTTGACTATATACTAGTAGAGGACTTTATAGTCTGTTTTGTAGTGTGTCTGAGAATAATTTACTTTTCAAGTACATGAAGTACTGGGACTTACCTAGCACCCTGCTAGATGAATCACAAAATTACTCACTGTGACTTAGTATAGGCATGGGCAGAAAAAGCTCGTGTATATTTTAGAATTACATAATGAAGTCATCATGGTCCTGGAACTAGTGTTGCCAAGGACCAGGCCGTGCAGATTGGTGGCAGTTGGTCCACGTGCCTGAGTTTTGTGGGTTTCGATTCAGTCCATCAACTCAACAAACGCTTATTATGTGGTGATTATGTACGCGGCATTGCCAGGGGTGCTGGAACTACAAGGGTAGAGACACTGCAGTTCCGTCTAACCTCCTACAGCCCTTACTACACATACCAGAGGTGGGTTGATTGACACAAAGTGAAACATTGGAGCAGCTCAGTGGAGCTGTGGGTAACAGCACTGCAGTTAGGGTCAGAAAAACCTGAGTTCAAATAGCTGTGATGCCCTGGGCAAGTCACTTAACTTCCCTCAGCCTCAGTTCCCTCGTGAGTAAAATGAGGTTAATGATAGCACCTACTCCCTAGGTTTGTTGTGAGGATCAAATAAGACAGGATGTGTAAAAACCCTTTGTAAACCTTAAAGTGAGTGCAACGTGGCTGCTAGTTATTATTATTCATGTTGGCCTCCTGTGACTGGTACCTAATTAGTTTTAGAGTTTCTCTTAGTAACCGGAGTTTTTAACTTGGGGTCTGTGAACTTGTGGATTTTTAAAAAATATTTTAACTAAATATATTTTTTAAAGATATGTCAAATATCTTTTAAAATCTCTTTAAATATCTATTTTAAATTTGCCTTTATTTTAAAATATCTTAAATATTTTTAAAAATGTCTTTAAAAACCTTTTTGAAGTATCTTAAACATCTTTTAAAAATATTTTTAAATATCTATTTAAAATATCTTTAAAATATAAAAATATCTTAAGTATCTTTATTTCATCATATTTAGTTTCCTTTGCAATCCTATGTATTTTAAACAAAAATCTGACAGGGGCCCATAAGCTTTACCAGACTGCCAGAAGTGTCTATGACACAATAAAGGTTAAGGATCCCTGCTTTAAATAAGTTGGATGCTTTTGGATAATAGTGGTGGTAGCTTCAGGTATAATAACTACTATGATAACATATGTTTTTCTAGTGCTTTATTGTTATAAAGTTCTTTGCATCTCTCTCCTGTTAGTTGCAGTTGTTTTATTCTTTTTAATTTAATTTTTAATTTAACTAGGTGGTTTTTAGCTCAAAATATTCATTGCTTTAAATGGGGAGATTGGTGGTGGTGGTAAACAGAGAGCACAAAGGACTGAGCATTTGAGAAGAAATAACATGACTCAGAGGCTTGAGAGTAAGGGCCCGTTTTTGCTTTTCCTTATAACGCCAGGACTCAGCACAATGGCAGCACATTGAGGGAATTACTAAATACTTATTGACTCTCTTATGTTATCTTAGTTATTCCTTCAATTGACTCTGTGGCTTGTACATCTTAGAAGTATTTTTATCCCCATCTCATAGATAAAGAAATGGGATCCCTGAAAGGTTAAGGCCTAGGCTTCCTTCCACAAGTAATCAGTCAGAATTTGAATACAGACCTTCTGACTCCAATTTCAATTTCCTTTCTACTTTATCACGCATATATTTTATATCCCTGCCTCACACACAGTAAATGCTTAATAAATGTACATTGATATCTCCTACAAAGGCGCCTTTCTGTCAAGGTACCTCCTGACTTCTAAAAACATTCCCTGCATAGATGAACAGATATCATTAAATCTTTTAGGAACACAGATTAACAGAGGTGGGTAAAGTTGCCTTTCTATCTATCTCTCAAAGACTTGGGGAGCTCTTGTCTTCTGCTTCCCCCTCAGTGCAAAGGAGACTCTTCTACCTCATGGTGCTGTCCCATGTTGAATCATTGTTTATGTCCATCCATGTGTTTCAGACCTGTGCCAATAAGTCACCTCTTATGTACTGCACTAAGTGAAAACCCCAAATCACCCAGTTGGGGAAACCCAAACATAATACAATTCGCCAAACTGAATTTTAAACTGTGACTAAGAGAACACTTTTGGTTTTGAGTTCCTTCTAAAATAGATGATGAGAATTTACATTTATTGGGCATTTTAAGAATTACAAAGTGCTTCTGTAATAATCCTGGTAAGTAATTTAATTATTAGCCACATTTGTATAGATGATGAAACTGAAGCTCAGGAAAGTACCCGCCCTGGTAAGGGCCACGCGTAGCTTACATCAGTCAGCCTGCTTTGGCTTAGCATGTAGCTTAACATTAAGTGAAAGCCTTTTAAGTGCTAGAACTAGAATTTCTTTCAGTATGGGAAAAAGAAAGAAAGAAAAAAGAGTTTCAGTAAAATATTGAGGAAAAAATACACAGAAGAGAGCAGAAAAAAGTTCAGAAGGGGCCAAGCAGGGCAGTTTTGTTACTATCATGTTAAATTTAACACAATTTAAAAAAAAACTATATGCAGAAGAGACAGGAGAAATGCAGGGGCAAATGGAAATTAGCAAAGGATCAATAAAAATTATTTAAAAATAAATTTATTTAAAAACAAATAATATACCAGGTCACAGTTTCATATGCAGTCCTCTCTTTTGTTCTTTATTGAAATATTCATGTTTATTTTTATTGATCAAGTTCATTAAAAAAAAAACGAATTTTTTTTTTAAAGGAGGCATAGATTCAGATTCGTTTAAAACAAATGGGAAGCTGAAAGCAGTCTGTTGCAAGGCATCAGCTTTTCCCTCCTCCATGAATGTGGAATATCTGTGTTCAGTTTGGCTGGAGCCAGATGACCAGAAGTCTTAATTAGGAGATAAGTTTTCCAGACAGCTTGGACACTTAGATTTTCCTTTCAGATCTGACCAGTGTTGGCATGAAGGTATGGACTGAAATTTTGTCCAGATGAGTTCATTTCCCAGAACTTTTTACCTTTCCAAAGCCCTCTAAATGGAGACAAAGTTTATTTTCTCAGCTAAGGACATTTCCCCCCCAGGAAGATTTCTGATGTACCAACCAAAGAGTGATTTTATTCAAATATTGAAAAGTAGGCATTTGACTCATCATTTAGGTTTTTAAAAAAATAGTTGTTATTTATTTTGTACTCTAAGGTCTGCAAAGCACTTTACCAGTATCATCTCATTTATTCTCACAACTACCCTGGGAAGTAGGGGCTGTTATTATCCCCATTTACAGATGAGTAAACTGAGACAGATGAAGGTTAAGTGACTTGCCCAGGTTCACATGTTAATAAGTATCTGAAGGTGAATTTTAACTCGGGTCTGCCCAACTACAAATTCATTTTGCTGTCCATTGTGCCACCTACCTGCCTCTAAAGGAAATAATGCCATTGTGAGATAAATTTTACCTTCGCTCTTCCCTTCATCGTTCCACATGTGTGTCCTTTCTTACCTGGTTGAAAAGCTTTAATATAGCTTCCATTGTTCCTCAGTTAGGCCTTTGAGAGGTATCCTACAGATCCTAAGAGGACACTGACTCTGGACTCGGATGACCTGAGTTCAGATCTTGCCTCTGATGCTTTCTATCTCAACCTCCATAGGCTTCTGTAAAATAAGAGGTTTGGACCTGATAGCTACAGAGGGTTCCTCCTAGTTCTAGATAGATCTCTATTCCTATGGTTCCGTGATATATTTGGCCTTCAGGCAGCATATATTAAAGTCTGTGTCATGGCTGCTCTTTTTTTTAAGGAGGAAGGTTTGGGGCCCAATAGAATTTGCTCCCATACTGAGCTTATAGCTTACTTTTGGTAAAAGTTGCAAACTTTGAAAGGAAAATGCATTTCAGTGTTTTTCCAAGTGTGCTCACTCTGTGAGTTAGTTCCCTGGATCACCATGCATTTTACTTTTATATATCTGCAGTGCCAGTGAGTGTCGACAGTTAATAAAACAGCTATGCTTGAGAAGAGTGATTTTCTGTTTGCAGTGGAGACCAAAAAGCCTGAGCCCAATGGAAAGATATTCATCCAGCCCTAATCACTTGGCAGGCAGAAGGAAAAATACCAATCCCAAACCGTCGGGTGGCTTCCGAGTTCTTTCCAGGAGCCTACTGAGGCTGCCCAGTTGCCATGGCAATTATAGAGTCAATACAGGCAGATAAAGTTGCTGGAGCTGCCACAATCACTTTCCAGAAAGTGATCCCGTGGGTCTGGCACACACCTGCTCCTCCATCAGCACCAGGTGGCCGGGGCCAGTAAATGAGAATGTGGAAATGAAGTCTCCCCCCCTTGCAATGAATGAAGGATCAAAGTTTTTATTAACTTTATCCCAGACTCAAATCTGCCTCTTGTTGAGTCAGCTGCTTGAAAAACCTGGTGTGTGCTCAGTTAATATTCTTTTTTTTTCTCTCTTCATGATCAGGTATCGTATACAATATTGGTAAGAAGTGTAAATTTCCCAAACTCATTGCAGCCCAATGGTAAACACAGGTGATGGGGCTAAATATTGTTATTAGCGATCATAAATATTTCTGGTTTTTCATTAGCCAAATATGCAGCTGCTTTTAATCCTGAAAGCTGTCACAGGCCACTGGTGCCTCTGAAATGAAACCTGGATGAATCTGATACTGTTATTTCTCACCATAATGCATAGTGTTTAGCATACTTTAAATCCAGCTGTGATAACTGTTGCCTTAAGCTGCAGTTGTTTTATTCTTTTTAATTTAACTAGGTGGTTTTTAGCTCAAAATATTCATTGCTTTAAAGGGGGAGATTGGTGGTGGTGGTAAACAGAGAGCACAAAGGACTGAGCATTTGAGAAGAAGTAACATGAGCTGTTCCACCCAGGGATTCTTTCTTTTGTTAAGACAGTGGGCGAATACTGGGCCAAATGATGAAGCAGGCATAGAACTCATTTAGTACCAGAACAGCTAAGGAGAGTCACAGGCAGGGGTTTTCGGAGCAGGTCCAGGTCATTCAACCCATCCCAAGTTATTGGTTGGTCAGTTCTGAGGATGCCCAAGTTGTTCAGAATGTATAGCTTCTGCTAGGTGCCATCTGTCGGAACTCACCATTGCAGGATAGGGCTTATTATTTCCTGATGTTGTCCAGGACTCACCACCCCAGAGTGTCAGGGGAGAGAGAATTCTTCATTAGACAAGACCAATTGGGAAGTCTTTCTGTTCTGCTAGTAATTGCTTCAGTAAGCTTACAAAAGATGTTCTGACGCCTCCCAGTTTGTACCGTAGTAGCCTTTTGCAACCCTTGTCCTGAGCCTCTTTCTGTGGTATCTTTGTTCTCTAAAAACTTCATTTGGAGAACTCATGGCCTTCTTCCTGATTTGTGGCAGCCTTCACAGACAATAAGACTAGAAGCAATCTAATAATTCTGTTCTTGGGCACATGGTCTTGTCTGGTTACACATCTTTTGTTAGTTAACTCCTTTCTGACTTTTATTTTTAGTGCCATTCTTAATCGAGATTCAGTGATTAGAATATTTCTCCCATCACCCTTCTATTGCCGTGTTGACCTTTGGCCATACCAATGCATCAAACACCAGCCATTGACTTTGTCTGCTCCTGAATCACAGAACACCACTATGGATCTGTGAATTTAGCACTGTGGAATCATACTTTCTAACTCCAACAGGGTTTTTGTAATCACTGAGTAGTTCTTTTTATTTCACTCTTGGGACTTGAGAAGCCATCTAGTTTTACATACTTGATCGTAGACAAAAGGCCAAGAGGAAAGTTCTCATTCCCCTCTTTTTACAAATAAGGAAACTGGTGTTAAGGTGTTCTAGGTTGCATAGATTATGGGATTCGGCTAGAACACTCTTCTCCTGTTCCTCAATGCAACGTTTTTTCTATTATACTGTGAAGAGTTTCTCTAGCTCTCCCTCCCACAGAAGCTGTGGTGGAAATTCTCAAGACTTTAGTCCCGCCTTCCTTCCCTCTTAAAAAAATTAAGTAAACATTTGTTTATTGGTCAACGGCCTCATCTTTCTCTTTTTTTAAACTAAGATCAGTCATTGTCCTTGCCTGGCTGCCCTTGTCCTTCCTTCACTGTCTATATCCACTCATGGTTTCTTTCCTTTTCTTCTAATGCAGTTGCTCCCATTTCATGAGGTCAGAACCTCTTGGGGGTTCTCAAACATGATCCAAGGATTTGTGCTAAAAATTCTTTAATGAAACCTTCAGCAGTAAATAATAATAGAATAGTACAAGCGTATTAAATTACCTTGTGGAGTCATTTTTTAAAAGGAATTCAAGAAACTAAAAGCATTGGGTATCACTACTGTGATGCTAACCCCTCTGCATGTGCCCTGTATCTTGTCCTTTCCCATCTGCTGCTGGATGTGTCACCTATAAAATAGAGGTCATTATACATGCTGTACTTTTAGTTCATAGAGTTGTTGTGAGGAAAGTGATTGCAAACCCTAAAGAAAGTACTATATCAATGTGCGGCATTATCCGCAACACATTCCCTCTTTAATTAGTCCCCTACCATCTGGCTTATTCTGCCATCTCCCTGGTGAAATAGAGTACTTTTGAAAATCACCAGTGGTCACCTCTCTGAATAGTTGAGAGGTTTCTACCTGGGGTGGGAAATTGATAGCCTCAAGGCCACATGTGGCCCTCTGGGTCCTCAGTTCCTCAGCCCGGGTTTAGACTCACCTCCCTTTCCTTGAGTATTCTAATGACCACCTTCTCCTTCATAAGATACCTTATAAACACCTCAATAGTGTCCTGATTCTCTTACTTTTCTAAATGATCCTTTTCCTCCTCCTCCCTCCCCACCATGAGGGGTTGACTGTCTCTCCTTCCCTAACTAGAGGTGCCTTTCAAGCTCCTGTCATTCTCTTTCTAAATGCTTTTACTTTGGAGAGCTAACCTATCTATTATATAGTTTTAGTTCTTATATGTATACAGACGTCTCTCAAATTTCTGGTCCTGGCTTCTCACCCAGGTCCCAACCTTGCATTTAAAGCTGTCTTCTGGACCTTGCCCTCACCTCACACTCAACACACTGATACTGAAACATCTGAAGAAAGATATGGGCAATTTGGTGAACTGCAAGCTCAGTGTGATTCCACAGTGTGACCCAGCAACCAAAAAGTTATTGACACATAACATATGACTGTAACAGTGAAAGTGATTGACCTGTCCTATGCTGCTCTGATAAGACCATAGGTGGAATATTGTGTCCAGTTCTGTGAATCTCATTTTAGGAAGGATGTGGACAGATGGGAGAATGTCTAGAGAAGGGTAACCATAGTGGTGGGGAGGGACTGGACACCAGGCCACAGCACCAAATGGCTGAACTAAGAATACTTCTTTGCCTGAAAAAAGATTTGGGGAAAACAGGATTGTTCTCATCAAGTATCTAAAGGGCATTCTTGTAGACAAGGAAATAAAATAATTCAGCTTGGTCCTAGAAAGCAGAATGAAGAGTTAAAGGCAGATTTAGGCTTGGTGTAATAAAAAAAACCTTAACAATAGAGCTGTCTATCCAAAGGAAGAACTGTCTGTCTAAGAAGGTAATGAGGGCATAGTTACTGGATGGGGAGAGAGGGTGGTCTTCAAGTGGACAATGGTCAGTCACTTTCAGGTATAGCTTACATTAGATGATCTCTGAGATCCAACTTAGAAATCCTGTGTACACTCATTTTCTCCCAAATATCTTCCCTTCCACCCTCAGCCCCAAATTCTCCATGTCCATGGGGCTATGAAGAGTCATACACAACTGAACAACAACAATTTCTGTCAGTGGCACCAATTTTAAAACCATTCTTCAAAGTTGGAAGTCTTTACCTTGTCTTTAATTTCTCTTTACTATCTGTAATGATTTATGATTTATTTTATATTTCTGGGTCTCCATTTCTCAATTTTAAAATGAAGAGACCTATGATCTCATTTTATGTTTATTTATTTTTAAACATTCACTTTCATAAATTTTAAATTTTCTCCCTCTTCCTCCCCTCCCCAAGATAGCATGCAATCTGATATAGGCTCTACATATATATATTCCTATTAAACATATTTTCACATTAGTGATGTTATATTAGAATTAGAATGAATGGGAGGAACCATGAGAAAGGAAAAAAAAAAGCAAAAGAAGAGGAATAGTTGATTTCACTCTGCATTCAGACTTCACAGTTTTTTCCTCTGGATGTAGATGGCACTTTCCATCATGAGTCTCCTGGAATTGTTTTAGGTCCTTGCATTGCTGAGAAAGGTCAAGTCCATCAAAGTCAATCATTGCATACTGTGGCTGTTACTGTGTACAGTGTTCTTCTGGTTCTGCTTACCCCACTCAGCATCAGTTCATATAAGTCTTACCAGGTTTTTCTGAAGAACACCTGTTCATCATTTCTTATAGCACAGTAGTATTCATTCACAACTTGTTCAGTCATTCCCCAACTGATGGACATCCCCTCAATTTCCAGTTCTTGGTCACCACAAAAAGAGCTGTTATAAATATTTTTGTACATGTGGGTCCTTTTCCCATTTTTATGATCTCTTTGGGATATAGCCCTAGAAGTGGTTATTTCTGGGTCAAAGAACATGCACATTTTTTTAGCCCTTTGAACATAGTTCCAAATTGTTCTCCGGAATGGTTGAATCAGACCTATGATCTTTTTCAGGATAGCTAGGTGACACAATGGATAGATGACCAGACCTGCAATCAGGAAGACCTGGGTTCAAATTAGGTCTCAGATGCTTCCTAGTTGTGTGACCTCGGGCAAGTCACTTAACCCTGTTTGCCTCAGTTTCCTCATCTGTAAAATGAGTTGGAGAAGGAAATGTCAAACGACTCCAATATCTTTGCTAAGAAAACACCAAACTGTGTCACAGAGAGTCAGGCACAACTGAAATGATTAAGCAACAATAACATGATCCTTTTCAGCTCTAAATACTCTGATCCTTCCAAATCAATCCTACACATAAGTAACAGTTTAATCTCCCTAATGTAGTAAGGCAGTGTGGTGTAATAGAAGCGTTTTGGATTCAGAAGAGCTGGACTTGAATCCTGTTTCTGCCACCTATGCTGAGCTTGGAATTAGAAAAACTGAATTGAGAGCACACCTCAATTATTTACTAGCTGTGTGACCCAAGACAAACCTCTTTGTGTCTTTGTGTCTGTGAGAGGGATTGGATTGGACAGCCTCTAAGTTATGATTTCCTAATTTTATGAACTATAATCATGGCCCTCCTCTACCCAGTAACCTTTGTTGACTCCCCATTTCCTAGTATATAAAGTCCAAACTCCTAAATTGGCATTCAGTACCCTCTCTCAGCCTTCTCCATCTTTTCTCTGTGTACTCTGTATTCCAGCACTATTCCACAGATCTATCTCATACTTTAATATTTTTCTTTGCTTACCCACTTCCCTACTTCTGGAATCCCCACTCTCACACATGTTCCTAAATTCTTCCTTTTGGAATTCTTCATTCCTCAAAGCATTCCTCACATCAGTCTTCCTTTGAGAAGGCTTCTCTGAAATCCTTCCAACCAGAGATGATCCCTACCTTCCCTAAACTCTTAGAACATTTTGTTCATAGTTCCTGTAGTCTGACTTGCGGTATAGTTGTTTGTGTCTGTTTCTTATCTCTCATGCTAAAAAGGTCTTTGGAGTTGGGGACCATGTTACAGAAATCTTTTTATTCCCCACAGGATTCTTTGAACATAGTAGAGGCTCAATAAATGTGTGAATTAAATTAACAAAAAGTTTGACTTCCTCTGAAAGAAGTTCCCTGGCTTATGATTTTAAGACAAGAGCAGAACAATTAGAACCAGGAGGGCCATCCTCTGGGCTCTAACCTTTTCTGCCCAGCAATTCTGATGACCTTCACCTTCAGGAATGCTGTCTCCCATCCAGGAGCTGCATCTGGAGCAGAGCCCTGCCGTGTGTTTGCATTCATTATCGGTAGGGTTTGTATTTATATAAGATGAATAGGAATCATTTGAGTGACCTTGTTGCTACATGTGATTAACGGGATGGATTTTCAGGCAATCAGAGGGAGAAAAGTAACCCCAGGCAGTGTTTTATGTGCTCTGTTTGCTGAACCTTTGCATTGTTAGCATTTTTTCCCTGCTAAATAGAATTCCCTTACAGTGACTGGAATATTTCATTTTGACTTAACTTCTTACGTTTGCAGTTTTACTGAGCTCATTTGTGCTGTTTTTAGTTAGTATATGGAGAGAAAGCCCCCTATGTTAAACTGATCCCTGGTTTAGAAGACTATTAGAGGTAGAAGAGATGGTTGTTTTTGTTGTTAAAGTAGTCCCGTCCTAGGCAATCTCTGGCTTCCGTGCCAGACAATTCTCTGTGCCTGAAATACCCTGCCTCTGTCTTGTTACCAACTGAATGGGAAGGAGTATGAATCATGAGAAAGATCACTGGATTTGGAGTCAGAGTCTGCCTCTTAAAAATGGTGTGACCATTCATCCTTTGGGCTTCAGGTTCTCATTTTCAAAATGAGAGTTAGACTTAGTGACCTCTGAGGTTCCTTCTAGTTCTAAGCCTATGACAGTGCTATGATGATTGGAGCATCTAATTGGAAAGGGCAACTAGCCCAGAGTTAGGAAGACCTGAGTTCAGATCTGGCTTCTAAGAGGTCAGTAGGAGATCTCATTGACATGTCTTGTTTTCCCCTGGGCAGGTCTCAGTGGAAGCTTTTCTCCACGGTCCAGACTGACCTCTGTCTAGTTGCTAAGAATCCAAAAAATTTAACTTTTTTCCTTCATATTATTTTCTGATTCCTGGAACCATCTCTGTGTTTCTTGTGCTCTTCCAAACCCTGAGGGGCTGAGAGGAGGGAGTTGTTGGAAAAAAAAACAAGTTCTTGGACCTAGGAGAAGATTTCCTTTGCCCTTATAGAATTCTTACTTGGAGTAACCTCAGAGCAAGTCAGCATCCCTATAGGAAGAAAAGGTCTAGGACTCTTTTAGCTGTTATAATGTCAGTTAGTGAACACAAATTTGCTGTAAAGGCTGCAATAACAGGCCCACTGACTTTTAGAATCTATTTTTTTTGTTTTTATTTTTAGAAAAGCAAAAAGAAACTATTGAGATCAACATGAAAAGCATTGACCATTAGGAAGATTCCTCTGACTATTTCTTTCTTTTGTAGATTGAACAAATGAGGAGTGAATTGCTACAAGAGAGAGGTGTAAGGCAAGATTTGGAGTGTGACAAGATTTCCCTGGAGAGACAGGTAAGGGCTTTAGCCAGCCTGTACAAAGGGACCTCTCTCCCTCACTGGCTACTGCCTTGCTGGCACCTGCAGAGACCACCAGCTTCTTTAAATATCATTTCGACTTGAAGCCCCATTGCCCTCTTATTTCTACTTAGAGGCATAAGGTACATTGGGATTCATTAAATGTAATCACATGTGCAAGTATGAATTGCAGGGAATGATTAGTAGCATCCCTGTCATTTTTTAACTCACTAGGCAAATTATTGTCCAATTATATGCCTTGATATTTGATTGGTTAATGGCTTATTTTTTTGTTAGTTTGAAAACCAAGAGGCAGCCCATGTGTGTCACTTTAACATCCAGATGACGTAGTTGGAAATCTTAAGTCCTAGATAGAAAACATGCCTGGGATTCCAGTCTTAAAAGTAATCCCCTTAAAAACATCCTCTTGCCTTCCAGGATGCTTTGTTCAGTTCTCACTTTCCTGGTCACTGAGTCTCTCACTTGTCATCATTGAAAGAATATTTTCTATGTACTTGATTATACCCAATACTCTGAGAATTCTGCTGAAAGAGAGCTTTGTAGCCAGGCTCACATAATAAAATCATGTCACTCCTCCACTCAGAAATCTTCATTGCTTTCCCCCTTACTTCCCAAATTAAATTCAAATACCTTACCCTGCCTTCTAAGACCCTCTGCAGCCTACTTGTCTCTTACTAATTCTTTTCATGTATATAATGCTGCAACCAAATTGGATTACATGTTCTTTACATGCAAGCTTTCTGTTTCCAGAACAAGGATTTAAAGAGCCGGATAGTTCACCTGGAAGGTTCATATCGATCTAGTAAAGAAGGATTGGTAGTGCAGATGGAAGCCAGGATCTCAGAGCTAGAAGACCGGCTGGAGAATGAAGAGAGGTAAACACAGTGAGCTACTATCCCACAGCACCAACCCCCATGCTTCTAATACTAGTAACACTAGTAACTCTGAGTATAATAGTACTAAACACATTTATACAGTGCTCCAAGGTTTGAAAAGCACTTTATCTACAATCTCTCTTTTGAACCTCACAACCTCACATCCCTGTGAGGTAGAGGCTATTGTTATCCCATTTTATTGCTAAGGACACTGAGGCTCACAGAGGTTAAGTTGCACAATGTATCATAGGAGCATAAAATTAGAACTGGACAAGGTCTTGACTCTTACCTAATCTGTTTTCAATGCTTGACTTCCTTGACTCTGCCAATCAAACCAGGTGTCCTTCAGTGGCCAGTCCTCAACTTTTCCTCATCCTAGGGCTCTTCTACCAGACAATATAGTGAGATGAAGTAGCTGATTCTTGTGGAGCGAGGGCAGTTCTCATTTCTCCTTCCCCACTTTTCCAGGGACAGAGCTAATCTTCAGCTGACCAATCGAAGACTGGAAAGGAAAGTGAAGGAGTTGGTGATGCAGGTAGATGACGAACATCTCTCTTTAACAGACCAAAAGGACCAGGTAAGAGGAAGCTGATATCTATGGGATCTGATATTTCCTTGTGACTGTGACTTTCAGGCTGGGAGGTATGAGATACAGAAAACCAAGATCCTTAGGGCCCGTTCTCCAGTCACACTTGATGGGAGAATCCAGAAAAGGGAAAACCTGTATTTTTTTAAGCATTGATGTATGAACTTCCCTAATAGTCTCCTTGAGTCTTTAATAAATGCACAGGATATATTTGAAACAGCAGGGAGAGAAGTAGGGAGTGACCATGGGTTGATTCCTCTCAGTATATCCTCATTATTGATTTAAAATTCAAAAGGACCTCAGATGCCGTCCAACCCAACCCTTCCATTTTACAGATGAGGAAACTGAGATGTAGGAAAATGAAATGACATACAGACAATTATCAGAGACAGGATTTGAACACTGGTCTTCTGATTCAGGTCAGAGTGTTTTCTACTGTACCAAACTTACGAGAGAGAGGAACATAGCCCATCCTGGAAATAGTTCTGAAGCTCAGAGAGAAGGGGAGGTGAAATGGTGACATGGTACATTATTTGTGGATTCACTGTATCTCCTGGGAACCAGGACCCAAGCTGCGGTCACCATCCCAGAGTTGCTGACTGTGCAATTTGTTTCCTTAAATGACAGCAAAAATGATGGCGCTCACTTGGCATGATGGCGCTATCCTCTCCCTCAAGGCTAATTAGGTGGAGGGAAGGGAGCAGCCCTGATGTGAATGAGACCAAAGCTCTCATATATATCTGCCTAAACTTGGCTTCAACTGACCAGGGAGTTGAGGGATGGTGGAATAACAACCTAAACCAAAATGCATCCGTGAGTAGGGGACCTTTCCATGTATCTGCAGCAAAGATTTGAGCAGAACAGTGGTGGAAATCTAGGGCTTGGTTTTTAAAAGGCTACCCTATTGCTATGAGGCCTGTACCCCAGAGAGCTCAAACAAAGAGGGGAAAAGATCTATATCTACATCTACAGCAATGTTCATAGTGACTCTCTTTGTAGCGTCAAAGAACTGGAAAGCTCATCATTTGGAGTGTGATTCACCAAATTGTGGCATATGAATGTCATGGAATACTATTGTACCGTAAGCAATAACAAAAGGGATACTTTCAGAGAAAACTGGGAAGATTTGTATGAACTGATGCAGAGTGATATAAATAGAATCAGGAGAGCAATTTAGAGTATAATAAGAATATTATAAAGATACATAACTTTGAATGTCTTAAGAACTCTGCTCAATGCAAAAACCATCTACAATCATAAGAGGACCCATGATCAAACATGCTACCCTCTTTCTGATAGAAAGATAAAGATGCAGATTGAAGCATTTTTTTTTTGATATAGTCAATATGGGAACGTATTTGTTTACTATGTTGCAAGGATTTTGTTTTTGTTTCTTTTTTTGTTTTTCCCAATGGGAAGAAGGTAGGAGGGAGAGAAAATACTTTTTTGTTACTTGAAAAAAAATTTTAGCTTTAAAAAAGCAAACCTGATTGTTCTGGATTGTCACCAGTCTTAAGTGTTTTGTCTCCTTTCTCCTGATAATGGATAGAACCTTTTCAAGTATTTCTGTATTACTGAGTCTTTGCTATTGTGAGAGGATTGAAGGAGTGAGGCTTGGGCCAAAGGTTTCTATTAACCCCTTCCCAGCCCAGGTACCAGTAGGGTTCATATTCTTTCTCTCTCTCTCTCTCTCTCTCTCTCTCTCTCTCTCTCTCTCTCTCTCTCTCTCTCTCTCTCTCTCTTTCTCTCTCTCTCTCTCTCTCTTTCTCTCTCTCTCTTTCTCTCCCTTTCTCCTTCCCTCCCTCCCTCATTTTCTTCTTTCCCTCTCCAGCTGAGCTTACGCTTAAAGGCAATGAAGCGCCAGGTCGAGGAAGCAGAAGAAGAGATTGACAGGCTGGAAAGTTCAAAAAAGAAGCTTCAGAGAGAGCTGGAAGAACAGATGGATGTGAATGAGCAGCTACAGGGGCAGCTCAGCAACATGAAAAAGGACTTAAGGTGGGGGCATTCAGTGACTGCACATCATCGCAAACCCTCATATTGGCCTTCATAGCACTTTAATACATTGTCCCATTTGATCCTCACAAATGCCTTCTGAGGGGAACAGGGTAAATATTATTGTATTTGCTTTATAGGAGGAGGGCACTGCATGCCAGAGTTAGCTCAGTGACCTGCCCAAGGTCACCTCCCTACATAGTGGAAGAGTCAGGACTAGACCTCCCATCTTTTGAGCTCTCATCCAATATCTATCCCATCATGCTCTGCTGCTTCTGTATAATAAGGAGAACCAACATTTATACAGCACTTTAAGGTTGCAAAATGTTCTCTCAGTTGATCCTCACAAAGATATAATCAGGCAGATCTATAAAACCCAGTTTAGGGAACAGAAACTGAGATTGAGAGAGTTTAAATGACTTGCCAAGGTCACACAGCTTGTTACATGTCTGAGGCAGGATTTGAATTCAGATCTTATTCCAAGTCCATCACTGTTTTCACTATGCCATCCAGCCTCTGTGAGCACATGACAAAATCTCATCTCTTGTCAAGTCACAACAACAATCTAGAGCCCAATGATTCTGGCACCCAAGGCCAGCTGTAGGAAGGAGGCTTTCCCTTTAATGACAATAACTCATTTATATGCTACTTATAAGGTAGATAGTACCTCATCAGATTCTGATAGGTAATGCTTTGTCTTGTCTTAGGTAAGATTCAAAACGGGGTTTCCTACTTCAAGTCTAATATTCTTTTCTTTATGCTATGTTGTCTCTACCTAGGAATCCAAGGTTAGGGGAAACTAGGGTCGTGAGAATTGCTTTCTAAGGCCCAGACTTGTTGATTGCCCTATGACTGAGGGAATTAAGAAAACCAATAAACCAGTGCTCTCTAGATAGTGAATAGGGACATGAATTTCTGTCTGTAATCTTTTCTTAGCTCAGGTATAGTTGTATAACTGGTGTTGTGCTTAGAGGCTTATGATGGCATCTGTGCCCCTCGAGGAATTTTTACAAGCAGCAGTTTTCTTGGCATAATGACTCATCAGATAGACCCAGCAATGAGAGGTATATATGCCAGGTCTTTAAGACTCTAATTGCTCTTTTGAGAGAGGTAGGCTCCACATATTGGGTGAGAATCACAGAGGGATTCAGCAGAGATGTTATTAATCTCTTATGGCTATGCCAGTGATGAGACTAGAATCTAGGTCTCCTCATCTGGCATGGGACCCTATGTAATCAACCAGATACCTCTCATCAGCTTGTCAGGATAGAATCCTAGATATAGAAACTATATACTGAATATTTGTTGAGTCATAGAATTGAACAGAGGCCATCTAGTCCAAATGCTTATTTTATAGTTGAGGAAACTGGCCAGGGGAATTAACTTTCTTCAAGTCATATAAATAATAAGCATTAGAGGCAAGATTGGAACCCTGGACTCTTGATACATTTGAGTTCTTTTTTACTGTAATTCTATGCAGAGTATGGATTGCTAGGAAGTGGTAAAGAGGTTAGAGAGTTAGACTTGGGAGTCAGAGACACTAGTTCAAATTCTACCTTAGACTGTAAATAGCTGTGTGACTCTGGGCAAGTCATTTAACCTCTCTCTGCTACAGTGTCCTCATCTGTAAAATGGGGATCATAACAACACCCAGAGTGGTTATCAGGATCAAATGAGATGTAATACATGTAAAATACACTGCAAAATTTAGAGTGCTAAAGGAATGTTAGTTGTTCTTATTATAATGATTATTATTGCCCTTCCACCTTACCAGCAACCATGTTGTTTTTTTCTTCGCAGACACAAGAAGTTGCCAAGTAAAGTGCTGGATGATCTCGACAATGATGATGATGATGATGATGATGACTTCAGTGCTGTTGGGGGCAGTCTATATGAAGCACCCATGGGATACCCATTCTCAAAGGAAAATGACCCCACTACAGCTGCTTCTGCTTCCCTCAGTGTCTGAGCAGCAAATCCATCCAAATAAGCCACCAAAGTGTAGCTGACCGGAGCCCGATGCATAAAAGGGTCCGTCTGGAGTGGAGACCTTTCCCTGTTATTCACAATGTGTGCCATTTCCTCAAGTATTAGGATCCTCATTTTGGGTAGCCAGGCTGCAGAGCAGCTCTCATATCCAAGGCTGGTAGTTCCTGTGTTATAAAATACTTACAAACCTGATAGACAGGGTTTACCACTGGTTAATTACCCTTTGAGCACAAGCTCATAGAGTAAAAAATCAACAGCAACGTCAAATAAGGCCAAGATCAGGCATAATAATTATCTGCCCATGGCCAACGCCATTTGATGATGTTCACCCCCTGACCTGATAATCCCGAATGAAAGGATATTGGGCATAGTTTCCATTCAAATAACAATATGTCTCCTAGAATCTGATCTTCCCAAATGCCAGGGAATAAGTATACGTTATATTTAATAACTCTAAGTCGGGTAAATCTGATGCATGGATTGTAAATATGTTAAACTAGACCTCACCGACTTCTCTAGTTCCATTTTGGAAAGCTACAGAAATTGTATAGGTCAGTTTCATATGTAAAGCATACAAATCTATATTATTATATCTTTTTAAATAAGAAACTACTAGATTTTAAGTATTGATTGATTAAGAAACCTTCTGAAAATCAATATTAAAAGGGGATGGCTGGGTCTTGAAGGAATTTGAATAATAATATCCATGTTCTTTGGAAAAGCCCCTTTTTAATAAAGGGGACATAGTCAGAGAGTCAGTGGGAGTTGTTTTCCTCCCTTCTACCTGCAGATCAAACAATTGTGTCCTTTATCTCTAGATTGATTTTTCATTCCTTCATGTAAAATGTATGTTTTACATTTAGTGACAAGCTGAGATATGTCACCACCACTTTCAAGCTCTGTGTGTGTGTGTGTGTGTGTGTGTGTGTGTGTGTGAGAGAGAATTTATCTTCCAACGTTAGCTTTCCGACAGTCAGCAGTAGGTGACAATCGCTGGGTATAGTCCGAGCAAGGCTGGGTAACCTTGCTGCTGCTGAAAGCCTCCTCTACCCCAGCGTTCAGTGCTTGTTCTCCCAGGCTCCTAAATGGGATGATGCCATGAGTGGTGAGAGGTCATGATTGAAACAAGAATTCAGGGTGTTGAAGACAATAGGAGAGTGCTAGGAAGATCATGGAAATAAGAAGAGGTGAGAGATGATGAGCAGTATGCATGGGTATAGGATGAGAGAAGGGGAAACAGGAATCAGGGAAGAAAAATAAAATAAAAGAATTCTCAAGTTGGAGAGGATGAGTAGGTAGAACATGGCCTGAGCAGGATCTAAAGTCTTGGTACATTTAAGTACTGGAGAAAGGGGGTAGTTAGAAATAGTGCCGTGAAAAAAGTAGGAGTTACCGAAGAACTCATTTAATTTCTGAGAACTGTGCCTTTGGGTGGGCATAGGGACAAGAGGAAGTTCAGCCCTTCTTCCTTGACATCACTAAAACCATGAAGGTGGTGGTTAGAAAAGAGCATGGGAGAAATGGTTAGGTAGCTTGCTAGAAATCCGGGAGCTAGGCCTCATGGGCTGTGGTAGGATGGAGATAGAGGCAGGGTGGGCCATTGCCATTACCGTTCTTCAAAGTTGTCACAGGTTATACAGCATATTTAGTACTTCCTATTAGTCACTTCCCTCAAGTCCAGAATGGATCTTTGCCATGTAATATGGTGGTCATAGCTGCAGCGTACATGGCATATTTCTCCTGGCCTGATGTGACACCAGGGCTGTAAGGGAACCCCAAGGTGGATGAGGTAGCCCTTAGCCCAGGAAGAAAGCATTAAGAGTCATGAATGTAGTGGAGGAATGAGAGCTAATGGGATTTGGTCACTGCAACTGTTTTTCCAGGTTACCATGTACCATATTGGATGGTGGGAGTAGGGCTTAGGTTATGGACAAGAGAGTCCACGTGTCTAAGGGGAACAGGAAACCCCAGTGGAGTCAGCCTTCTGTCTTCCTCTAATCTCCCTGATCATAGAGCTTTGTAGGATTCCAAGAGACATTCCAGTTCCTAGAAGTCTACAGGTGTTGATCCAAGTCCAAGTGACTTGGATCAACACCCTCTCCTTGTTCTCTCCCATCTATCTTAAAAATCCCATGGTCAAGGGATGACAGCCAGGGTCCACAGCCACACCCTAGTCACAGTTTTGGAGGTTTATTCCAACTTTCTTTCCCCTTTATTGTGTTATATAGAGTCAGGGCTGGAATTTTTTCCTTCTCAGGGTATTGAGAATCTCGGGAGCCCTACCCTAGAGCTCTTCAGCCTCTCTGAGACTCCTTACAATCATGGGATGACTTGGGAACACAAGTGCTGTGACCATATTCTGCACACCAGCTGTCTAGATTTAGCGTTCACTTTTTCTAATAGGGGTTTGCAGGAAATGCACCTCATTGTGACTTTCACCATCCTGCTGTTTCCGTCATTAGCATGGTTACCATTCTGCCTGACTAGAACTGTCTTATCCTACTGATAGCTAAGTGATTGGTGAGTTAGGTCTAGTAACTCAGCAACTTTTTATGGAAAAGAAATGTCTTGATTCTAGCCAAGCAGGGCTATTAAGAAAAAGGGGGTAGGAAGACAGCTCTCCCTAGAAAACAAATGCAGTGACCAATGCAAGTTATAAGACAGGAAGGCTTTAAAAGTATTTCATGATAAGTTTATAAAGTTCCTATTTTTAAAATAAATTTAATTTCCATACTACCTGGATTTGAATATAGTTGGTGATTAACTCACATACATGCACTGGATAGATCTTTGGGCTCAATTCTCCCACTGGTTAGTGGCTATGTGACATTGGATGAGTGACTTATTCAACTTGAGGAACGTGAATTAGGTGATCTATCTATATATATATATTTTTTCCAATTCTAGAGTGACATGATTCTCTCATATATATATATATATATACACACACATAATATATATGAATACTTTCCCCATGTATCTCTTTAATGACTAACCCAAAGAACTTTCTCACTAATGTTTTCTATAGCTCTCTGAAAAACACGTTTTTAATTATTTTTAAAGACGACGGACCGAGTGCACAATGCTGTGACGACAATCATTAGAAAATTGTATTTTTTTGTGATTTTTGATTATTTTTGCATTTATGAACACCTTTTTACAGGGCCAGTAGATATGTGTTCAGCTCAGTTTTCTACTCAGCCATAATTTAGTCGCTGCTATTTATCACCAGGAAGATATATTTTCGTTGCAGCTACCTCTGTGTACATGAAACTGTAAACACCAAGATCACTTTTCAATAAACAATGTCCATCAACCTCAGTTCTTACATTATTTCTGCTTCCATTTGTAGCAGCAAGCACCCTAGCATACCAAGGATGGCTGCTAGCACAGGCTCTTTGATCTGCTTTTCTAAAGGAAAGCAACTCAAAAAGGGGTCAACAATCTTACTTTAATCAAACATATATCATTTACCTAGTTCAGGGGAAAAAGTCAGCACCCTGAACTTTAGAGAAAATACAAATAGACGTTACAAGCAGACAGAAATACAGAGAAACAGACCAACAGACAGGGCTTCAGCCGTCTGACCATTACATCCATACCTAATTAGTTACCAGAGAGGGAAGCACCAACATCTGGGTTTTCAAAACTGGAGGACTCAGCAGCGGCCCAGAGTGTCATCTGGCCAAATCACATAGCTCTTCCTATAAAGCAAGCCCTAAAGCAAAACCTCACCTCAGAGAACATCACAACCTTCATGACCCACTTGACTATAAAGTAACAAAAGTTGTGCCTTCCTGAAGAACAGGCCTCCCACCACAGGTTCCATGTGACCACATTCACAGCCTATCCAGAGTAGAGTTTATTTTCAAATCAGGAAAGGTCCTCAAATTCACCTATGCCTATTAAGGGGCAGGGAAGATCTTCAAATTCCTATTACCATTACGTCATTATTGCCCCAGGGCTGAGGTCTCTCTTCTGTCCTCAAAAGACTAAACAGAGTATCCAGCCAGGTAAAAGACTGGTATAAAGTGACTTTAGCACACAGGACTTAAGGGAGTAGGAGAAAATAGTCCAGGTGAGTTCCCTGAGGGGCTAGTATGACTGGGTATAGGCTAGGGCAGATAGAGGGTGTGTTGAAAATCTGCCTGCAGAGAATAACTGAAAGCAACAGTCCATATTAATAATTTATTTAGCTTAATTTTGTAGTTGACTTATAAAGCACTTTCCTTACAACAGACTTGTTTATCTATTACCATTTTACAGACAGGAAGGAAACAGGCTCAGAAAGCTTTTGACCTGCCAAAAGGCGCATATCAAATTCCAGTGCTATGCTTTGGACACAGGTCTTTTAAATTTGACACCTGGGCTTTTTCTGTCACACCACATTGCCTAAATAAACTAGCCTTAGAGAATTATGACTTAATGAGTTAATAGAGACTATGTTAGACTTGGAGTCAGGCAAGTTGTTGAGTCAATTAGTCATTTCTGACTCTTCGTGCCCCATTTGGGGTTTTCTTGGCAAAGGTACTGGAGTGGTTTGCCATTTCCTTGTCCTGCTCATTTTACAGATGAGGAAATTGAGGCAAGCAGTGTTAAGTGTCTTGTCCTGGGTCACATAGCTAGTAAGCGTCTGAGGCTGGATTTGAACTCAGGTCCTCCTGACTCCAGAACCACTGTTCTATCCACTGCACCACCCAGTTGCCCCTAAGGGATAAAGCATTTCTAAGGCAAGTTTGGAAAATTGTACCCTTTGTATACTTTTGAGTCTTCACTAGGACACAAGTAGTTTAATTTATCAAAGTACATACCTACATTCAACCAAAGGCAGAACTACAAGCATTAAAAATGTGTTAACTTATAAAGGCAATATTTGAAAAGTCCCTTGAGCCAAGAGACTTGGATTTGAAGTTTGGACTCTGATGTGTATTTTCTGTGTGACTCTAGGCGAAAGGCTTGGTCATCCTAATCTCAGCTTCTTCCTCTATTAAAAGGGGTGATAATACTTAAACTACTTTCCTCATAGGAAATTATAGGGTTGTAATAATAATAGTGAGCATTTGTATAGCACTTCATGTTTCTTTTTTTGCTTTTTTGAGGGAGGAAGGCAGGGCAATCGGGGTTAAGTGACTTGACCAAGGTCACACAGCTAGTATGTGTTAAGTGTCTGAGGTCAGATTTGAACTCAGATCCTCCTGACTCCCAATTTAAACTCAGGTCCTCCTGACACCACACCAGGTGGTGCTCTATTCACTGTGCCACCTAGCCACCCCTCCCAAGAAGTTTTGAGGTGACATTTATGGGAATCTTGAACAAGCCAAAGACATGTTAAAATACAATCTGGGTTAACATTTCAGAATTGTTGAGTAACCAAATCTGCCATCCCATTCCCTCCTGGATCATACCCCTAACTCCAAGCTAAAAAAAAGGGACTGTCAAAGTTGGTTTTCTTTATAAAATGTTATTGTATAAATTGTCTTCCTAATTCTGCTCACTTCTCTCTGCATCTGTTCATAGAGGTTTTCCCAGTTGCCTGTGAAATCATTCATTCCATTTCTTATGGCACAATTATATTCCATTCCTTTCATATATTACAATTTGTTTAGCCATTCCCTAATAGGAGGGCACCCTGTTCTCTCTCAGAAACCATGCCAGCACTCTGGCAACATTCTACCAAGCTCAGTCTTGAGCCCTGTGATGAGCTGTGTGTCTCCTGTCTGAGAACTATCCCAGGTGAGCTTGAAGAGGCGTCTGACCAGAGGGTTGGCCACCAGATGATAAATTAATTTCAGCCCCAGCAGTTCATGAACACTGTCTTCTAAAGAGTGGAGGGAGAAGCCACTCTTAGATCACAGATCCCTCAAGTATCCGATGTCACACAATTGATTTCCTTATCTCTTCATATGTTTATGTCTCATCTATGAAAACATTATTACACGTTTCCTTTGGAGTGTGATGGCGCACACTGCTACTAGAACCTTCAGCTGAGGAGGCTGAAGCTGGGGGATGGTTTGAGCTGCAGTGGAGTAACGCCGGTCAGGTGCTTGTATCACCAATAATATTGGCCCACACCAGTAAAATGGCCAGTCCCGGGAAGCGAAGGGCCACCAGGCTGCCTAAGGAGGGGATGAATCACCCCAGGTTGGAAAAATGGAGCAGGTTAAAGCTAGTATGCTGATTAGTATTGGGACCATACCAAGTATAGCCCCTGGTATTCTAGCCTGGGTGAGATAGTCTCTTTTTTTTTTGGAGGGCAATTGGGGTTAAGTGACTCACCCAAGGTCACACAGCTAGTTTTTGTGTGAAGTGTCTGAGGCCCAATTTAAACTCAGGTCCTCCTGACTCCAGGGCCAGTGCTCTGTTCACAACACCACCTGTCCTCCTCTGGGTGAGATAACTCCAACAAGACTCTTCTTGAGACTAGAGACCAAATCCTCTTCTTTGCCTTTTCCTCAGCGCTGGTTGTTCCTGTTTGTGGATTGATTGTTACGTGCCTTGCCTCCTAAACAAGATTTTAAGCCCTTTGTAGTCAGGCACCTTTTGTGTCACACCTGGTATATGTGGTACCCTGGCCCCCAGTCCCCTCACTAGGCTCCACGGCCTTCCTTGAATGTACTCTAGAGCTCTTTGTTAGAAGTGGAACTGGTCGTCCACACTGTTTCTTTTGTCTGTGATCATCCTCTTGGGCTTATGCTTCCAATTACTAACAATTAAGCATCAGGTTCCTGGGCTTTTTGCACTTTTGAATAGAGCTTCCCCAGTATCTGGCACATAGTAGGCACTTAATAAATGCTTATTGATTGACTTTTTCAGGAAAGTGATAGAGAAGGAGGAAAACCTGGATGGCTTCAGCTAAACTGCCTCTTTTTTTCTGGAAAAGATTGAGCTGTTAAATCATTGACTTGAGGTCTTTTGCATATTTACAGCTCTCCCAGTAGTTAGGACCACACTGCTCTTTTGTCATGCTCCAGAGGATCCCGGCCCATCACTGTCCCAGAAGAGTGGGACTGTGTAAAGGTTGGCTTCATTTAGAGAAGAGTGACTAACTCTAATCCCCCAGAGGTAAGGGCTGCTGCTAATTTCACTGATACAGCTGGTCCAGTAGGTAAACAGTGGCACCCAGTGCCCAAAGGTACCTCACTGCAGCTTGAAGAAGGAAGGCTTGGGATTAGTTCCTTTGGTATAAAGGGGCCCATCATCACAGTCCTTCTTTTGGTGTGTGGGACCAGTTCTCTGACCAGACACCAGGTTTTGCCATCTTTGTAAATTCATCACAAGCCTAGAGCATCAGCACCTGTGTCTGAGACAAGTAGCTCTCCTCAAGCCACACTGATTTTTTCTGCAATTAGATCACAAAGGAAAGAAGCCTCTCTATTAGTACCTCTCCTTTGGAGCAAACTTTCTGATTCTGTGTAATTTGTGGTAGTTGCTACTGCTATAGTTTAAGAGAAAAAAAAATGCAGAATTCCCCCAGCTTTCAAGTTTATTGAAACGATTTCCCATTCCTTTTTGAGAAAGTATGGTGTAATAGAAAAAAACTGAACTAGGAAGTATAAGACCTGGGTTCTAGAGCTGATTCTGTTACTCACTTGCTCCATGCAAGGTACTCATCCTTCCTGGGCCTCAGTTTCCTCATTTGTAAATAGAGATGAAAATACATTTCATTAGGCTCATTAGGAGATCAGAGGATAAGTGAATAGAGAGGTGTAGTCTTGGGATCAGGAACCCTTGGGTTTAAGTCCCACCTCAGACACATGCTAACTGTGTGACCTTGGACAAGCCACTAAATTTCTCAGGCAACTCTTTTAACCTAAATTGCCAAGATGGTATGGCTTCAGGTCTGCTTGATAAGCATTGGTGGAGGGCGTTCTTCACTGGGAGTTCCCTACACTGATGAAATCACAAATCAGGATAAAAAAAAATTATCAAATGAGATTAGGGATTTGAGAATCTTTAAAATACCGTATGAATTTAAAGGTTTTTTAAATTCAATTTTATTTTATTTTTAATTCCCAATTCTCTCCTTCCCTTTTCTCCACCCATAGATTAGGCAAGAAAAATAAACGCTATTGCATGTATAGGAAAAATAGATTTCCACACTAGCTATGTGACTATATAAATTTAAATTATGTTATTCCATGATCCAATAGCCAGTCATTGAATGTAGAGTTGCCCCAAATAATTAAGGGAATTTGTTCCCAGGTAGAAGAGGGCAAGGTTTTCAGTAGCAGTTTTCTTGAGATTTGTTGAAATATCAATTTCCTGCTCAATTAATTTCAGTCAGAAGCCAGGCATGGTGGTGCAAGCCAATAATCCTTGCTGGAAGGAGAGGCTGAGGTTGGTGAATTGCTTGAGTTTGAGAGTTCTAGGGCTAATACTGATCATTTGTCTGTTATAGATCCAACACCAATATGGCAAGCCCCTCGAAAATAGGGAGCCACCAGGTGGCTCCTAAAAGGGATAAACAAGCCCGGGTCTGAAATGGAATGGGTCAAAGTCTCCATCCTGATCAGCAGTGGGGTTGGGCCAGTCAATGACTCCCAGCCCAGGCAAGATAGAAAGAGCCAGTCCCAAAACAGTAACAGTAATAATGATAAAGAATAAACGTCAATGCTTCCCTGATGCTTTTAGCCTCAAATGCAAATCCTTCTCTCTGACATGGCCCCAACTTTTCTAGCCTTGTTATAGGTCATCTTCCTTCACACAGTCTTTGTCCCAGACAGTCTGTTTCTTTTCCTGTCTCTGTGACTTCAAACAGGTTATTACCCTATGCCTGAAATTGCTTCCTCACCTCACCTTTCCCACTAGAATTCCTAGTTTCCTTCAAATTCATCTCCTACATAAGACCTTTCCTGATCCCTGCCACCTGTTGGTGGAGAGGAGGTTTGTAACTTGGCACACCATATTTTAGCTTAGCTGAAAGGACATTTCTCTAAACCTAAATGGAAATAATTTGGGGGAGATGACATCAAGATAAAGTTCACAAGGACTTGAGGGACATTTCCATGCTTATGTACTCAATTTATTGGAGACTTATCCATCCTTTCCTTTGATCTCTCTTCCCCATTTCCCCCCTCCCTTTTTCCCTTTCCCTGGCCAATTCTTCTTCTCTGTCACTTCTAAGATTTTAGCAAGCAGGTACCCTGTGGAGGAATGTATTCCACCTACCAGCCTGCCCACAACATCTTCCTATAAAAGTGTGCCTTTTACATTTATCCATCTCTTGCTCTCACTCAAACATACCAGGCCTATATGTGTCAGGGAAATTATTTACACTTAGAGAATTAAAGTCTGTTAAGTGTTAGAAAATTAAAAGGATTAGAGACTGCTGATGGCGGGTTTGATTGTAGAAGGTTGTCATAGCCCAGGAGAGTTTAGGGAAAGGGGGAGAAAGAAGAGTATTAGGGTGCCTTTTCTATGCTTTCAGTAGTCTGTAGCTCTTCAGTCCTCTGGTCTTGTTCTTCAAGACTAATCTGTACAGTTTGTATTGATCTCATTCCAGAAAATTATTGTTTCTTCCTTCAAAAGAGACACTTGTCGCAGCACACACAATTTATCAAGGACAATTTTCTTGGTTCCGCCATATTTCTTTTAGTTTTGTACGTGTGTAGAGAGCTTAAGTCTCACCGATGAGGGAATTTTTGACTGACTAATGAGGGTTCAGTCATGGGTGTATGTGCAATAGTTTCTGCCTACTGTAGGCCTATGTGGATAATTTGGTGAATTGCTTCTGGAAATAGATAATGACGTAGAATGGAAGGGAATTGCCTCCAATACACCTGCAGGTATTTTGTGACTATTTCTTATCCACTTATTGCATGGTGAAAAAACATCTTTTAATTGGCAGCCAACAATGTATACAAAAGCCACCAGTGGAGATATTTTCTTTTCTTCCTACTGTTCATGAGAACTCTCTGAGCTCTGAGGGATGGGTGAGGTGGTTGCCCTTCCTTAAGGCAGCTGTATGATTACTAGAACAGATTACTAGGCCTTTTGTCAAGAAGACCTCAATTTAAATTCATACTTAGGGACTCACTAGCTGGGTGGCCTACGGCAAGTCAATTGTCCTTTTTCAGCCTCAGTTTCCTCACCTCTAAAACGGGCATAATAGGGGCACTTACTTCCCAGGGATGTTGTGAGGATCAAATGAGATAAATGTAAAGTGTCTAGCACATATTGGGTGCTTAACAAATTCTTATTTTCTTCCCCTGTCATCCAGACCAAGCCTATAGATTCCTAGTGTTTCTGGTTTGAACCCATCATTCTTTGTGCCATCTTTCATTTGGTATGGAACCTTATGAGATCTCAAAAGGTTAGAGGCCTACGTGAGGTCTAGGACACTATCCTGGAACTCCTTAGGACTCCTTAACCATGAGGAGCAACCCTGCTTGATGTGTTCCAACAGTGGATCAACCCAGCACCTGAAACACCATATCCTGCCATTAAGGGACTGTCTATTGGCTATGCTGCACCCAGAAGTGAACTCAGTATTGGGAAGAATGTTTCTGGCTATTTAAGTTTGATTGCACTATCCCTCAGGACTGAAGCATAGAGGGGAGAGAATGTTCTGAACTGGGGGGACATTTTAAAAAATCATTTGGTTCTTGCTATATCTTTTCAGTAAATATGACTTTGTTAAAGCTAACTAATTGTTAATTGGTTAAACGATATTAGGGCAGTAACCACTGGAGGTTAATATTGGAGGAATACACTGGAATGGGGACTTGGGCCAATAGCATTACAAGAATTTCATTACTCCTCATTAGTACACCTGGAACCTGATGGTGGTGATAGAATCAGATGCACTTTGGGGATCCAAACTGCCAGTGTAAGTGTGAGTTGGGATAAGGACCCCTATGAGCTACATATTTTTAAAGCTTTACTTTAAGGTAAGGAAGCCTTAGGACAGTACCTGGAACACAGTAGGCACTTAACAAATGTTTATTGGACTGAATTGGAAGTCATATACATAGGGTTATAGATTTGAAATTGATTGGAGATCTCAGAAGTCACTGAGTCCAACCTCCACATTTTATAGCTGAAGAAATGAAGGCCCAGGGAGTTTAAGTGACTTGCCCAGATTAACTCAAGCAGCCACAATAGAGATAGGATTTGAATTCAGTTCCCAAATTCCTAGAGAGCAGATTGTTTCAGTCGTTGTATCTACATTCCCCAGGACTAGCACAATGCCTGGCTCATAGGATGACCTTAATAAATGCTTGTTCATTTATTGATTACCACTGTGCACCTACTTAACTTCCAAGAATTGGAATTGATTATTAATTTGAAGATGCCATCTATAGAAATTTTTAATCCAATGAAAGCCTAGTCTCTGTCATAACAAATCCTTTAGAAAACTGATCCTGTTTATCACAGTCTCAATATCTCCCATTTTGGGATCACCTTCCCTAAAGTTGATATCATTCCTTCCTCTTTCCATTTCCCCTTTTCTTTCTGTCCTATGTAGTGATTTGATTAGAGAAAATGCCACCACCCATACCCTCCTTTGCCAATATGAGTTTCAAGCTTTATTATTCCAATAAAAATGCTTTATTAGAGCTTTCAGAAAAGATCCCCCATCCCCAAACCCACCTATTACCATCAGTCGTCTTTACCATGGTGTGTGAATTACTGAGACAAAGTAAATAATTAAATTTATTGACTTACACAATGAACTTTACAACTACTTATATCTCTACAAATTTTTCTTATAACTTTGATATGGAGAGCACAAGATTTTGACACATATTCTTTAATTCATCATTGTGAAACTGCACATCACTTTGGGTATTAAACATGCTTTGCATGAGCAGTTGATTTTTGGCAAGTCTAGCTGTGATTATTATAGCCCATGGGTTTGCAATGGGATTTAGATCAAGCTAGTTCCCAGGTCACTGAAACATGTTTATTTCCTTTCTTAGATAAATTTAATATTATGTGACATGTGGCATGGTACAGGTCATGTTGCTGAATTCTATCTACATTTGGGAATTTCTGTAATTCCAGAACAATTCTGTTTCTCATTATATCAATATATTTATCAAAGTTTACCATTCTCTCAATGGGGATATAAGACTTTCAGACTCATTGGAAGTGAAAAAATAGCCCCCTTTTTAAAGTGGATGTGTACAGTCCGATGAAGATTCCTAAATATTACAAGCTCACTCAGACATCTTCTAACAAGTCCAAATAAGGTCTGGCAGTTTTGGAATAGCTTTGGATGAAAAACTGAGTTTTGTCAGTAAAAATGATCATTTTTCATTCTTTAGTACTCCAGTCTTTGTATTGTCTTGCTTGTAACAAGTGTTTATTCTATTTTTTGTAGACATGATTAGCAGCTATTTTTAAAAAATATTCTTTCTTGATGTACTTCTACCTTCAAAAAACTTATACCACACTTTTAGGAAAATTTACAACAATTCCTCTGTCTGCCAGGTCCCTCTGAAGGTCACTGCTTGGTTGAGTCTTTTCCAGATCTTTAGGATCCCATTATAATCCTTTGGGGGAAAATGGATATTTAATGAAATAGAGGACATTTGAATATTTCTGATGAAAAGACCAGAGCTGAATAGAAAATTTGACATTCAAACACAAGACTCAAGAGAAGCATAAAAAGGCAAACTGGAAAGATAAATCATAAGGGACCTGATAAGATTAAACTGTTTATATTCCTATAGGGGAGGATGATACATTTTATCATTTTATCATTTTTGTGATAAGCATTTTTAATATATTTTATATATATTTTTAAGCATTTTATCATTATTAGGCATAATAAAAACAAAATAATAATAATAATTAAAAAGAAATTTACATAGACAGAGGGCATGATGTGAGTCAATTTTATTGGAATGATCTCCCACCACCCCCCCCCCAAAAAAAATAAGGGGAGAGAAAGAGGGATTCACTGGGAGAAGGGGGAAGGGAGAGGTAGAATGGGAAAAACTTTCTCATATGAAAGAGGCATGCAAGAAAGAGCCTTTATAGTAGATGGGAAATGGGAGGGGCAGTGGCAGATAATGCTTGAACCTCACTCTCATTGAAATTGGTTCAAAGATGAAAGTGTGTATGTATATGCGTGTATATATATGTATGTGTATATACATATATACACACATATATTTATACACTCAGTTGTATATAGAAATGTAACTTACTCAATAGGAAAACAGGATGGGAAGAGAATAAGAGAAAAGGGTGGGAATAATAAAAGGGAGGAGAGATAAGGTGGTTAGAAGCAAAATAGACTTTTGAGAAGGGATGGGATAAAAAGAGAGGGACAAAAAACAGAAGAAAATAGGATGGAGGGAAATATACAATTAGTAGTCATAATTGTGACTGTGAATGGGATGAGCTCACCCATAAAGCAGAAGCAGTTAGCAAAATAGATTAGAAACCAGAATCCCACAATACGTTGTTTACAAGAGACACACTTGAAACAAAAACACACACACAGTTAAAATGAAGGACTGCAGCAGAATCTAACTATGCATCACCTGAACTGAAAAAAAAAATGGTAGGAATAGCCCTTTAGGGTCATGATGTCAGACAAAGCAAAAGGAAAAACAGGTCTAATTAAAAGGAATAATCAAGAAAACTGCATTATGCTGAAAGGTACCATAGACAATGAAGTAATATCACGCATTTTTTTTACAGAGTTTATCTGATAAAGGCGTCATTTCTCAAATATATACTTAGTATAGAACTAAGTTTATAAAAATAAACTATTCCTAAATTGATAAGTGGTCAAAGGATATAAGTAGAGAGTTTTCAGAAGAAGAAATCAAAGTTATCCACAGTCATACAGGAAAATGCTCTAAATCACTATTGATCAGAGAAAGGCAAATTGAAATAATCCTGAGGCGCCACCTCGTACCTATCCAAAACGATAAATGCTGGAGGGGATGAAGGAAAGTATTATTTTTTTTCATTCATTACTAATTTACTAATAACCAATGAACTGTTGGTGGATTAGTGAATTGGTCCAACCGTTCTGGAGAACAATTTGGAATCAGGCCCAAAGGGTTATAAAACTGTTCATACCCTTTGACCCAGCAATAGCATTACCAGGTCTGTATACCAAAGAAATCAAAGAAAAAGGAAAAAGACTCATATATACAAAAATATTTATAGCAGCTCTTTTTGTGGTGGAAAAGAATGGAAATTGAGGGAATGTTCAACAATTGGGAAATGGCTGAACAAGTTGTGGCATATGATTATGATGGAATACTATTATTCTGTGAGAAATGCTGAGGGGGGTATCTTTAGAAAAATATGGCAAGACCTGTATGAACTGATACAAAGTGAAGTGAAAAGAACGGGAAATCACTGTGCACAGTAACAGCAACGTTGTAATGACGACCAATTGCACAAGATCAGATTACTCTAATCCATTACAATGATCCAGGGAAATTGCAAAGGACTCCTGATGGAAAAGTGCTGTCCACCTCCAGAGAGAGAACTGATGGACTCTGAGTGCAAATTGCAGTACAATTTTCTCATTTTATTTTTCTTGCTTTTAATAAAAATATGGCTAATATGAAAATACATTTTACATGATTTCACAAGTATAATTGATATGTTGCTCGCCTTCTCAGTGGGTGACGGTGTGGGTGGGAGGGAGAAAATTTGCAACTCAATTTAAAAAGAAAAGAATGCTAAAAACAAACAAAAAAATCAATAAATAACGTGGTTTTTTTTTAAAGAAAATAATAGGATCCTGCCGCCTAGTCAATGCCTTGAGGATTAAAGATGAGTCTATATTTTTATTGTTTTTGTTTTCTAAGGAGTAAACTACCTGAGCTCGCAACAGGCTGTCAAGGGAACAGGCATTCCACAGTCCCTCAGTTCTAAAACTCCTTCTTTTCTTCCGAGTAGTTGGTAGGATACAGGCACAGGGGAAAGTCAGAGAGACAAAGAAAACAAGTAAGTTTTCTTCCTTCTCCCTAGTCACATTCTTATCTTTGTTATATATGAAAGGTTTATAAATCCATTTCGGGCTTTAGGACGTGTGTGTGTGTGTGTGTGTGACCATGTAAACTGCTGTTCCCAAATGTTTGTAATGAAGCTACAGAATCCACATCAATCGACATCAGGATTCATCATTCTCCCAAGTTCTACAGTGGTTGATTATTGTCCCTAATTCTCAAAGACGACCAAACTGACATCACTGTGCTAGACTTAAGTTTCAGTGTGTCTGACTGGGGCTGATTAGACCAATATGAGCTCTGAATATTTTACCACAGGTCGGTCAGAAAGAGTCCATGTGAACATTTGAGATGCCTTCTCTAAATTTGTGCGTCTTGCATTTCTTTCGAGCTATTTCAATTCTACTTTGTTCATACAGCACAGCACTTTCTCTAATGTTGCCACACTATGGTGAATGGTCCTGTGCCAGTGTCTTCTATGTCACAAATCAATTCCAAAGTTCTTAAGAGAGAACTTGAGTGCATCCCCTCACTGTGATTAAAGGGTGGCACATAGTAGGCACTTGACTGACTGGTGATAGTACCACGCTACCTGGTCAGACTATACTTGGAGACCTGTCTTCAGCTATGGTCACCACATTTAGGAATGTCATTGATAAACTGAAGAATTTCCAGAGGAAAAGAACCAGAATGGTAAACAGCCTTGAATTTATGACATAAGAAGACTGGTTTAAAGATATAAGGATATTTAACCTAGAGAAGAGAAGACTCAGGAGGTATTGTTGCAGCTGTCTTCAAGTATCTGAAGGGTTGTCATATGGAAGACACTAGTTATATGACTCTGTTTGCCTGAGTTTCCTCATCTATAAAATGAATTAGAGAAGGAAATGGCAAACCACCCAGTATCTTTGACAAGAAAACCCCAAATGGGGTCACAAAGAGTCAGAATGACTGAAAAATGACAGAACAGCAACGACCTATGGAAGAGGGATTAGGCTTATTCTACTTGGCCCTAAAGGGCTAAAGGAAGAGGAGTGAATGAAAGTTTGAGAGACAGGTTTAGGTTTAATATAAAAGAAAATTTTCTAAAACTTCGATGGATGGTTTTATGAGGCAGTGGATGGCTCCTCTCTAAAGGTCTTCAATCATTTGTCAAATATCATGTAGAGGTAATTCTTGATCAGATCTGGTTTAGACTAGATGTCCTTGAAGATTTTGTAGTTCTCCATAGAACCATTGTTCTGAGGGTGACCTCAGAGACTATCTAGTGTAATCTGCCTATTTTACAGGTGAAGAAATGGAGACTTAAGGAAGTTAAGCTCAAGGTAGTAGGAATAAAAGGTAGGATTGGTACACAGGTGCTATAACTCTAGAGACAGGGCTCTGAAGCACAATGTACAAAATGCGATAGGGAAAAACAGAAGCAAACCATAGTTACTTTCCTAAGGGTTTATAATCTAGCTGACTAGATTAAAAAGATGTGTATATGTGTTTGTGTGTACATGTATATGTGTCTGTATGTTCATAATATACACATATGGGTAAATATTTGTATACATAAACATAAATGTATATATTGCATACACTGTTAGTAAAAGATAGCCCACAGGATTCAAAACTAAGTGAGAGTTCTAGATAAGATCACTAAGTTGGAGTAATGAAGGAAGATTTTACATAGGTGGCAATTGAGCTGGCCTTAAAAAGATAGGTGGAATTCTAAAACAGAGATGAGAGTATTCTTGGTATTTGAGAATAGCATGAGCAAAATCATAGAGTCTGGAATGTGTATAGCGTCTTTGAGGAAAAGTGTACACATCAATTTTACATGTAAAAACAATTTTTAACATTAAAAAAAATTTTAGTACTGAATTTCCTCCTTCCCTCCTTCTTCTCCCCCCTCATTGAGAAAGTAGGCAATTAGTCATTGGTTATACATGTTCAGTCATACAAAACATATTTCCATATTAGCCATGTTGCAAAAGAAAACACACACACACACAGAGAAAAATAATGTAAAAGAAGCCATGCTTCAATCTTCATTCAGGCTCCATCAGTTCTTTCTCTGGAGGCAGATAGTATTATTTATCATAAGTCCTTCAGAATTGTCTTGGATCTTTGTATTTCTGAGAATAGCTAAGGCATTCACAGTTGATCATCCATGAAGATCAATTTTGCTGGAGCAGGGGGTCCAGAAAAGTTAGTAGCTGGAGAGAAAGCTGAAAAAGTAGTCTGGTACTAGATTACAGAGAAAGGTCCTTGAATGGCAGCGTTGGATTTTCTCTTATAGACAATGGGGCTCCATTTAAGACTTTTGAGTAAGTACAGAGTTGGGTTTTAGTAAAAATTAACCCAGAAGGACTATGAAGAGCAGATTGGAGCAGTGAAAGAAGTCATATGAGGAAACTACAGAATGAAATGAAAAGGATACCAGCTGGTTGGTGGCAGTGGGATTCAAAAGGAGAGGAGAGATTGGAGAAACATCATAAAGGAAAGAATATTGTGACATTATACATGAGTGTGAAGAAAAAGAAAGATATCTTAATTCTATAGACTTTAATTTTGTTTGTTTGCACTCTTCTAGGCTAAACCCAGAAATCAAACTCTTAACCCACCGAAAGTGGACCTGAAATATCCCCCATCAGTAAATGGAACAGGGAAAGGAGGGACAGGAGGAGACAAAAGGAAGAGGAGGAAGCCTGAATAACAATAAGATCAAGAGAGGGGACATAACCTTAACTGGAGAGGAAAGAAGAAAACAGCTGAGGGGAAAGAATTCTTAAAGTGGAGAAAAGTGAGCTTGGAAGAGGCTAAAAGAGGGATTTAGGAGAGATTTATTTTAGGGAGGAGGTATACACTGGGAAAACCAATAGAGGTTTAAGTTAGGAAAAGTTTAAGAGTTGATAGAGATTTAATAGAAAGGGCACTCAATTTGGAATCAGAAGATATATGTTCAGATTTCAACTCTGTGATCTTAGCTACATTTTGTTACTTATTTAGGTCACAATTTCCTCATCTATAGAATGAGGGGATTGGATTACGTCCCTTCTAGACTCCCTTCCAACCTCTGATCTATATGATTCTTTTGCAAAAAGAAGAGACTGATTTTTGAAAACATCCCTTTAAGAAGCTGGGGGATTTTGCATAGGTATAAGGGCACGCTTTTCCAGACATTGAATGAGGGTTATTAGATATTGGAATGACTTACTGAGTGAGGCTATGAAATCAATCACTCCCTTACTTTTGTGTCTTACATGGACTTGGACCTTATGAAAAGCTCATTCAACCTGAGAACAATCTAATGCTGATGTCACCTGGGAACTCTGCCATCAACACAGCACCTGTTCTATATTGTTCTTTTTTGGCCATTTTTTTTCAACAGGTGATGTTCTTGCAATAGGCGCCTTGGGATTTGGGCAGGTGTACAAGGGGTGCTTACCCACCTTCCTCTAAGGTCACTGTATGCTGACATCATTTCCCTCAAACAAAACTCTGTTTCTTTGCCTTCTATAATCAGTGTAGCTTCAGGTTGAGAAAATGTTTCCTTGAAGATCTATGTACTCTAATTTTTACTTTAAAAAACTTCTTCACTTAAATATCAAAAAAAGAGAACATTTTCGTTTACATAGCAGAACAAAAAAGAGAATGGTATGTAAAACCATAAAACTCCATTTCATGGAACTTGTTTTAAAAAGCATATATTAAATTCCAATGATTACTTTCAAAACTGTCCTGCTTCTCTATGCTTCATTCTGATTTTCCTTCTATTCTCTTCTGTACATTTAAAAATATTTTTTATTAATATGGCTTATTTTTTTACACTCCCCAATTTCCCCCAATATCTCTCCTCCTTTCCTTGCCCCCCTCCAAGAGAGTCCCTGCATACAGAAAACACTACTTTATTTATTTATTTAGTTTTACTTTTACAAAATACTATTTTTATTTAGACCCTTATTTAGGAAAAGGAAGAACAGCTGTTGTATTATGGTATTCATATCAACATCACATACCAAAGCTTTGATATTGATTTTCACATTTAAGTTGTACAAATTGAAAACATCACAATACTGATTAGTTATCGATAGCTGAATGTAAAAGTAAACCCAAAGCAACAGATTTCTTGCTAGACACACAACACTTTCAAGAGAAACACCAATTGGTCATGGTTTCCTAAATCTCTGCCTCACAATGAAATAAACAGGGGTAGTTACTGATCGTATTGGTTTATTGCTGCTATCAAGAGGCTGTCTTCCTCTCATTCAGTGCAGACGTACAACATGGCACACACAAAAATAAGTTCTCTATTATTTACAATAAAGCACTAGCATATACAGAGCAGCACCTGCCCATCACAGGCCTCGCTGTACTGTACACAACAGGGGGGCTTGAGGTGCCTTGTTTGGATTCTCATCCACTGGATAAGAATCTCATCCCTCATTCGTGGCTGAGCTAAACTCGATAGGAGCTGTGATAGATACTGAACCATTTTGAGTGGTCTCCCCCAAAATCATACTACAGAAGACTTGAGCCTAAACCCAACACAAAAGTCCATTGATTCCATTGATTTAGAAATAATAAATACAATCTTCTTCTTCAGTCTAAGTTGGGGAAAGTTGTCTTTTCTGAGTGTATGGAGTCACGTTACTTGATGAAGTCAAGGTTGCTGGATTGGACTCAGTGGGATCACAACATGGTCATAGTCAGGCCAGTCAAGTTAAGAATCTTCCATGACCTGTTTCAACTCTTCAAACAATGGGGCAAGTTCCTTTTCTAGGCTGACAATCAGTCCAGTATTTGCACTGCTGCTTGCTATGAAACTCATCACCAATGGTAACCAATTGAATTGTATTGCTTGGTAAGTATTATAGTAGCAAATGATACTTCTGTTTTTTGAAAGTCAAAGCTTGCTGCCCTGGTCTTTGCAAGTGCAAAGGTAGACAGGAAATCAAGTCTCAGTGCATTGTCTGGAGCACTATCATTTGCCACCTAGAAGTTTCATTTTATATAAATTTCTACTATAAGCTTGTTTTCTTGTAGTTTGCCTTTTCTCCTTTGATAACAGGTTCTCCATCCCTCTCTGAAACTACAATGGCATGAAGATCTTCAACACCTGGTAACTTTTTGTAGAGGAAATTCTTCAAATCATCCACCATGATGACCTCCTTTCTCTTGCAGGGACGCTCCCCACACCTGGCTTGGGCTGTCCTTGGCCACAGGTAGCTCCACTGCGTCAGCCACTTCCTCTTGAAATTGCTGTTACATGACTGCAAATACTATTTTAAAGGGGAAAAAAAAAGAAGAGGAAAAACTTCAGCCAAACTGATCAATACATTGAAAAAGTCTGAAAATATGTACAATGTACCACACTCATGTATCTCATACTTTAGTAAAAGAGTGAGAATGTGCATGTCTTCCCATATTACTTCTTTGAGGCCCTGTTTATTTGCCAGGGTTCTCTTTCAGAGTACCCTAACTTGCCTGCAGGGGCAGCTGGTTACTTACCCTAATGGAGAAGGTGCCAGCCTCTTCTCTAGAACAGAAGAGTCACTGCTTGAAGGTATATGCAAAGAAGGTTTATTGAGGTCTCTCTCTGTGGGGAAGCCTTACAGTCAGATATTAAGGCAGGCTCCCCCTTACCTCCAAGGCTTGGGTCTTATATATACCCCAGATCCACACACTACACGTGGCACAGCCCAGCTGATCAGAATTGTGAGAGGGGAGGTGCAATTACAAGGCATGAAGGCCCCAGGGTGTGGAGACACTAGTCAGGTACATCAGGTACCCCAAGTAAGAGAATCTTGAGCAATGCAACATCCTCTGGCCAGGCATGGCGCAGTATGCTCTGACTTTCATGTGACCCAACTAATTCCTGGGCCTCACACTTCCCTGTGCCTCAACATAACCACTTGCAATCTTGCACATATTTTCTAATCCTCATGTTTATTGTTTATAATTTCACATCATTCACTTTTGATTGTTTGTGGTGGTTCTGTTTACATTGTTGTAATTATTGTATATATTGTTTTCTTGTCTCTGCTTACATCACTCTGTATCAGACAATGTAAATTTTTCTATGCTTCTAGGTATTCATCATATTAATTATTTCTTACAGCACGATAATATTCCAATACGTTCATATACCCCAATTTGTTTAGCCATTCTTTAATTGATGGGCATCTACTTTGTTTCCAATTATTTGCTGTTACAAAAGAGCAGTCAATGAACTATTGTTAAATGTTTATTTTGTACTAGGTACTGTTCTAGATGCCAAGGACATGGATACAAATATAAAAGAATGACAGTCCTTACCTTTGAAGAGTTTACATTTTAATGGGATAAGACTATACACAAAAGGGGATCAAGAGGCAACTGAAAGATGACATGGTGACATGGTACAGAGAATCAGGGATTACATTTTTTGATATTTAATAATTTAAGCACTTTGGTAGCGGTTCTCAACCTATGGGTCACAACCCCAACCTGGGGGTCAAATGACCCTTTCACAGGAGTTACAGGGATCACCTACGACCATCAGAAAACACATATTTCTGATGGTCTTAGGAACCGAGACACCATTCCTCTATCCGTCTCCAGGCGGGTCACCCACATGCAGATACGTCCACATATGAGTATTAAAGGGTCGCGGCATTAAGAAGATTGAGAACCACTGGTATATGGGGACTGTATTCTTATCTATGAGATCCTTGGGATATAAGCCTAGTAGTAGCATCTCTGAGTCAAAAAGTATAGATAGTTTGCAGGATTTTCAATTTATTTGCATAATTCCAAATAGCTTTCCAAAATGGTTCTTCTGATTCACAGTTCTACGAACAATGCACTAGACTAGTGTACCTCTCTTCCCACCACACTTCCACCATTGGCTATTTCCATCTTTTGTTTTCTTTGCACATTTTCAGGCTACATGACGAGATCTCGTGGTTGTTTTGCTTTTTATTTTCCTCACTGGTGATTTGAAGTATTCTTCCATGCGGTTGTTAATAGTTTCCAGTTCTTTTGCAATTTTCCTTTGGAGAACTGTTCGTCTGTGTCCTTTGTTCACTTAGCTGTTGTGGAAGAGCTTTTGTTTGTATTTTATAGATATTGATACAGATAGCTCCTGTTGTCAGCAAATAGGGATAATATTTATAAAAAACTACTGTTTTAATTGGGTTAATTGTTTTCCTAATGTTGAGCCATCTTTGCTTCTCTGATATAAGTTCAAGTTGCTTATAATGAATGATTTCTTGAATAAATTGCTTTAGCCTGACAGGATTTTATTTATAATTTTTGAATTTATATTTTAAATAATATTTATAGTTCTCTTTTTATGCTTTATACTTCCTTGGTTTAAGGGTTTGAACTATATTTGTCTCATAAAAGGAATCTGGTAGAAGACTTTCTCGAATTTTGAGAATAATTTGTAGTATTGGTACTAATTGTTCTTTAGAAATTTAATAAAATCCTCCAGTTCATCCATCAGGACTACGTGGTTTGTTTTTGCTTCTTTTTTTTTTTTCCTTTTTGGAGGGGGGAAGACAGGGCAATTAAACTTAAGTGATTGCCCATGGTCGCATAGCTAGCAAGTGTTAAGTGTCTGAGGTTGGATTTGAACTCAGGTCCTCCTAACTCCAGGGTTGGTGCTCTATTCACTTCACCACCTAACTGCCCCACCAAGTGGTTTTTTTTTAATTCCATTGTCAGTTCCACTATAGGTTGTTCTATTTCCTTTTCTGAGATTGGATTATTTATGAACTCTGTTTGGTCTCCTGTTAGCCTGGATATTTGATATTTTTAACAGTATTCCTCTACTTCTTTTGTGTTCTCAGTCAGTTCTGATAATTCTATATATTTCTTCTGATTTTGTTGTGATTTCACCTTGTTTAGCTTTTAGTTTTATCATTTCTTTTTTTTTAACTTTTGCTTATTTTTAGTTTACATCATTCATTTCCATGAGATTTTGATTTGCAGATTTTCTCCCCATCTTTCCCCTACCCATCACCCCAAAACAGCAATCCCACTGTATACCCTCTCCCCCAATCAGCTCTCTCCTATATCCTCCCCCATCAGCCCTCTGACTTTCCAGTAGGGCAAGATGGATCTCTCTACCCCAGTACCTGTATATTTCCCTCCTTCCTATTCCGCCCCCACTTGTTCTATTTTCTACTTTGTCCCTGTCCCTTTACAAAAGTGTGTGCTTCTGACAACCCTCCCCCCAACCTGCCCTTCCCTCCATCCTCTGCCCTCTCATCTCCTTTCCCCCACTCTCCTGTAGGCCAAGATACCCAAATTAGAGTATGTGTCATTCTTTCCCTAAGCCACCTTCAATGAGAGTAAGGTTGACCCTTTCCCTTTTGCCTTCCTGTTCTTCCCCTCCACTGTAACAGTTATCCCTTGCCTCTTCTATATGAAAGGATTAACCCTGTTCTGTCTCTCCCTGTCTCCTCTCATACTGTTCCTCTCCCACCTCCCAATTTCCCCTTTTAAAATATGATCCCATCCTATTCACTTGATCCTGCGCCCTCTGTCTATGCACACATACATACACACACTCACGTGCGTATTCATACGCACACATACCCAGTTTTATCATTTCTATAGTGTTTTTTTTTCCAGTTTATCTATTTCACCTTTAATTTTAATTTCAATATCTCCTCTTGTGCTTAGTTTAGGTTTGCTTATTTGTTGGCTTTCTAATAAAAAAGTATTCAATTCATTAATTCTCTTCTTTTTTTATTTTATATATATATATATTTATAGGGATATAATTTTATCCCTAAAGCCTGCTTTGGCTAAACCGCAGCAATTTTGGTATGTTGTTTCATCATTATAATTTTCTTTCATAAAATTACTAATTGTTTTTATGATTTGCTCTTTGACCCACTCATTTAGGATTTCATTAAATATTCATTTAGGCCTGTGTTTTTTTGTTTTTGGTCCCTAAACAAATTACCATTTTTATTACATTATGCCTATAAAGATTATATTTATTATTTCTGTATTTTTACATTTATCTGAAATATTTTGGTGCCCTAATACATAAACAGTTTTTGTAAAACTTCCTCCTGGTGCTGAAAAGTAGATATGTTATTTAGCAGTGCTATTTAGAAGATGTTAGAAGTTATTTAGCTCTAGTTTCTCGAGCAATTTGTTACATTTTTGTATTTTCCCTTTTGATTGTCTTTCTCTTTGTTCTTCAATCATTTTTTTAGTCATGTCAGACTTTTTGTGGCCCCATTAGGGGTTTTCTTGGCAAAGATACTGGAGTGGTTTGTCATTTCCTTCTCCAATTCATTTTACAGGCAAGGAAATGGAGGCAAACAGGGTTAAGTGACTTGTCCCGGGTCACATAGTTAGTAAGTATCTGAAGCCAGATTTGAACTCAGGAAGAGGAGTCCTCCTGACTCCAGGCCTGTTACTCTATGCACTGTGTCATCTATCTATCTATCTATCTATCTATCTATCTATCTATCTATCTATCTATCTATCTATTTCTCTATCTACCTATCATCTGTCTCTCTATCTCGCTATCTCTCTGTCTATGTATCTATGTATCTATCTATGTATCTATCTATGTATCTATGTATCTATGTATCTATCTATCTATCCATCCATCCATCCATCCAGGCTAGGGACTCCAGCTCTAGTATGAAAAACTATAATTAGAGTGGAGATGAGTGAATTAAACTTTTCTGAATTCAGAAAATGCTAATTATTGATTTAATAATGTGCCCCGAGATGCATTCAGGCTCTTGGTTCACTTTCTCCAATTTCCCACTGGGTGGCAGCAGAGAGCATCACACTAACTAGAATTCCCCAGAGTTTGTGGTCAAAAGCATATTGCTGATGTGAAAGCAAAATGGGGGATTAGAGTTTTTAGATGTGACAGATTAATTTAAATTCACCTTCCTGAGAGGCTTCTCATTACCAGAACTTTTTTTAAAAGTCCCTACAGATCAAAGCCCAAGGACATAAGAGCATAAAGGAAAGATTAAGTTTTGATTAACATTAACAATTGATGGGAAAGTTTGGGGGCCAAGGGACCAGCACAAGGATTTAGTCAAACTGTGAAGGCTCCGATTACCCCAGGCCTGAGCCGTATGGCCCTTTTTATTCACCTTCCCCCAAGTCTGCTGTTGTGTCTATTTTTTTTTTTAAGCAAAATTGATTGTTTAATGAGCCCCTAATATCGTACATTCCCCCAGTACTTTCCCAGTGGTAAAATTGTATTAGGGAAACTGGACAACAGTAAATGACCAGCCAGTGAGACACCAGGACCTTTACGGAGACTAAGAGGAAAGTTTCCCCCATCCAATCCTGACTTCTAATGGTTTTTTTAAACCAAACCTGGTCTCCCTTCCATAGTCTTCCTCTGGTTGGCCATCATGACAATCATTCCCATCATCAAACACACCTCTATTGTATCCCATTCCCTGGGGGAGGGGGCAGGGTTCAACTCTATTTTTCAAGGAGACAATAGTTATAATAATAAACTAATCTCCGCTAAGGTGTTAATGGTTAGTAAAGGATATGTAGCTCTCCTCCACTAAAACCCTCCTTGGTTGCTTTATCTCAATCTGTTGATGACCCTGACTCTCTACAGTTAAACCAGCAGAGGGCAAACTCAGGGAAGGTTTTTGAGACACTAATGTGTTGTCTGAAGATGGGTCCAGTTAAGTTCAGAGAGGTTTATCTATCACCAAATGCTGCTCACCAGGTGACATTTTCTTTGGCCATCATTAATGCATGAATTTGTTTACCAAGTCTTAGGGTTTATGATCTAGTTGAAAGAACACTTGACTTGGAGTTAAGTGACACCCACTGGCTGTGGGACCTGGGACAATTCCCTTAATCTCTCTGAACCTTAGTTTCTTCACCTGTAAAATGGGGATGATAATACCTTCACTATTTATCAAAGAAAATTATCACAAAGAATGTGCTTTGTAAGCCTTAAAACACTATTGAAATGGGAGTTGTTTTTTTAAATCATGGGTCTTTTGCTAGGTAGAAAGGATATATTCTGCAATGAATATGATTTAAAACAAAACAAAAAGCATTATTTCTTCTCCCACCAAGAAAAAGTCATGTTAGACTAAACTTATTTCCTTATATATTTTTTAACAGGGTTGTAAAACTAGTAGGTCTGGAGAATGCTATAGATAGTTTTCCTAGGCTTTACCAGGAATATTTGTATTTTTTCAAGGGACCCTCAGATATACGTCTTGGGAAAGGAATATTTGTGAAGTAGGTGCTATTTAATAGAGATAATAAATGTCTTGTTTTATAGATGAAGAAACAGAGGTAAACAGAGGTTAAATGACTTGCCCAGGGTCACACAGCCTATAAGTGTCTAAGATTTAATTTGAACTCAGGTCTTCTAGGTGCAGTGGTCTATTCGCTGCATCACCCAGATGCCCAAAGTATGTAATGCTGTATTTGTGGGAAAGATGGAGAGATGAACACTAAGCTATGATACAATTAGATGGATTCAGAACTGAATGAATGGCTACACTCAAAGATTAGTTCTCAGAGATTCCATGCCAAATCATCAGGATGTCTCCAGTGCCTTCAGAGATGGGGTGCTTGACCTTGTTCTATTTAACATTCTTATCAGTCTCTAGGATAAAGGTTTAGATGACCTGCTTATCAAATTTGCAGAAGACGCAAAGCTTTGGAGGAAAAAAAATAACAGCAGGCAACAGGATACAAAAAGATCTTTTCAGGTTAGAAAATTGGACCAGCTTATGAAATTTAATAGGGATAAATATAAGATCTTATATTTGGGATTCAATAAATGACTTCAAAAGCACTAGATGAAGGCATGTAGCTAGACAGTAATTTAAAGAAAAAGATCTGGGGTTTTTTTTTAGCATTCTGTAAGCTCAATGAAAGTAAACAGTGTAACATTGTCCTCCTTTCCCTCCCCACTCCTCAAAAAATAACTAATCAGACCGTGGGCTGTAATCAGAGGGGCACAATGTCCAGGGCTAGGGAGGTGATAGATGCACTATATTTTCTCCTGGAGAGATCGTATCAGGAGAATTTTATCCATTTCTGAGCACCACATTTTAGAAAAGACACAGATAAACTGGAGAAAAGCCAGAGGAGGTCAGCAATAAAAGTGAGGTTCTTTCAGTCAATAACATATGAAAATTAGCTGGAGGAACAGGAGATGTTTATGCTAAAAAAAAAAAAAAAAGGTGGGGGGTGGGGTCATGATTTTTTTTTTTTTTTTTTGTTCAGTCATTTTAGTTGTGTCTGACTCTTTAAGACCCCATTTGGAGTTTTCTTGGCAAAGATGCTGGTGTGGTTTTGTCATTTCCTTCTCCAGCTCATTTTACATATGAGGAAACTGAGGTGAACAGGATTAAGTGACTTGCCCAGGGTCACACAGCTAGTAAGTGTCTGAGTAGATTTGAATTCATGATAATAAATCTTCCTGGCACGCTATCTGCTTAGTTTCCCAGAAGAGACATGATAGCTGATTTCAAGTATTTGAAAAACTGTCATGTTGAAGAGTTCTGTGTGGAAGAATAGTCTGAAGTTGCAAGGAGCAAACTTTATGCTGAATGTCAGGAAATTCTTCCTGACCATCAGAACTGTCTCAGAATAGAATGGGCTGCTTTGGAAGGTTACAGGCTCCTCCTCCCTGGAGATCTTCAAGCAAAGCCTGGATAACCACTTACGGGGTATATTGTACTGGTTGTTCATTCCTCCATGACAAAATCTATCATTAAGTTCTGATCTCTTCCCCTCTCCCACTGTGGTAGTATTCTTTAAGAGTACCCTTCCATTTCCCCTTCTAGCATGAAACTAGCCTCCCATACCCCCCTCATCATTTTTGTTCCTTCCTTCCATTATGCTTACTCTGTCCCTTGCTTCTCCTTTCTACTCAAGCTATGTCCCACTGTGTTATCTCCTCCAGAAAAAAAAAAATACTGACACATTTACAGGAAAGCAGAAAATCCAGTTCTAACTTCTTCCTTCCTGTTTCTTAAAAGTTCCCTTAAAATTTTTAGAATTCTATTTTTATTTTCAGTTCCAAATACTTTCTCTTCCTACACTCCCTCCCCTATCATTGAGAAAGCAAGAAATATGATACTCATTATATATTTCCTCATTAGCCATGTTCTGGAGGGGGGGGTGGTGGGGGGGGGGGACAAGAAAAACAAAGGAGGAAAAAGTGCTTCAATCTGTACTCTGAGTCTGTCAGTTCTCTGTCAGGAGGTGGATAGAATTTTTACATCATGAATCCATTGGAGTTGGGATGGATCATTTTTTTGATCAGAGTTAATGTCTTTCATAGTTGATTATCTTTACAATGCCACTGTTACTATGGAGATTGTTCTCCTGTTCTGCTCACTTCATTTTGTATCAGCTTATTAAAATATTCCCAGGTTTTTTATGAAACCATCTCTTTCATCATTTCTTACAGTACAATAGTATTCCATTACATTCATATACCACAACTTATTCAGTCATTTCCCAATTGATGAGTAGCCCCGTTTCCAATTCTTTGCCACCAGGAAAAGAGCTGCTATAAATATTTTTGTACATATGGACCCCTTTCCTTTTTCTTTGATCTCTTTGGGCATATAGACCTGCCTGGTCAAAGGGTACACACAGTTTTATTGCCCTTTGGGTATTGTTCCAAATTGTTCTCCAGAATGCTTGGACAGGTCCACCAACAGTGCATTGGTGTACTTATTTTCCCACATCCCTTCCAGGATGTCGTTTTCTATTTTTGTTATCTTTGCTGATCTGATGGGTGTGAGGTCCTCAGAGTTCTTTTTATTTGTAGTTCTCAAATTATTAGCCACGTAGAGCATGTTTAAATGATTTGATAGCTTTGATTTCTTCCTATGAAAACTGCCTGTTTATATTGCTTGACCGCTTATCAATTGGGGAATTGCTTTTATTGTTATAAATTTGGCTCCATTCTCAATATTTTTGAGAAATGAGACTTTTATTAAAGAAATTTGTTGCAAAATTTCCCCCCAGTTTCCTGCTTTTCTTCTAATTTCCCTAAATTTTTGGTCCCTTAGATCCTTTTGTCTTTTGATGATTCCTTTTTTTTCCTTTATATCCCTCAACACAACTTTTGTTTGGACAATGACCATGATACATGAGAGTACTGATTTCCTTGCTTTGTATTTTTTAATTGAGTTTATTTATGTTTCTGTATTTTTCTTGTCTGAAGTGTCTGCAAGTTTAATGTTCTACATACCTCCGATATTGTTTGCAGGAATGGCTCAAATAGCTTTCTTTTATTGAAGGTCTAGCTTTTTTTCATTGGTGATTAGGTTCAGCTTTGCCTCAAAATTTTTTTGAACATTCTATTCCAGCCTCTTCTCTGATTTCTTAAGAATGCAGATAAATTTTGAGATTTTTAGATAGACTATCCTTCAAAGTTGAAGTTTTTTTGACTCCTTTAAAAATTTGTTGTTTGGCATCAGGATTCTGAAATTTAAACACTAAATATCTTTGAGTTTCAAGTGTAGGATTTTCTTCTGGCAGCAATTTAGATTCAGTTAATCTAGTTGTCATTTGTTTTCAAAATTTCTGCATGGTGGCTAAATTTGTTTTCAAAGTTTTCTTGTATTATTTCCTAGAGTATGGTATTCAGGTTTTTGAATCTGTCTTTTTTTCCCCTCTGGGAGAAATGTGATTGCTGAATCATCTCTGTATAGCCTATCATTTGATTTGTTTTGTATAGAATCCATGCATTTCTTCAAAGTTGTTGTCTTTTGCTTCTATTCTTCTAAATTTTCTCCTACTTCAGTATTTTCAAGTTCCAAATCTGTCATTCTGTCTCTCTCTCTCTCTCTCTCTCTCTCTCTCTCTCTCTTTTGCTTCTTGGAGGGCAATTGGGGTAAAGTGACTTGCCCAAGGTCACACGGCTAGTAAGTGTTAAGTGTCTGAGGTCTGATTTGAACTCAGGTCCTCCTGACTTCAGGGCCAGCGCTCTATTCACTGCACCATGTAGCCACCCCTGTCATTCTCTTTTTAAGAGCTACTTTGGATAGATTCTCTGTCTTGCAATTAAAAACGGACCATTCTCTTGGTTTTCTGCTTTGAGAGCTCTGATTTGAATGACTGAAAAAGCATTTATTAAGTGCTTCCTAAATGCAAAGCACTGGGGATACCAATAGAAAAATAAGACAGTCCCTATTCTCAAGGAATTCATATTCAAACATAAGAACTCATAATACATATAACAGGGTTCAAATGGAAAGACCCAGGGGACATTAAAGTTACAGATGCTGACACATCTTCTTTAATACAATTTCCATTGATAAAACCACATGCATTCTGACATTGAACCATTTGAGGGTGCCAAAAACTTTCTTAAATTTCTGACCTATTTCTTATCTTAAAATTTTTATTTCTCAATTGAATCATTCTTGGATTTCTTGCCCTTATTCCATGAGCTCTAGGGAATTCACAGAGTTTGTTTTATTATCTTTTTCCTTGGGGGATTTTGGTTCATTTTCCTTTTAAAAGACAATGTTCTGCATTTTGTTGTATCATCTTATAAGTTCTTCTGTCTTTATAATTTCAGATATAATTTATAAATACAAATTATAAATATATATTATATTAAACTATATGTTATATTAAATTATAAATTCAGATATAATTTATCTGCTTGGGACCTGTGCCTATATTTAACCTTTCTCTTTTGGATTTTTTTGTCTTCTAAGAAGAAGACACTCTGTCTCTTAGTTTTGGAAATTTTTACTGGGAATTTTGTTCCTATATCTGGAATGCCCTCCCTCTTCTTTTCTGCCTCCTGGCATCTCTGGCTTCCTTCAAGTCCCAACCAAAATCCCACCTACTACAGGAAGGCTTTGGGAATCTGTTTAATTCTAGTGTCTTTCCTCTGCTAATTATTTCTGGCTTATGCTGTAGGTAGCTTGTTTGTACATATTTTTTTGGCTGCTGTCTCCCCCACTTAGACTGTAAGTACTTTTAGGACAAGGACTGTCTTCTGCCTCTCTTTGTACCCCCAGTACTTAGCATAGTGCCTGACACACGGTAGGTACAATAAATGGTTATTGACTGATTGCAAGGTGTGCAGTTTCTTTTGCACAGATCCCTGAGTCTCAGTACCCTCCATCTCCTTGATTTTGAGACCAAGCTGAGTCTCCAACAAGAATAACCTATACGAGGAGAGGACTGACAACATCTCTGATCTTCCAACACTAATATTCTAGGACACAGTTCTACTCTTACCCTTAGCTCCACAAATTAGAAGGATACTTCCTAAAGACCTCTAGTGATCCTAAAGATTCCTGCTATAGACTTCAGGGCATCCTATACCTACTTTCTGATCAGCAACTTTCATACCCCTGCAGAGGATGAATGCAATGACTCAAACTCTTTGGGAAGTTCTTGCCATTGACCAATACCTTTCTTTCGTGAATGATTTCCAGAAATAAATTCACTAATTGGTAAAGTTTGTTCTAAAGAATGTTTCTATCTTTCAAATAAAACTTGGTATCATTTCAGTCAATCAACCAGGGCTTTGTTATTGTCGAGTTGTTTCAGTCCTGTCTGACTCTTCATGACTCCATTTGGGGTTTTCTTGGCAAAGATACTGGAGTGATTTGCCATTTCCTTGTCCAGCTCATTTTACAGAGGAGAAAAGTGAGGCAAACAGGGTTAAGTGACTTGCCCAGGATCACACAGCTAGTAAATGTCTGAGGCCCAATTTGAATTCAGGAAGATAAAACGTCTTGACTCCAGGCCTGGCCCTCTATCCAGTGAGCCATCTAGAGCTATTTCCAAAAGCACTTATGTATGTATGTATGTCTTTTTGGAGGGGGGAAGTCAGGGCAATTGGGGTTAAGTGATTTGCCTAAGGTCACATGCCTAGTAAGTGTTAAGTGTTTGAGGCTGGATTTGAACTCAGGTCCTCCTGACTCCAGGGCTGGTGCTCTATTCATTATGCCATGTAGCTGCCCTCAAAAGCATTTATTAATTGCTTTATTTTGTGCCAGGTACTTTGCTATAATTTAGGTAAAAACGTTATCTCTACTTTCAAGTACCTTATATGCTAATGGGGGTGGTAGGGGCACACAACATGTAAATAATACAAGATGCATATACAGTAGATGGCATGTAATATGGCAAGGGAAGGCACTATCAACCCAAGGGGAGAGAGAAGGCCTCCTTACAGAAGGCTGGCTCCAAGCTAAGTCTTGAAGGAAGTTGGAGAAACTAAGAAGAAATGGGTGGGAGTAACGGCACAGAGTATTCCAGGTCTGAGGACAGTTAGTACTCAGACACAAAGATGGAAAATAGAGGGAGTGTTGTGTTTAAGGAACAACAAATGGGACATTGTAGCTGGATTGCAGAATGGATGGAAGGAAGTAAATTATACAAAGCCTGGAAAGGCAGGAAGGAGCCAGGTCATGAGAGAGGTTTAACTGTCAAATAAAAGAGTGTATTTAATCCTGAAAGTAATAGGGAGCCACTGGAGCTAACTGAGCAGGATATGTGAGAGAGCAGGGCGACTAGGTGGTGCAGAGGATAGAGCACTGGGCCTGAAGTCAGGAAGACTCATCTTCATGAGTTCAAATCTGGTCTCAGACACTTACTCTCTATGTGACCCTGGACAAGTCCCTTAGCCCTGTTTGCCTTAGTTTCCTCATCTGTAAAATGAATTGGAAAAGGAAATGACAAACCGCTCTAGTATCTTGGCCAAGAAAATCCCACATGGGGTCAAGAAGAGTCAGACACAACTGAAATGACTGAACAGCAACAAAATGGGGGAGGAGGTGACATGGTCAGACCTATACTAGGTTAACATCTGCAGAGCTATAGCTAGGACTTTCTTCATCTGGGACAGAAACATTCCCCCGTTAGCCAGCTGTGCAACACGGAATCTTCCTCTTAAAAGCATGAGGTCTGGAACATATCAGGTGCTCTATAAATGCTTATTCTGTTCCTCCTTTTCTCCCCTAGTCATGGCTTTTCTTCACATGGCTGGGCAAAATCCATGTTGTCAACTTCTTACATAGTTCAGACTGAGTCCCTGCTGCAGGGAAGCAAACAGGGCCACCATAGCCAGACACAAAATCTAAACCTGCTAGCTTACTTGTGCTGGCTGTACCCAGGGCCCAGTGTGGCTATAGCTGGGCAGCTTTAAATGGTTCAGATCTCTGATGTTGTTACATAAGGTTTTACCTTGTGTGGTGTTTCTGTTTTCTTGTCTTGTTGTTGCAGCTTTAGTTTCTATAGATTTGGCCCATTTCCCTGCTTTTTTAAAAGGTGGTTAGGTTGGCAGAGTTGGTCTGTAAATTAACTACTTTTGTATCATGCTGTCTACCAGACCTCCTAAAGGTATTTTTTTTTTCCCATTGTAAGATTACAGTGATAAGACTCTGGGAGGCCACAGTAGTGAGCGGGAGCTTCTGAAAAATGAACCAAATGAACATTAGCTAACCTGGGGAAATGGGTGGCGCTTGTAACCTGAGCCCAGAGAAGAGTGTGATTGAATGATAGGTCTCAAGCTAATCATATTAGCTTGGCGAATGATGTGCCAGCTAAAGAAGTCCTTTGGAAAGGAAACAGTATCTCAGTAAAACATCTAAAAAGAATTGAAGGTATTTGAAATAACACAAAGGAGGTTAGTTTACTTGTGTTTTTTTACAGGAAGTTTTTTACAGGAGAAGGCCAATAGGCTTCAGGTAATGATGGGAGTGGCCATCAAGGCCACATGGGACCTCTAGAAGAGAAGAGGTCCAGATACACAGAACTCTGTGTGTGTGTGTGTGTGTGTGTGTGTGTGTGCTCATGGGTGCAACCAGTCCTTTTACCACTGGTTGCCAACAGCTATGGAAGGAAAGGACTTGCTTCTTTCACTTCCCCTTTGCCGTCTGAATGAAGACCATGGTCCCTGCCCTTTGTGTCTTATGCACATTCCTCTGCTGACCTGTGTATAGTATGACTCCATTCCCTCATTCAGCCCTGAGCTGTTATTTTTAAGATCTGACCACTGTGACATATCCCTCTTCTAGGGTTTGGGTCTTCTTTTCCTTTTGCAAACTAATGAGCTATACTCTCTAGGGATATAGACCTCCTCTCTCCTGGAATGACTGTACTCTCTGTTGGACTGTCCTCAGTGCCACTGCCTTCCCCTATCTCCTAGCCCATAGATTGTCCTCTGCATTGCCACCACCATCACTGCTTTGTTCTCCTACCGTCCCACTCCCCACTCAATCATTTTTTGCCCCAAGTGAAAGAATTTCTAGCTACAGCTCAGCAGGTGCTAGCTTGAACGTGAGATAAAGTCCAGCTTCACATCCTTTAGAACTAATCTTAGCAACCAGTTAGTGAATTTACTTTAGCAAATTAACCATGATAGAAAGTGGAGTTGGTGGAGAGAAAGTGGATCAGTGGAGAGAGAGGATACTCTGAGGTCCATGGAAGGAATCTTTGGAATCAGAATATGAAGTACCTCCCTCATCCAGGGAGCAAAAGGTAAAAGGAGGATTTTTGGATCCATAGAATGATGGAGCTAGAAGATGAAAGGTTATCTGCTTCAACCAGTTCCTTTTACAGATGAGAAAGTGAGGTCTGCAGAAGTGAAGGATCATGGGATTGTAGATTTAGAGCTGAAAGGGACCTTTTGTCATTGTTGTTCAGTTGTGTCTGACTCTTTGTGACCCCCTTTTGGGGTTTTCTCGGGAAAGACACTGGAATGATTTGCCATTTCCTTCTCTATCTCATTTTACAGATGAGGAAACTGAGGCAAACTGGGTTAAGGGACTTGCTCAGAGTCACACAGCTAGTAAATATGGCTAGATTTGAATGCAGGGGAAGGAAGGACCTTAGAGAGGACCAGATCCAACCTCCTCATTTCACAACTGAGGAAACTGAGTTGTGACTTGCCCAGAGTCACATAGCTAAGTAAGTGTCAGAGGTAGAATTTGAACATGGGTCTTCCTGACTCCAAGTCCAATGCTTTTTTCATTATACCAAAGATGTTTAACTCAAGGCTGCAAAACTCCAGAATGTTGCTAGAACCAGACTAAAATGTAATTGGGAAATATTTAACAAAATAAATAATACAACATAGATGATGTTAATTTTCTTAGTCAATATGCATGGATATGCTTGTATTTGACTCCATTGCATGATTCCATATGCCTATATGGCTCTATTGCCACATAGGATTATAGCCCAGGTCTTCTAGCTATCAGGCCAATCAATGTCTTTCCCCACTTTCCTACGCTTTCCTCTCTCCCCCAAAGGTCTGGAGCCATAGAAAATTCCATGGAAGATAAGGAGTCTACATGGCTTATATAGGAAGGCCTGAAGCTAGAGAAGGTATTTTTTAGGGTCCATATAGAGAAGCTCCTTCCTCAAGCCAAGGGATCCTGCACTTGGAGATAAGACTAAGAAGTGGTTCCTAAAATGAGGGAACTTGTCACCCAAGCTACCTTGCCAATTTGAACCTACTTTGGCTAAAAGCCTGCCAGAGTGGACTTGCATCTATCCAGCCAAGACTGGGACTGGCTGACTTTGAGGAAGGTTAAAAGAATGGGGTCAGTGAACGACAAGAACTAAGAAAAAACTCAATCTGGTTAGTTCAAAAAATGTCTTTATTGAAGACCAGTGCTTTCTACTCCCATAAAGTGTCAAACCTTCTTGCAACTTTTTGGTTTTCCCTTTTACTTTCCACTGTCTGTTTCCCTATAGTTAGAAGTAGCCAAAAAAGGGGGGAAAAACACATTAAAAAAAACCCTAAGACAGGGTCATGTGCTAGTTTCAGAAAGGGCAGGGAAGGGGAAAGGTTCATGGGATCATTGAATTTAGTGTTGGAGGGACCTTAGGGAAAACCTAGTCCAGACCTGCACAACTTAGTGGTAGGTAGGGACCAAAAATAAAATAGGCCAAACTTCTTTGAGATGAAAATAGGTTAGGCTACACTGACAATGGCTTGTTGCCGTGGGTCACATGACAAACAGGAGAGAATGTGCAGTGATAACCCTACATTTTTCTAGGGTCACCTAAAGTCCTTTGGTAGCTCAAAAGCAGCTTGTGGACAGTATGCTGTGTAGGCCTGATTTCGTCCAATCTCTTAATTTTGGAGGAGGGAACTGAAGCTAGGTGAAATTGCTTAAAAATGGAGTTAGGCACTAAAGGGAAATCCTACAGGTAACCTCAGTCCCAAAGTCCAAGGGTATGGGACTCTCTCCTCAACGGTAGAGATCAATGCCCTCTGGCTGTGGGAGGGTTGAGTTGATGAGAGCCAGAGAAGAAATCTCTTCACTCTCTTTTTTTCCAACTATCTTTGAAGGGCAGAGTCCCTTCAGACTGCACTATCTTGTTCCTGAGAACGAGGGAAGATACCAACCTCACTACAGGCTGTTGAAGGAAAAGACTCTCGGAAGACATGTCTCCATCATGCCTCACACAGGTTCAAGGCACCCATCTCCATCAAGAGAGTCCTATACCAATGGGCTTTGGGTCTCAGGTTATATATGGAAAATAAGAATCATCTTTTTTGAAAAAAATTCTGAGTGACAATTACCTTTTTGTTATGTGCTTAATTTTTATTGATGCCTTTTGTTTTTACAGCATAGTCATTTCTGAATGGGTGGCTAGTTGGTATAGTGAATAGAGTGTCTGGAGTCAGGAAGACTCATCTTACCCAGTTCAAGTCTGGACTCAGAAATTTACTAGCTGTATGGCCCTGGGCAGGTCTCTTAATCCTGTTTGCCTGAGTTCTTCATCTGTAAAATGAGCTGGAGAAGGAAATGGCAAACGACTCTAGTATCTTTGCCAAGAGAACTCCAAAATGTGGTCACAAAGAGTTGGACACAACTGAAAAAGCTGAACAACAACATTTTAAAATATATTTTTACCTCTCATCCTCACTCATCCCAGTGAGTTATGAATTTTAATTGTTAAGATTTTTTTTCCTGCTTTTTTTTTGGAGGGGGGAAGGCAGGGCAATTGGAGTTAAGTGACTTGCCCAAGGTAAGTGTTAGGTGTCTGAGGCTGGATTTGAAATCAGGTCCTCCTGACTCCAGGGCCAGTGCTCTATTCGCTGTGCTACCTAGCTGCCCTGTTAAGTTTTTAACAATTAAAAAAATCCAGTTAAGCAAAACCATATGTGATAGTTATATGGCACATTCCACACTGATGCTCATCATCTCTCCAAAGGAAGGAAGGAAGGGCATTTTCTTATCTCTTTTCCCAGGCCAAGATTATATTTATATATTCACACAATGATTAGCTTTGTTTTTATTGTTTTTATTTACCTTTTGCTATAAAAATAGTTAATATTGTTCTCTGTGATCTGCTTATTTCATTTTCCTTCAGTTCACATCAATCCAAGTTTTTCTGAATTCTTTATAGTCATCATTTCTTAGGACACAAAGATACTTCACTATATTTATGCATCACAGGTTTAGGCATCCCCAGGTGATGGGTACTTTGTATCCAGCTCTTGAGGGTAGTTTTTTTTCACAAAATTTCATAGAATTTCAAGATGGAAAGCATCTTTGGGGGGACATCCAGCATGACTCATACTCGAACAAGAAAACCCTCTACAATATACCTGATAAGAGGTCATCTGATCTTTGTTTAAAGAGCTTAGATGCAGGGGAAGTGCCATGGCCGTAATCCAAGCCCTCAGCACCTTCCTCCTGGATTACTGTAATTGCCTCCTGTTCAGTATCCCTAACTCAAGCTGCTCTCCTTTCCAAACCATCCTTTCTGCACATCTGCTTGAATGATTTTCCTAAAGTGCTAGCCTGATGATGTCAAAAATACTACTTCACCTTTATCTCATCCTTTTAATTTCTATTCTTATTAAAATTTTAAAATGTACACAAATTATTAGTATGATAGCACATGCACATCATTTATAAAAAGTAGATATACACATATTAGGGGTATGTACTCAATTTGTTTTAATTGACAGAAGTTCAAAAAAAGTTTGGAGATCTCAGGTCTCGATGATCTCCACAGTCCCTTCCAACCCTAAATTCCTTGTGCCCAAAGTAGCACTTTCAAAAATTCAAAGCCAAGTATTCTGATTCCAGTGTCAGTAGTTTTCCCACACTACACTGGGAACCTGCATCCCCTTCCACAGGAGAGAACTTTGTATAAAAGAAAAGTTGGTCCCTGGGACTGTTGGTGGGGGAAAACAGAACCCATGTACTCAAGGCAGCACAGCCCCATAAAGCATTTTCAGCAGTGTAGTAACTGCTAGGGGCAGCTAGACAGAGCAGTGGATGGAGTGCCATGTCTGGAGTCAGGAAGACTCATCTTCTTGAGTTCAAATCTGGACTCAGACACTTACTAGCTGTGTGACCTTGGGTAAGTCAGTTAACTCCATTTGCTTCAGTTCCTCATCTGAAAATGAGCTGGAGAAGGAAACGGCAAACCACTCCGGTATCTCTGCCAAGAAAACCTCAAAAGGGGTCATGAAGAGTCAGACGCAACTCAAAACAATAATAATGACAAACCCCAGAAAGCCCTGAAGGAATATACATCTGAGAACTAGACAGATTTACCAGGGCAGTACTTGATAACTAACATAGGTTAGTTATGACTTCCTTATCCTGCCCCCCAGTCTCTAGTCGCAGCCACTGGAATTGTTGGGTGAAAACTTGGAGTTTTCTTAGAACCTGTAGGTTTCATTGTGTATAAAAGGGGCGGGGTGTGTTTAAATGAGACCTCGAATCAGGAAGACCTGAGTTCAAACTTGGCCTCAGATATTTACTAGCTGTGTCACCCTGGGCAAGCCACTTACCCTCTGTTTGCCTCAGTTTCCTCATCTGCAAAATCAGGATAATAATGGCACCCCTCCCACACCCCCCCCCCCCAGGTTGTTGTGAGGATCAAGGGAATGAACAAATGTAAAGTGCTACATAAATGCTAGTTATTATCATTATTACTATTACCCGCTAGTTACCAAGCCAGCAGTTTAGTGATGACTTCATTCCTGGGGTCATTTCCTGTACTCTTGTTGAGCCCAAGAAATGTCTCTGTGATTACTAGTTGCAGAAAAGGTCCTTACCTGCATTGGTACATAGATTTTCCTCACTTGGGAGGCACTTCCCTACACCAGTTTAATCTTCAATCACAGATTCAGTCTTTACCCCTTGCTATCAGGAGTCGGAATTCAGACGAGTGGAGACCTGTGGAGTCAGGAGGGACCTTGATTCAAATCTTGCCTCTGATAATGGGTAAGTGGGTAAGTTAGCGCCTCCTCTTCCGCAAAATGGGGATGCTGGTCCCGATAACTTGAGTACTCAGCTAAGACATTGTCATGAGGATCAGATAAGACAATGTATAGAAAGCATTTTTTCAAATCTAAAAGCACCCATGAATATCTTGCCTGGAGTTACATTTACCTTGATATAAGAAAAGACTTTTTAACCATTAGAACGATGCTAGAGTGGAATGGGCTGGGGGAAGGATCTTGGAACAAAGTGTGTCTCTGTGTGTGCATATATATTCAGTTGATTTTCAGGCACTTCCAACTCTCTATGACCCCATTTTCTTGACAAAGATGCTAGAGTAGTTTGTCACTTCTTTCTCCAGCTCATTTTACAGATGAGGAAACTGAGACAAATGGAGTTAAGTGACTTGTCCAGGGTAACACAACTAGTAAGTGTCTGAGGCTAGATTTGAACTCAGCAAGATGAATTCTCCTGACTTCAGGCCTGGCACTCTATCCGCTGAGCCACCTGGAGCAAAGTATGGATGATCACTTATCAGGCAGGATAGAGGGAGGATTACTGTTCAAATGTGAGATGGATTGGAATGCCTCTGAGGTTTCCTCCAGTTCTGAAGTTCTGAGTCTGTGACACTGTGACCTCTACACAATAGGTTAAATAGGTTTTTCTGGGTTGGCCTGGGAACTGAACCAGCATTGATAAGATCTGAAACTGAGGACAAACAATTATTGGAGCTACTGCTATTAGCAGTTTATTAAACACAGAAGAGAGGCTGTAGGCCCGTTATTTGGAGCCAGGGTAAAAGAGAAGGGGAAGAAGGTAAACTCTCTCTCTCTCTCTCTCTCTCTCTCTCTCTCTCTCTCTCTCTTTGTCTCTGTCTTTGTCTCTGTCTCTCTCTCTCTGTCTCTGTCTCTCTCTCTCTGTCTCTCTGTCTCTCTCTCTTCATGGCACTGGAGTTGAGGGTGAACTGTGATATTCACCCTCTGGAAACAGCAGGAAAGAGCAAACAGGAAAGAAAAAGCCTGTTTCAGTCTGGCCGGTTCTAAAGACAACAGCCTTTTCTGGCTACACAGCCAGTCAGAGGAGGTCTGGATGGAGAGTGTCTCCATGTTAGGACGTCTGGCAAACACACATCAAGATCCCTTCTTTAAAAGGAGGATACAAATTGGTCATGGAAATGAGAAGTTTAGTGTTTTTAAAAGAATTTTAAGCTTTTTGGTAGAAACCTCATTTGAAAAGAAAAGAATACAGAGGGATATGTGTTTAATCTGTGGAATTAGAAGGGAAGAATCAAGGAAATGGGATTGTTCCCTACTTGGCCACCTCTATCCTTGTTTGGGTCCTTGTTATATCTTTGGGGTGTTTGGAGAGTCTCTGCTACCTTTTATAGCTCAAAACAATTCAGTTCAGTTTTTAATACATGCCACTATCTTAGAGTTACTGTGTCAGATACAAATGTAAAAACATAACAGTTTCCTCATATGTAAAAAGAAGATGTTTGACTAGGAGCTCTCTAAGGTTCTATTCAGCTCTAGTACTGTACTTAGAGTCAGGAAAGCCTGGGTTCAAAGTCTGAGATAATCTCTAGCTGTGTGACTCTGGGAAAGTCATGTAACCTCCATGGGCCTCAGTTTCCCCATCTGTTAAATGAGGGTGTAGAGGACAACGTGAGTCCAAAGCACCTTTGAACCCCCGGGAAATTGGGAACTGCCTCAGGGCCTCTTGGTTTCAAGGCCTCCCTGTACCTGTAAGAGAGAAGGAAGTGCTGAGAGTCACAGTCCAGTTGTGGGCTCACAGGGAAGTCTCTTAGGAGACCACTTGCTTGATGAGCAGCAGCTGATGTGACTGGTTCGGGCCCCCCCCCTCCATTGGTCCACATTCCCTGTGCATGAGATCATGCTTAAATCATGTTGCCTTTAGAGTATATAAGGAGCACCATGATATAATAAAACACAACTGCTGCAAGCTTCTCTCGCCTCTGGTCTCTCCATTCCCTCCTGAGAAGACAATCTAAGGCTGGTCCTTAGCTTAATGAACTGAGTGGCCATTGCATGAGGGTAGTGGGCTTGATGACCTCAAAGTTCTCTTCCAGCTCTAAATTCATGACCTCATGATCCTTTGACCCAGGTTCCACTGAGTCCCACTCAGTTTTTCTATCTGGGTGACTTTGGGCAATTACTTGACTTCCTTGGGCCTCAGTTTCTTCATCTGCAAAATGAAAGGATTATACTAATACCAAGGATTTTTAACCCAAGGTCTATGAACTTTAACAAGTTTTTTCCCCCAATAACTGTATTTCAACATAATCGATTTCCTTTGTAATGCTAGGTATTTTATTTTGTTTATTTAAAAATATTATTCTAAGAAGGGATCCATAGGCTTCACCAGACTGCCAAAAGGGTCCATGGCACAAAAAAGATTAAGAATCCTTGGACTAGATGGTCTCTGAGGACTTTTCCAATTCTAAACCTATGATCATATGAAAATACTATGTCATATCCTTCTTTTCTTCAAAAAAGAACCTTTAAAATGACCATAATTAAGCAGTATCTCACTATCTTCTTGCTCTCTTCCTTGTAAAGAAGCATTAAATTGGGGTGGCTAGGTGGCAAAGTGAATAGAGCACCAGCCCTGGAGTCAGGAGGACCTGAGTTCAAATCTGGCCTCAGACACTTAACACAAAAACTAGCCATGTGTCCTTGGGCAAGTCACTTAACCACAGTTAGCCTACCTTCCCCCCTCCAAAAAGCACACAAAAAAAGGAAGCATCAAATCATTTGATGTTATTGTTGTTCAGTTGTTTCATTTGTGTTCAACTCTTCAAGACCCCATTTGGGATTTTTTTTTGCAAAGATACTAGAGTGGTTTTTCATTTTCCTTCTCCAGTTCATTTTACAGATGAGGAAATGGAGGCAAAAAGGGGTCACACAGCTAGGAAGTGTCTGAGGCCAGATTTGAACTTAGGAAGCTGAGTTTTCCTGACTCCAGCCCCAGCACTCTATCCACTGTGCCACCTAGCCTACTTTTCAAATCATAGAAGACTGCCTATAAAGTTGCCTTCTCATTTGGTTCAACCTAATTCTTCTCTGACCCCTCACTGCACTTAAGCTCCTGGGAATTACCTGCATTTCTTAAAATAGCTTATTTATACAGTTCCCTGATAAGACAATGCCTTAGACATTTTATATTTTGTTGCCTTAATTTATGAAGATAATTTGTGAATCATCAAAACCATATCATAAAAAAAAAAAATCACCTCACCTTAATCTCAAGGAAGTTAGGTACTTTTCATCCAGGCTGAATGAAGGTAGTTACTTTATAAACTGCCATCAATCTTCCTTTTGTCTCTACAGCCAGGGTCCTTGCCCCACCTGAGCAATAAATATGACAATCAATGAACAAGAATTTATCAAATGCGTATTATGTGCCAGGCATTGCTAAGTGATGGAAATAAAAAGAAAAACAAAAATACAGTCCCTGCTTGCAAGGAGCTCCCTTTCTAGCCGGGGGATGCCATGCAAACAGCTATGTATGCACAAGATAATAGACAGTGTAAAGAAAAGAGGTAATCCAATGATCCAAGAAAACCCCAAAGGATTGATGATGACGCCTCCTACTCTCGGCCTCCAGAGAGAGATGAAATTGTCTGAATACAGACTGAAGCAGCTATTTTTCACTTTCTTTCATTCTTTTTCTTTTATTCGAGTCTTCTTGTACAAAATGACTAATATAGAAATGTTTTCCACGATTGCACATGTTTAACCTGTATCTGATTGCTTACAGTTTCAGGGAGGGGAGAGAGAAGGGAAGAATAAAATTTAAAACTCAAAACTTAAAAAAAAAACCATAACATGTAACTTGAGAAAAATAAAATATATTAATATTAAAAAAGTTAAGAGATATATTGAAAACTGTAAATGGGGGGGGAGGGGCCTGATGACAGAGAAGGCCCTAACAGTGGGGAAAGACCTCAGAGCAAGTTTAAGCAGTTTTGAAGGAAGCCAGTGAAATTTGTCTAGTGTCTAGTCAGACACAAATAAGACTCTTTCAGATTCAAAGGTTTTGACCAGACAGAGTGAGACTAAACAGTTAGCCTGAGATGATCCACTACAAAATGTAGGTGAAGTTCTCAAACAATTATTGGAATTATTGCTGGTAAAAACTAAACCAAACCAAACCTGATGTGGCTGTTTAATTCTCTGGTCATTGACTCAAATGACTCTGAAGACCAGAGACCCATGCCTCCTCTATCTTTGTCTCTCCTCCATTTCCTGGCCTCTTCATGACAGACCTGAACCATTGTGCTTTGCCTTTGCCCGGATCTCATTTCACCTGCCTTCTTGATGACTGGATTTGGTTGGTCTGGGAACTGCCCCTAAAAATGGTCCCAAACAGACAACCTAAGTACATCTGCTAAATGCTTGTTCATCTCTTCCTTATATACTCTCTTGATTTGGGATCTCATTTTAAGTAGATTGTGAGGTCTCAAATTTGATGACATGTACAAATAACTGCCTACTAGAAATGAGACTATGACTATGAAGCTCTTTTATCTTTATGATCTGTTCATTTGAAGCTTTCAGTTGATCATTTTCCAAATTATATGAAAGTCTGAAAACAGGATGGTTTGATAAAAACTAGTTTCTACTTTGCTGAGTTAAAAAAAGATATTAATAAAAAAAAGTTATTGGCTTACAATGTGTTGGACAAAGTTGGAATTGGGAGCTTAAGTTTAAAATTCGAATTCC
>CM053589.1:82998751-83068028 GCA_028646515.1 Pseudochirops corinnae
AGATGATTAACCCCATTCTGTCTCTCCCTGTCTCCTCTCATTCTGATCCTCTCCCACCTCAGAATTTCACCTTTTAGAGTATTGTCCCTTCCTATTCAATTGATCCTGTGCCCTCTATGTACTCATATAAACCCATACTCAGATATGCATTTGTATGCATTTATAAACCCTCCTATATAGACATACGTGTACTGAAAGACATTTATTAAACATCTACTATAAAACTGCCCTTTTCATTTTGTTTCCCACCATTAGAATATAAGCTTCTCGAAGTCAGGGATTGTTTTGTTTGCTTGTGTTTGCATCCCCAGGGTTGGCCTGACACACAGTAGGCATTTAGTATCCTGTCTCTCTGTCTGTTTTTTATATACTTCACTGTACAAGGATCTGAGAATACAAAGATAAAACAGCTCCTGCCCTAAAGCTTTTATTCTATCAAGGAAGATAACAGGTCCATAAATAAGTATCTCTACTGGCTGATATCAAAATTGCCTAGAGAACAGTCCCTGCTCTTTGGAAAAAGAACCCTAGACCTGCAGTAAGGAATGCCAGAGTTCAAATCTTGCCTCAAAAGAGCAAGTCACTTAAACTCTGCCTGCATCAGTTTTTCTATCTGCAAAATGGTAATAATAATTGTACCTACCTCCCAGAGTTATTGAAAGGATAAAATGAGACAATATTTGTAAAGTACTTTGCAGACCTTGAAGCACTATGTAAATGCTAATTATTATTATTATTGTTATTGCTATTATTCTAAGGAAGGATCATAAAGTCTATTACTCTCTCCCATTTGGAACTGGCATGAGTATGACTATGATTCATAATTTTTGAAGCCCATGATCAGCAGTTCCTGGGTTGTCTTCTTTTGTGGCAGGATTGTAATCCTTAGTCCTCTGCACCACCCTTCCCACCCCACCTAGTTCTGGACAGGTCAACAACTGCCACACCCTCTACCTGGTCCTCCATATAGGATAACAACAGATGGCAAAGCCTAAGCAATTATTTTTTTCTATTCACGACTACCTGTATTTCTCCACCAACCCTGTAAAAGACCTGTAACTCAATCATTACCACTATGTAATTGTACCTTTACAATGTATTAATAGGGTTACTTTTGCATTATTCTCCACTGTGGAGAAGAGTCACACATAGAAGACATATAGAACATAAAGAACACAAGTCACTCTCCTGATCTGTGGTCCCATCTCAAACAATTTATGGAATATTCCCACCTAAGATCTATAATCATTTAAGATAAGGGATTGACTATCCATACAGGAAAAACCAAGTGAATAAAAAAATGCCTATTATCCAGACTACAATATGCGGTTGAATGGACAATCAAAATAGTTGACCCTCAATGGGTATATGTGTATATGTGTGTATGTATGTATCTCTTTCTATCTATCTATCTATCTGTCTATGACAGACATGACAAATGTACCATGAACTGGGTCTATAATTGAATGGGAGGAGAGTTGACTGGATTGTCTTTGGGAAATTTTGCTGTCTTTTTAATGACCATAAACTTTTCCCTGAAACAAAGATTCATATTTTTAACAAATGCACATGAAATTCCTTTGGTAATGTTCATCTTCAATCTGTGCAATCATTTAGTTCCTGAAGAATTAAGTTAAGGCTTCCCAAAAGAGCACTGGAGAAGCACAGGAGTGCAGCGGTTTCAATACATTACACATGAGTAATTAGGTTGAAAAAATGGTGTAAAAGATGTTATCAGAGAAATGCCTGAACACTCCTCTGCACTCCTATACCTCCCTTCCCCCCCCCCCCCACCCCCGCATGGGTTGGTTACATAAAGCAAAAACAAGAGATAACTTCTGAGGTTCATGGATCATCCACAATTGGTCTGTGGATAGATTTCAGGGGGTCCATTATCTTGAATGGCAACAAATTACAGCTTTGTTTTCACTAGCCTTTGATTTCCATTGTAATCTTATGTATTTTACTTTATGCATTTCAAAACATTATTGTGAGAAGGGATCCATCCATAGGCTTCACCAGACTGTCAAAGGGGTTCATCACACACACACACACACACACACACACACACACACAAATTAGGAACCTCTGCTGTGTTGTTGCTCAGTCATTTGATCATGTCCAACTTTTGTGACCCCATGCCAGGCCCTTTTATCCTCCACTATCACCTAGTGAAAATTATTTTCTCCTATGTGGTACATTCTTCAGTGAAGCTTGCAATGGGCAGGAGTGTGTCCAGGTGGGGAGGGGGATGGGAGAGGACACAAGGTTAGGAAGTTCTCTATCACTGGAGCATCCGTTCTGGGCCTCTGTTGGAGACAGGATGCAGGCTTAGTTGGACCTTCCAGCTTGCTCTGAAGCAAGATACTTCATGATTTTAAAAACACATCAAGGGGCAGTCTATATGATTAAACAGTGATAAATACATTGTCCTGAAATCTTAACTGGACAGGAAGGAAATGTCTGGTGTTTATAATATATCTTTCTGCTTATTCATGAAAAACTTTGAGGAGCTGGGGGGAAATAGTAAACACTGCCGAGATAAAAATTTTAATGTCTTTCTAAAAAGTGCTGTATTATGGTTGCCAACAATGGCTGGGAGCTAAGACAGTTATAATAAATTGATAAAGCATTTTATATCTTAAAACCCAAACCAGACAAAATTGGAAATTTTTTTATATGTTGCTCTTCTAAGGTTCTCCTCACCTCCTTCCCCATACCCCCCATATAAAGCAGGCATTCTTATCTTTTTTTCTGTCTAGTCTGCCTTAGTGGTTTGGTGAAGCCTATGAACCCCTTGTCATAATAATGTTATCAAATGCATAAAAGAAACCAATTATATTGGAATGTAGATACAAATATGTATATAAATTTAATTTTTATTTAATTTTTCTTAATTACATGTAAACAACATTTTTTAACATCCTTTCCAAAAAATTTTTTTGAGTTCCAGATTATTTCCTTCCCTCCCTCCTCTCTTCCCTCCTTGAGAAGGCAAGCAATTTAATATAGATTATACTGGTATAGTCATGCAAAATACATTTCTATATTAGCCATGTTGCAAAAGTAAATGCAGATTTAAAAAAGGATAATAAAGAAAGTAAAAAAAGTATGCTTCAATCTGCATTCAGACTCCATCCATCATTTCCCATTTTCTTCATATTAGCCAATCTGATAGGTGTGGTACCTCAGAGTTCTTTTAACTTGCATGTCTCTAATCAATGGTGATTTAGAGCATTGTTTCATATGACTATAGACAGCTTTGATTTCTTCTGTCAAAATGCAAATTTTTTAGAAGTTCCCAGAGTCCAATTTAAGTACCCCTGTCTAAACCTTGGAAAGAATACAATCATGCTGCTCACCCTTCCTTTCCTCTCCCCTCTCCATTGCTGGCAGCCTATATAGCAGTGGTTCTCAACCTTCCTAATGCCATGATCCTTTAATACTCGTATGTGGGCGTATCTGCATGTGGGCAAACCCACCTGGAGATGGATAGAGGAGTGGTGTCTCAGTTCCTAAGACCATCGGAAATATATGTTTTCTGATGGTCTTAGGGGACCCCTATGAAAGGGTCATTCAACCCCCAAAGGGGTTGTGACCCACATGTTGAGAACTGCTGCTATATAGGATCCCACTGAGATGCTTCAGCCCCTCCTACCTTTTTTTGACACACTTGACAAACTAATTTTATCTAGATGAGAAGCTGATTTTTCTTGGTGTCCTTAGGTAGAACATGTTGGGTTAAAGATTCTGATGGCTTTCAGAGACAACAGAGATTTTTTCTACTTCCCCAACCTTGGCTGTGGTGTGAACTGAGTGGCCAATGTGTTATCCTCCAGGATCCTGTGATAAGATCTTTGATCTAGTGCTGAGAAGAGACCCCAGAGACCATCTAGCTGAATCCTGTCATCTTACACATTAAGGGAACTGAGGCCCAAGAAAGTTGAGTGACTTACCCATTTGTGTTTGAGTCTTTTGACTCCAGAGCCAGTGAATCACCTTTCCACTTCCCTGCAGGGCCTTGTCATGGCACCGGCTTGTATGGTGGAAAGAGTCCTGGACTTGGAGTCAGAAGATGACTGGGCTTCAAATCCCAAGATCTGCCATTTTCTACTAGTTATTGGATCTCCATTTCCTCAACTATGGAGAAGATCAGACAAGATTTAAACCCACAGTCTTAATCCTTGTCAAAGGTCCAGAGGGAGAAGGCTAGAGGTCTTCTTTCCATCTTATTCATCACCCCCATCCTCATTCACAAAAGAAGCACATACCTAGAACTCCTTCATTCTAAAGACAAGGACTTTGCTTTTGTTGTTTAACCCAAGAAGTGACTTTCATGATGAGATGATTTGGTTAGGACTGAATAGTGCTCCTTAAATCATGACATATGACCTACTGTGTCTAGGTAAAAAAACCAAAAACAAACACCTTTGCTGAATTGAATTGACCTATCCTTTCCCAGAATCCTCATAGTTGGGGAGTTCTTACTTATATAGATTTTTAACCACAGATAGAAATGCTACCCAGAAAATCTTAGCCTCCTCTTTGATTAATTTAACATTGCAATTCAACAAGAATTTATTGAGTACTTACATTTATTTAGGGCCTGCTGTGTGCAAAGCACTGTGCCAGATTATAGAAGAGAAATACAAAGATGAATGAGACTAAGTCCTGACCTTAGAGTGTTTGGGGAGAGAAGATATTTTCAAAATAATTATATATGAAATAAAGTATGCTTAAAAGAGGTGTAAATAAAGTGCTATGATAATTCAGAACAGAAAGAAATTACTTCCCAGGGGGACTCCCAGAAGCTTTCTTCACGTGGAAGATGATATTTAACTTGGGTCTAAAGGAATATATGGCCTTTAAACAGGTAGAAACTTGTGGGTTCATTCTAGGTCCAAGAAATGACCTGAGTAAAAGTATAGAGATAGAAAAGTATGGAATACATTGGATAAGCAGTAAATAATCCAGTTTAGGTCCAACATCATATAACAAGATGTCTTAAGAGTCAGTCACATAAATAGCAACTCATTTTGGTAGTTGTGGTAGGGATGGTGTGGAGGGCTCTTCATTCCCTTGCCCATCTTATAATAACTCTGAAATTATCTTTCAGGATGCTTCAGAACAAAGGAAAGCACAAGATGCAAGTATACCAAGCATTAATAATCCCAAGAAGGAAATAAGAGAATAGAACAATAACACATTTATAGAGCATTTTATGTTCATGGAATGATTTTCTCAAAATAGGTAGTATCACTATTATTATCATTCCCATTTTGTAGATGAGGGAATTCAGGATCAGTGACTTGTCCAGAATAATCTAATAAATAAATAAATATTAGAGCTGGAAAGGGAAACCACCTGTTCCACTTCTAAGACCAGTGCACATTCCATTCTACAGCTGTTTCGGGATGAGATGGAATAAACCATAAGCAAGTAGTAACACCATCATCTCCCTTTCTCATTGACCTCCCATAATAATGAACATAGTCATACACCTCAAACCTAAATCTACCATGTTTGCATCACTCCTGCATTCCAGGGCTTGCAAAAGCTCTGTAGTAACATGATTTCCTCTGTACAAGTTCAAATTCTGTCAGTGGATTCTAGAGGTAAATACTTGGAGGCAAAGAAATCACAACTTGGAAACAAACCACCTGCTCCCTTTACCTGTTCCATGATAAGCAGATTTCTTTTTAAAGACATATCTATAGTACAGTCTTCTACAGATCTACCATCTTCTGCTGCTTTGCTTATCTTGATCTCTTTACCTGGATGGTACGAGCCCCTCCCTTATGTGGGTAAAGAGTTACCAGGTAACCCAACCCTTGCTTCACTTACGATGCAAAACACTTACAATGGCAAATACCATGCTCTAACTTTTGAACTCTAACCTCTGATAATGGATGACTCAATCTATTACTTTAAACACACACACACACACACACACACACACACACACACACACACACACAAACATACCATAAGCAAACAAAAAGAGAACCATGGCTTTCTTATTATAGGAAAGAATGTTTGGCTCCAAGTCTAAAAAAGGGACTTTGTTTCTTGTTTTGAGCATTTATACTTGGCAAGTATTATTGCAGAAGCGTGTTCACAGGAGTGTGAACTAAGAATTCTGTTTTAAGTACATTGATGAAAAGTTGAATTTTTGTGTTTTAAAATTTTATGTTGATAAAGTATCAGAGCTGTTTTTCTCTTAGGGGAAATAAAATGTATGAGAATAAGACCTTATACTTATCACACATTATCTCATTGGCTCCTCAAACAACTGTATCTAGGTGGTGGAATGGATAGAGTGTCGAGCCTGAAGTCAGGAAGACTCGTCTTACTGAGTTCAAATTCAGCCTTAGACATTTACTAGCTATGTCATCCTGGGTAATTCACAAAACCCTGTTTGCCTCAGTTTTGTTATCTGTAAAATGAGCTGAAAAGGGAAGTGGCAAATTAGTCCAGTATCTTTGCTAAGAAAAGACCAAATGAGGTCACAAAGAATCAGACAGGACTGAAAACCAACAACAATAGGATGGTATTATGATCCTTCTTTGACGGATTGAGGAAAACAAGAACAAGAGATTTCAGAAGCCCTTCCCTTCAAGTTTTCAGACTTCTGCTTTCAGTGTCCTTTCAATTTAATTGACTTCAATAAACATTTATTAAATGCCTACTGCATTCAAGGCATTGTGCCAGGTGCTATGCTTTCTATTATGCCACCTGATGATTATGCCATCAAATCACCTTTTAAAAGGCAGTAAGCTTTAAATGTTTAGAGGAAATGTGACTTTCCAATAAAAGAATGAAAATAAACACTTGTGGTGTAATAGGAAAAATGCTGACTTTGGAGTCCAAAGCTGTTTACTTGTTTCAGTCATGTCCAACTCTTTGTGATCTCATTTGGGATTTTCTTGGCAAAGATACTGGGGTGGTTTGCAATTTCCTTCTCTAGCTGATTTTATAGATGAGGAACTGAGGGAAACAGAGTTAAGTGTCTTGTCCGAGGTCACGCAGCTATTAAATGTCTGAGACCAGGTTGGAACTCAGGATGATGAGTCTTCCTGACTATCCACTATGCCACCTGTAGCGTTAAGGAACAATATAGGTAATTTAATATCATTCACTCAATTAATATCTTCCCAAAATCATCTGACCAGATATCCCCTTAATATAAAATAACTACTTAACCTCAATTAGCTTTTTACAAAGAATTATTTACTGAAAAGCTAGAACAAGGACCAAAATACAACCTGCCTTGCTCCAGCTGTGAGCACATTCTTTTTTTTTTTGAGGGGTGAAGGCCAGGCAATTGGGTTAAGTGACTTGCTCAAGGTCACATAGCTAGTAAGTATGTCAAGTGTCTGAGATCAGATTTGAACCCAGGTCCTCCTAATTCCAGAGACGGTGGAATTCACTGTGACACGTAGCTGCCTCTGAGCACATTCTTTTCTACTCCCTTAGTCTCTAGGGAGAATATCTTCAAACTTAAAGTGGTTGCTATAAACATTCCTCCTAAGTTCCCTCCTGTGGCAGAGCCAATGGCTGAATTGCTTCCTTGCTTCCTTGCTTGTGGAACAGTGCTCCTAGGCTCCTTCACTGTTGGGTTTGATAAAGCAGGTCACTCCTCTGCTTCCTAGTCTCCCCACTAGATTCTTTGTGGTGCTCAACTGTTTCTAGCTCCTGGCAGACTTTGCTTTGGATTCCAGTCGGGAGGCCTCTGGTGGCTCTACTGACCTTTCAAAATGCACAAAGTCATAACTGGGTCTGTCCATCACTAGTGCTCATTCACAGAAGATCAAGAATGAATAAATGCAAGAAACAGAGGCATGACATATTCATTGATACATAGTGGTCTGGGCATCAGGAGACTTGTAGCATTTTATCTATCTCCTCTCTCAAAGCCTGACAGAGAACAATATTTCATCTGTTTTAGCCTTTTGTATGAAGTCAGTTCAAGCTCAGGAGCCAATTATGGGATTTTATCACAACAAAATGACTTGACAGCAAAAAAAAATCACAGGATACCTTTTCATGCTTTTTATTGAGGAGAAGGGCTCCTCCTTCATACATTTGTGGAAGCAGGCTTATGCAGCCTCCATGCGGATATACAGCAGGTAAAGCATATTGTGTATGCTCTAAGGACTGGGCCTCATTGATCAGTCCTTAGTTTGTTGTTACTGTTCAGTGGTTTCTCAGTGATATCTAACTCTTCATAACCCTCTTTGGAGTTTTCTTGGCAAAGATACTGGGGTGATTTGCCATTTCTTTCTCCAGATTATTTAACAGATGAGGAAATTGAGGCAAACAAGGTTAAGTGACTTACTCAGGGTCACACACCTAGGAAGTGTCTGAGGCTGGATTTGAACTCAGGATATTAACCATTAATCATCTTAGCTACTATTTCTTATCATCCCTTCTAATAGGCACACTCAAATATACATTAAAATACCTCATATCCTTTCTGAGAACTACATTGTTTCTATGTTGTAGATTTTTTTATAAAAAGACAGGGGATGTCACATATTCTATTGAGATTTTTAAAAAATTATTTTTCTGCATCTGTGGACTGGCCAATGAATAAACTCCCACTACCAATATAGATAAGCAACTTACACTCTCCTGACTCCAAGTTCAGTGCTCTAGCCACTGCACCACACTATATTGAAGATACAATACTATGTAGAGATTGTAATAGAATTATAGGACTTAGAGCTATAAGGGACCTACATGATCAACTACCCAATGATCAAATTGGATTATATTTGTAAAGCACTTTGTAAACCTTAAATTGCCAGGTTAATGCTATTATTATATACTACTGATATAATATATTAACCATGTTATTATTAATATTATTTTGTAGGTGGAAAACTTAGGTCAAGAGATTAAATGACTTGTCCAAGGTCACTCAGGTCTCTGCTTCCCGCTCCAGTGGGTTTTTTTTCCCCTACAAGGCCAATCTGTCACTCCATTTTCATACATCTTTGATTAATGCTAGACCCAGTCATATTTCTGTTTTGAATTTGAAGAGATGTTTCCCTCCAGCCCTTTATTTACTTCAGATAACGTCTCATTGTGGCTCCAGTACTGTAATTTCTATATTTGGATATGCTAGCATATCCTACTCTGTGAGACACCCTGGCATAGTGGATAGAGAATCAGTCCCTGAGGCAGGATGACCTTGGTTCAAATCTGGTCTTTGATACATATTAGCTGCATGGGCAAGGGCAAGTCACTTCACATCTCAATGTTCTCCTTGTCCAACTTGCTGAGACTGTAAATTACTCGTCTGTATTGGTAGTGGGAGTTTATTCCTTGGCAGTCCCCTATGCTAATTTGCAGATCTGGAATAACAATTTTTTTAAAATCTCAATAAAATATGATTTACCCTGTCTTTTTAAAAACTCTACAACAGAGCAACAAGGCAAATCTCAAGAATATGAGATATTTTAATGTACATGTGAGCATGCCTATTGGCAGGAATGATAAAAGATAGCAGCTAAAATGGTTAATGGTCTTTGCTAACATGATTTCAGAGTTTTGATAATGTGAGTACCACTGGTACTGTCATTTTTCTTTTCTTTTAAAAATCGAATTATAATTTGTTGACATTGAAAGTCTCCTGTGTCCCCTTTGTCCTGATACAGGGATAGGTACATCATTTTTGGGGGGAGGGCACAGTGGATAGAGCACTGGGCCTGGAGTCAGGAAGACCTGAATTCAAATCCAACCTCAGACATTTACTGTCTGTGTGACCCTGGGCAAGTCACTTAATCCTGTTGACCTCAGTTACCTAGCTGTAAAGTGAGCTGGAGAAGGAAATGGCAAATCACTCCAATATCTTTGCCAAGAAAACCCCAATTGGAGTTACAAAGATTTAGACATCAAAGGACTGAACAACAACAAAGTTATACAACGGAGGTATAAAGTGTTGTCCTTAGTAAGGATATGGAAGAAGAAGCAGGTGCAACAAAGGAGGGACGATGGGGTAGCAGCTGACTCCCAGACCTAGGGCAAGAGTTGATATATACAAATTAGGGTGGTAACTGTTGCCCCAAATTCAAGCAGTAGCCAACACCCTTAAATCAGGGCAGAGATGCAACCAGAGATCTTGCTAGGACATCAGATGCAATGATCTTTAAGCTATAGGAGGGGGAGGAAGGGTGGTGGAGTCTACCATGGTCCTGTAAGAGGCCACCCTGTGAACTTGGCATAGGCAGGTAATACCAAAGTCTCTTTACTCCTCCCACTTTCAAGGGTGGGATGCCTGTATCTATCATCACATTGTGAATAGGGACAGCTCAGCTATGTTAAAGCCAGGGGTTTTAAATGGGAGGGACAAGGTCTCTGGTGGGGCATCTGATCAGTTTTCCACCTTTTATGCTACAGGTAGGCACCAATTAGCAAGGCTACATGATTCATGAAGTTTCTATCTCGCATGACAAAAGGTTCTAGGCATAGAAGATTACAGAAAAGGGAGGAGCTACTAGGCATCGAGAATGGGATGAATCTAGAACAGTCTGTTGAAAGAAGACTGAACCATACTCCTCCCCCAAACCTGAGATGTTTGGGGGCTACTATATTATCTTTTCAAGTTTTTACCATTTGTAAAGAGCAAAATTTGTAAACAAATCCTTTTTTTCTTCTCTGTCCAAGCTTTTGTCAATGTCTTGGGTTTACAAGCAGACATAAATGTTACTGGTAGTTGAATTTTGTCGAAACAAGATTAACTGGCCAGACATGAATTGAGTAGCTTTTAGGATGAATCTCACATATTATTCAGGGAAGCTCACACCATATATTTCACAAGGAGATGTTTTAGTATGGTGCCTCATAGATCCTTCTAAATTTCTTACCCAATTTATTCCCTACCTTTGTGGGTAGAGCTTGTACCTTGTTTCCTACTTGAAATCAAGCACCTTCCAGAGCCTCTATCAGGAAAAGAATTCAATTTCCTTCTTTGCATGTAAAATATAAAATTATTACTGGGAAAAATTGTAAGTGCTAGTCTCTTCTCTTATTAAAGCAGATTTTATGTAAAGGCACTGGGTTCAAGTTCTAATACAGACAATAGCTGTGTGACCCTGAAAAAAGTAAGTTAACCTCGCTGGGCCTCATTTTCCTCATTTGTAAAGGTACCACAGTGAATCTAGTATAGAATTTAGTTACAGGGAGACCCGAATTTAAATCCTGCCTCAGAAGCTACCTTCCTTTGCAACTCTGGTTAAAAGCTATTTAACCTCTCTCAGTTTCTTCATCTTTAAGATGGGGATAACCTCTACTTCTCAGGGTTGTTGTGATGATCAAATGAGATATAACTAACTCTCATTAAGGGGGTTAGTACTTGATGGTCTCTGAGCTATTTTCCAGTTCTTACTGGATCCTATGAGCCATTCTTCCATTTCTCCCCCTTGACTGTACTTATTTGGGGTTATCAAATAAGGATTGTACAGTCACCCAGCAACTTACAGAATTCTTCATTAAGAAAGTAGATCTCTTTCGTGCAATATTACTCTTTGCTGTAGCCTATTTGTTCACATTCTTAACTGATGCAGGAACCAGGATTATTTTCAGTGGGTCTTGTATTCACCAGTATAGTTTAGCCAAGTTCCACCCTGTGTGTCTAGACAGATTTGGGTAATACTGTAGCTCTCATTGGGTTAGCTGAGTGTATTTGGTTACTTTCAACCTGCTTTCCTTATCTTTGGGTCATGTTCTCTGGTTTTCCAACTCCTTGTGAATGTACAGTGTTTCTTGTTGCACTTTATTTTTTTTAAAAGCTGTCTTTGTAATTCAATAGCCTTGTCAAAGTGTTGAAGATGTTTCCTCTGTCCTGTTGCAAATGGTTATTCTTTTCCTGGTGTTCAGGAGAGATGAATGTAGCAGGACTTTGGGACAAATATTCCAGTGTCCCAGCTGATAGGATAAGAGAAGTTTTAGAGATATCAGAAAAGAGGCTACAAAGTGCAGAAATGGTCAATGCTTGTTCATTTGTTCCCAGAATCCATTATGGGCAGAGTAATGTGCTAGATGCTGAGGGATTTATAGATATAAATAAAAGAAGTTTATGATCAAGCAGTGGAGCTAATACACTATGGGAAAATTATGTTGTAATATATTAATAATAATTATATATATATAAAACACAAACATATTATACTATATACAACATAAAACTAGAACATAAGTACACCAGAGAAGTGCAAAGAAAACATTATGAAGAATCCTCACCTTCTGTGTGTGTGTGTGTGTGTGTGTGTGTGTGTGTGTGTGTGTGTGTGGTGCTGTTGGTGTTGCTGTTACATTGTGTCCCACTCTTTGAGGCTCTGTGAACCATACTTTCCATGGGGTTTTCTTGGCAAAGATACTGGGGTGGTTTGCCATTTCCTTCCCCAGCTCATTTTACAGATGAGGAACTGAAGCAAACAGGGTCACATAGCTAGTAAGTGTTTGAATCTAGATTTGAACTCAGGTCTTTCATGTGTGTGAACACTCACTATGGTATTTCTGGGTTCCCCAACTAAAGAGGGACACAAGGATTTGGAGAAGGTTCAGTAAAAAGTAACAAAAATAGGGGCAGCTAGGTGGCACAATGGATAGAGCACCAGCCCTGAAGTCAGGAGGACTTGAGTTCAAATTCAGTCTCATATATTCACAACTGTGTGACCCTGGGCAAGTGATTACCTCTCCCCTCCCTTCCCCCCCCCCTCAAGTTTTAAAAATGATTAAGGGGCTAGTGATAAAAGCTTGTTGGGAAAAGTTAAAGAATTTGAGATTATTTAGTGTGGAAAGGAGAAGCCTGAAAGATAACCAGCAATTCAAGAAAGTACTTGAATATTAATATGAAAGTATTTTGCATAGAGAGCAGGTAAACTCCCTCACTACCAAAGTCAGAAACAAATACAAACCCTTTTATTACTTGTTTGATTAGGGTGGAGGTTGCCTGTCACTGGCACCTCTGGGTCATCTCTTGGCTTTAAGCAGAAGCAGGGGAATTTAAGATAGATAAAATGGAGAACTGAAATTTTCTTTGTATGTATGATTCTATTAGCTTTGATAGTTCAAGAGGGCAGCTAAGACAATTCCTAGTTAGTCAAGATTACTCTCTGGTAGCTTTTCCTGTTGCTTTCACTACTGTTCACTCTCAAGTCAATTCTCTTTCATACCTTGCCTTTCTTTTCTGTTCAGGGAGAAGTAGTGGTGAAGGAAGAAAAGGCCACCAACCAAGGTGTCACTAGGTGAAGGAAAGTGCTTAAAGGTCCAGTTACAGCATGGAGAACTCTGCAATAGGGCTATGGGAAACTAGGCGGGCAACAGAAAGCTCCACTGCTTGAACAGGAAGTAAACTACAGAATATGGAAGATACAAAACAAGGCAACTGACTGTAGTTGAAACTATGAAACAATGGAAACAAAATACCTTAATGGAAGGAGTAACAGACTGAGAATCAGGAGTCCTGAGTTCCAGTCTTTACTTTATCTCTAAGTTTTTTTTTTTTTTGTATAATTATGGGAAAGTCACATAACTTCCTGGTTTTGAGTTTCTTTATATGTAAAATGAAGAGGTTTAACTAAATGGTCCCTAAGGTCTCTTCAAATTTCTGTGCTTTTCTGGGTGACAGAAGGAGGTCATGGTATCTTCATTACAGGAAAGCTTTAAAAACAACTGGATTCTCTTACTTCTGGGGATAGTTTTGGCCTCCATTCTGTATGAGATGAGTGAAAATTTCTCAATTTGGGGTTGTTAACTTTCCCTTCCTCCCTGCTCCTCTATTGCTGCTGTCAATCACTTTTATCTTCCTTTGTCTGTTTTCCCGCCTTGGTGGAACCTTCTCCCCCCTCTTTTCTTGCTGTCCCAGTTGGGGAAGAATTTGGTGAATATGCCTCTCCACCAATGAGAGAGGAAACAGTTGGGGAGGGGTCTTGACTAAGTTAAGTTATAAATTCCTTTACCTTCTTTTGTAACTTGCCTCTTCTCTGTGATGTCATGGGGAAGACTGCCCTCTTCTCCAGGGGAAGAGAATAAACTCCTGTTCTTATCCTAAGAGATCTCTGTGTTTATTTTTTCACTAAATTAAGGATGAAGGGTATTTTTCATCCCAAACAACTCTATTCAATGCAAAACCTATATATCCTTCAAGGTCCAGTTAATTCCTGTCTTCTCCATGAAGATTTTGCTAATTTCTTTAGTCAATCAACAAATATTTTACTAAGCACTTAATATGTGCTAAGCACAAAATTAAAAAAAGACATGTCCTTCCCTCAAGGAGGTTACATTCTAATGGGAAGATAAAGCATTAAAGGAAACTGAAAAAAAAAATGGGGGGGGAAGAATGGAGGGGAGAAAGAAGGTATTCAGCACTGGGAAGATTAAATCTGGAGGAGTACAGCCTGCTGCCAAATCTAGGACATGCCTGCTTTTCTCTCTCACTTCTATCCTCCAAACATCATATTTTACTTCAGCAGGCTGTCATTTAAACAAACATTTATTAAATGTCTTCTCTGTGCAAGGATCCCTGTGACAGAAGCAAGGGATACAAACATAAAAATGCCATAGGGCCTGAACTCAAGAAGCGTCTCATTCTAGCAGATATAAAATGTTTTTTATAGATTAGTTTTATATATATATATATATATATATATATATATATATATATATATATATATTTCATATTACATTTGATCAATTTCCCTTTTCTAGTTATACTGCTACTACCTAGTCTAGACTGGTTTCAAATTCTAGTTCAAGTTCTAATATTCAATAACTACCTGTGTGATCTGCATTCAACTTCTCTGGGCCTCAGTTTCCTAATCTGTAAAATGAGTTGGACTAAATGACCTCTAATGTCCCTTCCAGCTCTAAATCTATATATACTGAGATCCTTTGGTTATTCTTTTTTTTTTTTAATTGGGGTTAAGAGACTTGCTAGTTTTGTGTTAAGTGTCTGAGGCCATATTTGAACTCAGGTCCTCCTGACTCCAGGGCTGGTGCTCTATTCACTGCACCACCTAGCCATCCCCACTTTGGGTATTCTTAAAGATATATTGAAACCTATTACTTCACTTCTCAGAATTATTCCCAAAAATGTGTGGCTGACATGAATTATTCAGTTTCCTATTCTCCTCTCAGTTCAGTAACATATTCTATTGTTTTCTTTTTCCCAGCTCCATGGGCTTCCTCTCTCCTGCCCCCTCCCCCTTCCACTTTCCTGTTTGCTCCCCATTCTTCTCTTCCTTGGACTTCCTCCAATATTGCTAAATATGCTTTCCAGTGTTGGCCTGGCTGGAACATGACATAACCCAGAGAGGCATCATAATACTTTGGGAGCTGACTGAGTAATCAAAGGGCCCAAAACCCTTCATTCCCTAGTCTCCCCAGGCAGCATGAGCCCCAGGGCTGTTGTCACATAGGTTGGCAAATTGCTCTGAGATCTCTGTCAGTGAGATTATCTGGGACATCTTTTTCAGTAGCAAGTGTTCTGAATTTTATTCTTGAGATTTGGAATTTGTAGGAGAGGTTTTTATATTTGTTACAAAGCAAATTTGCAGAATAACGCCTTTGGGAGGGACTATGCAAATCTATTATGTTGCAATGGCCAAATGGGACCTCGAGATAAAACATAGATCTATTGCCTCCTTTGTCTTTATCAAAACATTTGAGAGACTCTCCAGTGGTCACCAAAATGTAAACAAACAACAGATGCCAGTTTATTTTGTCTTCGTCTGGGCCACAACCCACTTCCTTCCTTCTTAGAACAGCTGCCCAGATTTCAAGACAATAATCGTTAACCTCTTTCATGATAAGTATCTTGGTAGACATCAATTAACCAATGGAATCTCACTAATAGTCTGACCCCATTTTGACAAGTGGGGAAAATGAGACCCAGGTGGAAGGATCTGTGTCCCCACCCTCACAAAACTACATCTGGAGAATCATAAAGGAGACGTGCCATTCAAGGACTGGGGGTCCTATGGATATCTCCTTTCTCAATTAGTGGGGAGTGACTGAGGACTACATCCTTCCCATCTCACGTAGCACTTTTGTTTCTTAACTCCCTAATGCAAAGATCATTTAATAGTGTATGATGATTATGTTTGTGTGGTATCCTCTTACTATCAGTCCATGGGGCTGGCTGTACATTAACCCAAACTCCCTAAATTTCCTCAATACCTGGGATTGTGCTCTGCCCACAACAGGAGCATAACAAATGTTTGTTGAATGACTTAATGTGCCAGAAGCAGCCTCTCCAGGGCTAGAGAGGGCTCTCTAGAGAGCTCCCTCTCCAAGCAGTGTTAAAGTGTCAGTAGAGGAAGAAGAGTCCTCTGTGCTGGCCTTACCCAAACTCGGAATGACCGCCCCTGCGTAGAAAGACTGAGTCAGAGCCAAAAAGAGAAAATGCTGCCGGACAGGTCGGACGAGCTGGGAGTTCGCTTCTTCCGCCCCGAGGTGCGCTCCCTCTCTGTCTACCCGCCCACTCTTCCACTCGGGCGCCCTGTGACCACAGCTGGCCGCACAGCTGGCTTGGCGCGGCCACACAACGACCTCCGGGTTGTGGGTAGGGGGCTAGTCTGCGCGTTCCTTCTGGACCGGGCGGGTTGCGGACACTCCCCCGGGGCAGTGTGAGGAGAGGAGGAGCGGGAACAGCGACAAGGGCCAAGGGAGGAGGCAAGGAGGACGAAAGAGGGAGGGCAGATAGACACACGGACAGACAGCCAGCCAGCCTGGAGCCTGGGGAGCGTTATTCGAATCCGAAAGACACACCGGCTTCGCTCCCGCCCTCCGCGCCCTACGGCACAGCTGGAAGATGCTACGCTACGGCTCTGCGGTCACCCTACTTTCGGGCAACGGGGCCGCTTCCTCTGGGAGTCCAGGCAAGAGGGTGAGTAGTGGCAAGAGGAGAGGGAGCGAGCCCCGCTGCTCTCCGCCTTTCTCCTCGGTAGCCCAGTCTAAAGGCGTTCGGTTCCACGCTCCTGGGTAGGTAAGCCCTTGTTCCCAGGAGTGCTGCAAGCCGTGGGCCAAAGAATGCCTCAAGTTTCTGCTCACTTCCTGTCCGAGACCCCCTGCCTTCGCTGCACCCAGTCAAACTCAGCCCCTTCACAAGCCCACCTGCTCTCAACTCTGCGAACCACTCACAGATGAGAGGCACTACGAGAGGGAAAAAGGACCTGGTATTTAACGTGGTGCCCACTGATTCTTCTTTTGCTCACACTGTGACGCTCTTAAGCCAAGGATGTGGGGATGGTATCTGCTTAAGAAACAAGCGAGAACTTTTAAATCACTTTAGCTGGCTTAGGACCCAAAAGCAAAACTATAAACAAAATACCTAACTTTGTTCTGTTCATTGATTAGACTAAAAGGACAGTATGTTTTTTATTGTAGTGTTAGCTAACTTTTAGTAATTTTTCTAGGGCTGGCTTTAAAAAGGGAGATGTAGGGAAGGGGGAAAGGCCCCTTTTAAGTCCTTTGTGTAGTGCTTAACAAAATGGAGAAAAGCCCATCTGGGAGACAGGTGATTCTATTTCCTTTGACTTCACTTAGTGGAAGTCACTGTTTTTCCCTTGTGAATTACTTAAAACAAACCAACCAACCCAGTGATTCTATGTGGATTCTTATAGCTCTGAGCCTTGGATACCATCTCCACAATAGGTGTTAAGAAACCATTTTATGTACATTGGAATTATGTATGTAAATCAGATGTCTAAAGTGTCACTTAAGTGACAACTGTTATTATTTTCAAAATTGAATGTTTCCTATTTTCCTGAGAACTTTCCTCCACTTCAGAGAAATTAATTTAGAATTTAGAGTGCTTTTAAATATTTAGTGATAATCATTACATTATCTGATCATCACTCCAAAAAAGTCAGTTCCCTAATGATTTTATCTCATCCTAATATATGTGTATGTGTTTATGTGTACATACGTGTATATGCACCTATATAGTAGAGGCCATCATTGGTCACATTTTTATATTATTACTATCACTCAATCAATAAATATTTATTAAGGGCCTACTATGTGCCAGGCAGTGTGCACTGTAACTGGGGATACAAAAAGAGGAAAAAGACAGTCCTTGCCCTCAAGGAGCTTACAATCTAATAGATAACTAACACATTTACCACCCAAACCAGAGTTACCTTTGGGTAGTTTGATATTTCCAGCCTGCTCTGAAGTTTTTACTCTTTTAGGTATGTCTGTTTTAATTTCCTACTGCCAGAAAGACATTAATGGCATTCAATACCTTGACCTTTTTAAAGTTCTTTTTTTGGGAGGATGAGGGGTTGAGTAGGGAACTTGTTGAGATCTTACCTAATTTTTCTTCTTGTTTTTGAAATCTAGCTAGACTCATAGATCAAAAGGACTTTATCTGATTTTTAACTTCAAAATCCAGGATCTCATTTTGGGTTATTAAGGCTTTTTATAATAATGGTCTTTATACACAAATATGTGTTCATTCAACTTTAGGGAGATCTTTGTTAATTAGGACACAATTAAGACAGTGGAATAATTAAGCTTCACAAGGGCTAGTCTAGAGCACAAAGCTATGAGTAGGTAGAAATGTGACCAATAACTGATCAACTTCCTCAAATGTTCACTCTCATCAGTGACCAAACCAATATTCTAATAAATAAATGAGCTTGTGTTCTTAGTGTGGTGTGACAGACATCTTTAAAGAAGGCCTTGTCTTTGCAGTCAAATAACATTCAAATCTTTGGTCACTGTGGATACTCGTAGAATCACACACTTTAGGTGGCTTCCAACTCCAAGCTCCCAGTTTTGTGCTCACCACTTACTTAATCTGGAAAGAAGACAGTTCAACTCTGTTTCAAGGCTGCCAGCTCTAATTATGAATTTCCAATGCAAAGGTACCATTTCTGAATGGGAAAAGGACATTGGAATGGGAAAAGGACATTGAGTATTGGAATAGTTAAATGGAAGAAATAGAACATTTTGATTACTTTAAAGGAAACAAATGTAACAATTTTTTTTTTTGTTTCAGCTTTATAGATTAGATAACTGAAAAAGCAACTTTACTTGGAGGTTTGTCAGTGATGGAAACTCAAACAGAATAGAAATGGTTGCTAACAGCTGATGGGGAGTCCTGAATTCTCTGAATCAGGTACCAAAAAATGGTGCATCCAGCCTGGGTTGTTACTGAGATTTCATTTGTTTGATGACTGTCACTTTAGAAACTGTGATTGCCTCTCAGCTGCAGAAATAAGGAGTAATTTCTGTCAGCCCAGAATCAAAAGTGTGAGAAGCATAGAAATGTGCCAACCAGTCAAGATACTAAAAATAGTTTTATCTACAGCAACAGCAGGAAGATAAATTGGAAAGACTTGGAAGGAAAACATGACCAAAAAAAAAAACCTGAATGATAACCCTGGGGGATGGGAGAAATCAAACATTTTGACATTTCTTTGTCTTTCAAAGGAATGTTTAGAATACAAAGATGATCTCTTGAAAGTAAGGCAGGCATTGTCCCCCTCAAGAAAATGGCTTTGTGTATTTGTGAACTGTATGTGTCCCAGACTGCAACCAAATATGTTCTGTTATTCTGTTGTGTAGAGTGGTGACTAGCAGAGTATGCTGAATCTTCTCTCTAACAGCAGACCTTACTTATAGCCACAGGTGACTTGATCGCTAGCTGACAACTGACCACTAAAGAGATATTTACAAAGGGGGGGAAATACTCAGCCTAGGGTGAAAAGAATTAGGCATCTCCTCTCTTCCTCCTCCACTATTTTTTTTAAATATTGGATTACTGTTTCCTCTGCAAAGAATTAAAATTAACTTGTTAGTCATCACTTGTTTTTGTATCAATATCCTAAGTCAAACCTGAGTCTGATCATAGACTCAGAGCATTAGAATTGAATGAGCTTTACAAGTAACTCTTTCTGAGCTGTCAGCTACACTACTGGGTCCAAACAGGTGTTCATCTTCATTTTACTTTCCCAATAAATATAGAGAACCATAGAAATGGCAGAATTTTAGAACTGAAGAGACATTAGAAGAAGTGAATGAAAGAATGAATGGGAAGAATAAATTTATCTACAATTTACTGTTTGCCAAGCACTGTGTTAAATGCCAGGGATACAAATACAAAAGCAAGAATAATCCCTGGCCTCAAGGAGCATATAATCTAAATGAAGCAGGGGAAAAAGGGGAAGGGAAGAGAATAAGTATTTCTATACTATGTGTCAGGCACTGTACTAAGCATTTTTAAACAAATATTATCTCCTAAATATGGGGGAGTAATAGCTAAGGAGGAAGGAGCACTTTGGTCCAGAAAATTACACGGATGGTGAGTAGAGTTATAGGTGAATAGATTGATGCCACCTATCCAAGAACTATAGTAGTGTTGAATTATTGATCATAATTCATTATTCCAGAGCTGTAATGGAGGGTAAAATGCTTGAGTTAGCATAGTAGATAAGTTGTAGAAGAGAAAGCTGGAGAATAAAGGCTTTCCTGAAGCAGTGGTTGAGGAGGCCAGTCCTTAGGGTCCTTCCTAGACCAGCTACTGAACAACAAGTATTTATTCTTGGAGTATCAGTGTACCTTTAGGACCCGGCCTGGTACAGCAAATATAATCCTTGGTGCCAGGCAATAGAGGAGAAATGCTAAAAACAATGTCAAGACCTTGAAGCTATCTTCATTGATCTTAGGAAAATGTCTTTAATAACATGAGTCACCTCTGGTTCTAGAAGCTATTAAGGAAGTTTGAATTCACCAGAGTACTAAGGTTACTCCATGGTTCATTGTATCTAAGTTAATGACTGGCTCTCTTTGTTGCCAATGAACTCAAGAATCAGGCAATCAATAAAATTTTATTAAGGTCTTACCATGTTCCAGGCACTATGCTAAATCCTAGGAATACAAATAAAGGCCTTCAAAGAGCTAACATTCTGTTAAAGGAGACAACATGTAAATAACTAGGTACTTGCAAGCTATACACAGTAAGAGGAAGGCAGTCTGAGAAAGGAAGGCATTAGAGGATGGGGGGGACCAGGAAAGGCCTCTTCCAGATCAGCTTTGAGTTGAGATAAAGGAAGCCAAGCAAACTAAGAGGGGGAGGTAGAGGAACCAAGTATTCTAGGCACAGAGGACAGAGAATGCAAAGGCACAGAGATGAAATGGAGGGTTGTGTTCAAGGAGCAGCTAGGAAGCCAGCATGGCTGGATTATATTGTGGGTGGAGGGAAGAAAAGTATAAGAAGATAGAAAAGGTAGGAAAGGGCTAGGTTAGGGGTGGGGAACCTGCGGCCTCAATGCGGATTCCCCACCCTTGTGTTAGGTTATGAAGAGCTCTAAAAGCTAGAGAACTTTTTTCTATCTGATCAGAGAGGGAATGGAGAGCCACTAGAGGTCACTGAACAGGATTAGGGAGTAGACATCGGCAGACCTATGCTTTAGAAAACTCATCTTGGCCACTAAATCAAAGGTGGATTGGAGTGAGGGAGAGAAGTGAGGTATGGGTTAAGAAAGCTATTGCAATAGTCCAGGCAAAAGCCGATGAGGGCTTGAACTAGATTTTGGCTGTGTGAGTGGAGAGGAGACATATATCTTGTCAAAAGGGCAAGATTTGGCAAGGGATTGTATATGTGGGGTGAGTGTGAACTATGTAAGAATCCAGTTAGTCTGTGTTAGACTTGATAGGATCACAGGCTTTAGAGAAGGAAAGGAATTTGGGCTCATCTAGAATAATCCCCTCATTTTTACAGATGGGGATATTAACGCTCAGAGAGGTTAGGTGCTTTGTCCAAAGTCTCAAAGGTTGTAAATAAGACTTGAGCCCAGGTCCTCTGACTCCAAGTTCAGGTCTCTTTCCTGTTGTGAAGGATAATTTATAGTGAAGTTTCCCCATTCTGAAAAATCAAATCTAGAATGGCTTCAGTATTCACTAGGCCTAGGTTTAGAGGTCACCTGACCTTCTAGTAGTCTGGGGCTTAGAGCAATGGAGACCCTTCCCTAGGGCCAACTCAGCACAAGATATGCCAGATAAGGTTAAGACTGCTTTCTTTGGACACCCACATGTTTCTGGGTCCTTTGTCTCCTGTGTTTAGTTGTGGGACAGCCTCCCTACCAATAAGAGTGAAGGCCAGTTGCGGGGGTTGGGTTTCTGCATTAGAGGATTATATAACCATGGGCTGGCTTCTACCTGTTGCTCTCTCCCTTGCTGCCATGTGGGCGACAGAGGCAGAGTCCTTTCTCATGAAAAAGAATAAAGACCTTTTCTGACCTTAGATTCAGACTCTGAACTCTTTTATCTCACACACTTTCAACTATGAAATACTCTGAAAATTAATTGGGGCCTAGAAGTTGGTATCAGTATGCATCAGTTCAACAGACATTCATTAAACTCTTACAAATGGCACAAGGTTTAAAGATGGATAGGACAAAGTCCATGATCTTGAAGAGTTTACTAGGAAACTCTGAATTGCTTAGGCAGCAGAAATCATCATAGGTTCTGGATATAGTCACTGAGGAACCCAAGCCTATCCCTTGGAGTAGGGGAGGAGGATATAGACCTCAGGGTAAAATCACATTGTATTCTTTCCTACTACTCCTCAAAAGACAAGATATAGGTGAAATGAGGTTAAAATAAAAATTTAGGGCAGCTGAAAAGAGAGAAAAGAGATCACAAAAGGGTCACCTGGTAATAGGGCTCATATTTCACCTCTTTGGCTTGGTGATGGTGTGTTGCATAGTCTGCTTATACAGCTGTGAGTTCCAGGTCTTACTGAGGGCCAATTGGTAGGAGCCAATTTCTGCTCCTAAAGAGCTGCTGTCTTCTTGAGTCACTGCCTAGTCTCAGCAGCCATAGGGTCCCTCAGAGCAATGGTCAGGGACAGGAACTGCGTGCTGATAACTGCTTTACGTATCTGCATAAGGAGTCTGTATGATTAGTCAACAAATCCTTATTAAGCACCTACCGTGTCAGGCCCTGTGCTGAGCCCTGGACAGACAAAACCAGGTAAAAGACAGACCGGCTCTCATGGAACTAGCCCACAGTCTAAAAGAGGAGAGAACATGCAAACACCTATGTCTAGGCAAGCTACATACAGGATAATTGGAGATGATCAACATCAGGCTTAAGGGAGATACTACAGAAGATGGGATTTTAGCTGAGACTTAAAGGAAGCCAGGTGGCAAATATTGGAAGGGAAAGAATTCTAGAAAGGGGGGTCGGCCAGGAAAGACTCCCAGAATCCAGCTGAAGGGTCTTGTTTGAGGAATAGCAAGGAGGTGAGTATCATTGGCTTTCAGAGCACATAGGACGTGAATATGCAGGTGTGTAAGAAGAATAGAAAGGAGGGGCAGGTTATTAGAGGCTTTGAATGCCAGAGGATTTTACTTTTGATCAGTATAATAGCAGCTTACTATAGACTGAAGATAGAGCCTTAAGACCCAACTTAGCAGGCATTTGACTATACAAGAGAAACTTTATCTCCATCCAAAGATATCCATCAGCAATTCAACCAGTAAAGTGTATTCTAGCATGGTGAGGAAATCATCTTAATCTCAGGCACCGAGATGAGGAAAATTTCCCAATATAAGCAAATGGAATGGATGTATATCATATATATATATATATATATATACACCCATATGTGCACACACATAGATATATGTAGGCAGATATGTATATATTTTCACTTGTGTGTATGTGCGTGTGTGTGTGTGTGTGTGTGTGTGTGTGTATTCAGTTAGGGCAGGATCCATGATGAAAGATTAGACCCAATACCAGACAGATTATATCAGCCTGAGGGTTGCTTGGGCGATAGTAGAGACAATGTTTATGTGTCTTGAGAAACGTCTGTTTTACCTTTTACAACCTTGCTCTTCTGACCCCTCCCTGCCTCTATTCTCCAACCTTGTTTACATGCTCTTACCTGGTTAAATTGATATTAGGCCCATTGCCCTCAGACTGGCTATCTTTGTGGGGTGTTGCAGTAGGGCCCACCCAAAGCCTCACTACAAGACACCCCATAATAGTGTTGCTATTTAGTCCAGTGAGGTTGATATTGATAAATAGAAAAACAGGACAAATGAAGCCAGTTTCCTCCTTGAAAGAATCTTCCAGAAAACAGTGTGCCTAAATGTCATCAAATTCCAAAGGCCTGTAGGAAGAAGGTAGTATCTGTTCTACATGAATTAATTCTGAAGAACATTTCAGAAACTGTTACTGGTAGGTTCAAGGATGAATGAGGCCTGATTTTTGCCCTCACAAGTTCCTAGAGTCTGCTTTAAAACATGGATCTTCCACAAACAACATCTCCAGCTGTCCAAAGAGTTTCTTTATTGTCATTTAGTAATCACGCTCATAGTAATACAGGATTCCTCTGTAACAAAGTGCTGGAAATACCAGGTGACTAGTATTAGGGAAGTATACATTGGATATGGAAATTGGAAGATAACCAAAGACCCAAGCCCTTTGTATTATGCAACTGATGTGGTATAACCACTAGCCACAGGCCCTGGGTAGAGTTAATTAGCAGTCATCTACCTGAAGCAATTTATGAGGTATTAGGGATGCGTCCATCTGACCCAAAATATCCACCTCAGCCAAGTACCATAAAGTCTGATATTTCACCACTAGAAATTAATTCCTTAGGGTTAGTCATTGTTCTCTCTCTTCCGTCCTATTTTAGAATGTAGGTATCTTGAGGTTTTATGTGATAATTAGGGAGGTAGGACATGAACTTAGTCATGCTAAAAAGTTCTAGTGTCTTAATCAATCATGGGATGCTTCCAGAGCCTGAAAGAACTAGGGCTATGAGAATAGCACATTCCCAGGCTTGAAGGGATATGGAAAAGGGAAATTGGTAGTTAAAAGTATTTTATAAAAAGCCATTTGCTCCTCACAACCCTGTGAGGTATGTGGTATTAATATTAACATCCCCTTTTGACAGACAAGGAAACTAAAACTTGAGAAGAAATTAAATAGAAGAAAGGGGAAGTGAGGCACTCATTCCATAAAAATGTCACTCACTTGACGATTCTTTCTAGGGCCAGGCCTGAGAAGAAGGAAGGCCCTTGTTTTACCATGGTTTTAGAACTGGGTGGGGCCTGGGGACTCATGTCTGAGTCTGTGATCTCTCATTAGCATCATCCTCCAAAGGGGCAGATCACAAACCACTTTCTCATCCCAGACAATTCTTGTTCATGTTGTTCCATAAATATTCCGATGTGCCTATGAGTCTTTTAGGAAAGCATTTTTAAAATGTTTACTATGTGCCAACCACTCTGGTAAGGATTGGTGATAAAAAGAAGAGGCAAAAACAGTTCTTAAATTTGGTTCCAGGTATTATCTCTGACTCTCGCCAAGGCCTGGAATTCTCTCCCTCCTTTCCTCTTGACTTTTCACCTCCCTAGCTTCCTTTAAATTCCAATTACAATCCCACCTTCTAAAAGAAGCCTTCCCCATGCCCTCATAATTCCAGTGCCTCCCCTCTGTTAATTGTTTCCTATATATCCGGTATATAGCTTGCTTTGTATATTTTGATTTCATGTTGCCTCCCCATTAGATTGTAAACTCCTTGAGGGCAGGGACTGTCTTTTACCTCTTTTTGTATCCCCTGGCACTTAGCACAGTGCCTGGAATGTAGCAGGTACTTAATAAATCTTTATTGATTGATTGCTTTGAATTTGGGTGACAATTTGTATATAAACAGATACAGTATAGGCAAAGTACATTAGCTTGTGTTACCTTTGTATCCCTAGCCTTAGTACCTAGGAATTCCTTTGAAAAGTGATTGTTGTTGATTTGTCATATTGAAAAAGATTAGTTTATGGGTGAGGGAGTGTATAGGAAAAACCTGAAGAAGATGGAGTCTGAGCTGTGTTCTTAAAGGGATTTAGGAATTCTAAGGGTGAGGAGAAAAGTATTCCAGGTGTATGAGGGACAACCAATTCAAATCCTCTGAGATAAATGATGGAGTGCTGTGTGGGAAAGAGCATTACCTTTGGAGTGAGGGAAGTCTTGGGTTTGAATTCTGGCTCTGACACGTAAAAGTTGTGTGACACTGGGCAAGTCACTTAACTTTGGAGTGAGTCTCAGTTTCCTCCTCCATAAGGTGGGAATGATATTTTCAATACATACCTCACAGGGTTGCCTTAAGGAAAGCCACTTGTTAACCTTCATGTGCCATGTTGTAATTTTAGTGTTTCATGATATCCGAGCAATACTTGGATTGGCCTATAATTTGCTATGAGATGAACTGCCCCTTCCCAGGCACATGTGTCCTTGATACAGTCATAAATATCCATCATAAGCAATGTATCAAAAAAATTCAACTTGGAAAAATAACGCATAGAACTCAGCTTAGACAACCAAGAAGCCAGCTTTTTGAGTTGCCATTAGGAATAGAGTGGGATATTCTGGAGTAGTTTTCAGAGACAGTAAACCTAAGAGCAGAGGAACAGACAGTAACAAGCCCTTTGGGATGGCTGTGCACCCACAGTTTTTATGAGTTTGCATCAGTGAAAAAGAGCGTGTTGGGATTTAATTCTTCAGCCACACCCTGGTCGTGTAGAGCCGGTTTTCAAAACAGAGTGACCCTGAGAGTCCCCTCACAAATGTTTCTTTCAGAGGAACAGAGGAAGAGGAGGAGGCAGCGACCTATGTGTAAGCTAGCTGACCTTGCTATTCAGTTACAATACGGACAACTTTGAAGAAAATGTAAATACTGCTGGTGACTTTTCAAACCCATCTGAACAAATTCTGCTGACTTTACTTTTCTGTTTTCTCTGACTGTCTTCTCCACTCCTCCTCCTCCCTTTGAGTGCTCATTTTTCTTTCAAAAGTTAATGCTTTTGACATGTCTCAGTCACCAAAATGCACAATATGATCACCATCCACATAATACCCAATAGAACTGAGAAATCACTTGGACTTTTTTTTCATCCAAATTGCCCAGTGATTAAGGCCCAAGGGGACTTGCTTAGCTCCTCTTGTTGCCTGAGTCAGAGGCCATGAGGTAGTTAGCTATGGGCTTCATTGTGAATGAGGGATCTATGCTTTCTGACAGGTTTGGCGGAGTTTAATTTTAGGCTATCCCTTTATAGGTATTTTGTCTGGAGGGAGCATGGTATGTTGTTGTTCAATTGTCCAGTCATGTCCGACTCTTGGTGATCCCATGAACTATAGCATGCCAATTCTATCTATGGGGATTTCTTGGCAAAGACAGTGGAGTGGTTTGCCATTTCCTTCCCCATTGGATTAAAGCAAACAGAGGTTAAGTGAATTTCCCAGGGTTACACAGCTAGTACGGATCAGAGACCAGATTTGAACTTAGATCTTCTGGATTCTAGGCCCAGTGCCCTAACCACTTAGCCAACTAGCTGCTTCCAGTATAGCATCATATTTGGGCACTGGATTTGGAGTCAGAGGGTGTGTTATTTCACCTTTCTGGGACTCAGTTTCCTAATCTGTAAAATGACTAAATGATGTCTAAGATCCTTTCCATGTAGTATGAGTCCATGTGGTGCCATGAGGCAGTATTTTGGGGAATATCTCACATTGTTTCTCTGCTATGAATTGTACAGTCATAGAATTTCAGAACTGAATGACTACTTAGAGATCCAGCCATCTTGTTTTACAGATGAGGAAAAGTGTAGCTGAATTAAGTACTGGATTTTGAGTCGGAAGATATGGTGGTCCCTTCTTTAATTAGAACAACTGTTTTCATATCCTGGTTCTATCACGTTCTAACTCTGAGTTGGGGCCACTCACGTCTGCTTTCTGGGGCTCAGTTTGCTTACCTGTAAAATGAGGTGGGTTGGTATCAAGGTTAGGGAACATGAAGCCTTGAGGCCCTGGACTAGAGTATCTAAATCATTTCTTCCAGCTCTAAATGATACCATCCTGTGACTCTGAAGTGACTTGTCCAGAATCATGCAATTTAATAGCAGCAGAGCCTAGACTAGAACCCAGGGCTCCTGATGCTCAAGTCAGTGCTTTTATACCATGTCATGTTCTGGATATCAGTCAGTTTTCTTTCTATATCCACTCTACTAATTCAATACCTTCTACCTCCTGGATGCTTTAGAAGTAACATAGATCATAGAAAGTCAGTTTTGCCCTTGCAATTTTGAGCCTTCTTTCTCTATTTGCAATGTAATCTCTCAAATTTGTCTCTATCATCTCTCATCTGGATTATCAAAGTAGCCTACTAATTTTCTAGTATAGGGGTGGGGAGCCTGTGGCCCTCTAGGTCCTCAAGTGCAGCCCTTTGACTGAATCCAAATTTCACAGAAAAAATTCCCTTAATGAAAGGATTTGTTCTTTAAAACTTGGACTCAGTCAAAGGGCTATATCCAAGGACCTAGAAAGCCACATGTGGCCTCAAGGTCTCAGGTTCCCAATCCCTGTTCTAGTGTTTCCCTCACCAATCTTTCACATGATGGCCAAAATAACCTTTCTAAGGAATAGAATTTCTTCTCATCTGTCTCCTCTAAATATAAGTTCTTTACACTGATGATTAAGGCCCTTTACCAGGTGAGGTAATGAGAAAAGTACCCCAGACTTGGGGGGATTACCCAAGCACTGAAATGGGTGATGGGGTGTTATGTGTGAAAGAACATTCCAGTTGGAGTCAAGAAAGACTTGAGTTTGAATTCTGGCTCTGATCCTTACAAGTTCTGTGACCTTGGGCAAGTCACTTTTGAGTGAATCAGGATTTCCTGTGAGTTTAGAAAAAAATGGATAACTGTATTTCTTTGATTTCCTTTGTAATCCTATATATCTTATTTTATATACTTAAAAACATTCTGAAAAGAGATCCATAGGTTTCACCAGATTGCCAGAGGAGTTCATAGTACAAAAAGGATTACGAGCCCTTGCCTTTGACAGTTGGTTTCAGCCCACCTTTACAGCCTTATTTTACATTGATCTCCTTTGCCTACACAGCTGGACTCCTGCAATTCCTTGAACTCTCAATATTGTGCCTTCTATTTCTGTGTGTTCAATTGGTATTCCTTATGCCTGCAATGCATTTCCTTCCTATTTCTGATGGTCAAATCCTTGTTAAATCTGATGCTACCTCCTCTAGATGCCCAAGCTGTTAGTGTTATTTCTACCTTCAGATTTTCTTAGAGTATTTGGAGTCTTAACCTTTGCTCCAATGACACTCTTTCTTATATTATGTTTGTCTATGTGCATGTTGCAATTTCCTAGTAGATGAAGTTCCTTGAGAGTCAGGACTCTTTTTTAAATGTCTTTTTTCCCCAATTACATGTAAATTTTTTTTGAACATTTGTTTTTAAAAAATTTTAAGTCCCAAATTCTGATCCTCCCTTCTTCCCACCCCCATTGAGAAGGCAAGCAATTTGCTATAGGTTATGTATGTGTATTCATGCAAAATGTATTTCAGTATTAGTCATGTTGTGAAAAAAGACATGGACCAAAGATAAAAAGGAAAAAACCAAGAAAAGTAAAGTTTTAAAAAGTATGCTTTGATCTGCGACTTCATCAGTTCCTTTTCTGGGGGTAGATAGCATTTTTCATCATGAGTCCTTTGGAATTATCTTATGTGTGACTGAGAATAGCTAAGAACTACTCTGTTATAAAAAACCACAGCCTGAACACATTGCCTTGCACATTGAATATGGTTAATGTGTTGTTGAGTATTGTTGAATGATGGCACAGGTGGGATCTGGCATCATGTTAGCATGGTATGTGGCATGGTGCAGCGGATAAAGTTCTGTACTTAGAGCCAGATAGAACTCGGGCTGAATCTTACTTTTAATACTTGTGATCACAGAATTAGTGAATGAGTTTCTTAACTTCTCGGATGCTCAGTTTTCTGATCTGTGAAATGGTGATAATGCTGGATATGACTATATCATCGGTGGTTGTTTGTCAATAGTAAATGTAAAGTGCTTTGCAAATTTTAAAGCAATATTCAAATGCTAGTTATCACTCTCTCCCATGTTTCCAGTACCATGTAACAGCAGTTTTGATGAAACTAGAGAGAAGTCAGTTTGTGATTCTTTGGCCTTGGTAGCTCTTGGTGAAAGCCAGGAGATTGCTGTCCTGTGTTCTTGAATACTGTGGTAATTGGCATCATAAAATGCTCAGAGAGATAAGACTTTCACCTGAACCTGTTCTTACTGTAACGGAAACTTTCCCACAGCGAAATTAGTATATTCATTTGTCAACAAAGAAAATTAGGACATGTGGTTTAACAAAGACATTCCTTTTGAAATGCTTTGTTAAAGATATACTTTCATAAGGTGGTACAAGATGCACTTTTACCAGTTTGATGGTACATGCTTGTAATCCCTGCTGTCTGGGGAGCTTGACACTGATGGGAGTTCTGAGCTATAGGAGGGTTGAAGCTGATTGGGTGTCTATACTGTCTGGTACCAATGCGGAGAGGGCCAGAAGTCTACAAAAGGAAGGGTGAACAAGTCCAGGTCAGGAAAATGGAGCAGATCAAATGCTCCTGTGCAGATCATAATGGGGTCAAGCCCATGAGTGACCATTGCACTTCTAGCCTAGGTGAATAGGTGGCAGATAAGTAGCACAGTGGATAGAGCACCAGGCTTGGAATCAAGAAGATCTGTGTTCAAATCTAGTCTTGGACACTTACTAGCTGTGTGACTCTGGGCAAGTCACTTAACAGCTACTTGCCTCGTTTCTTCATCTGTAAAACAGGGACATATTGGAGAAGGACTCCAATATTTTTGCCAAGAAAACTCCATGGACATTGGGGTCACTTAGAGTTAAACACCTCTGAATGACTGAATAGCAGTAACTGACAGTTACTGGTTATATGACTTGGCACATCGCTTGGTCTTGGTAACCTTTAAAAGGCTATATAACTGTAAATTATTGTTACTTGTTCATTACAGTTCATTACATGTTTCCTCTGCTGGCCATCTGTGGTGGTGTTCTCCCCATTTATTCAGTCTAAATTCCTTCTATGAGAATCTTACTTTGGTTTGACATCAAAATAGGAATGTTATCTATGGTAAGATATACATTACCTGGAGGTGGTAGACAACACTCTGTCTCTTTCTCATGAAGATAAATTAGATACTAAATTAGCTAGTTTCCTCTTGTGAAGACACACTAGAAAAGACAAGATGAGGATAGGTTGATTTCATTTGGGTCTGGGGGAGTTGGCAAGGAGTAAGTGTGGCCGTTGAAAGATAGCGAGGGATAGAGAATAGGTAGGTGGTAGGTATAGGAGAGTGAGTCCAGGTAAAACTGATCCAAGAAGTGTCCTGCACAGCTGGAGACTGAGAGGAGGGGGTAGTAAAAGAATAGGTAGGAATCCATGCCTCACCCTTGAGAAGACAGGCTAATGGGGTCTTCTAGGGTACAGGCTAAGAGGTAAAGAGGAAAGGAGGGTGGGGGAAGGACCTTTGAGGAGGTGAAGGTACTACACCTAAAGAGTGTCTAGGTCAGTCTTGCTGATCCAGCCAGAGTTAGAAAACCTGTGTGGGAGGTGGGGACTCAATAAATTGTATTTGTCTATCCAGGAGGAGTTATGTTTTGGTATTTGGAAAGATCTCAGGAATGTGTTCGATGAACCAGAATTGTTTGGAGTCAGGAGAGTAAATTCTCTCCAAAGTGAACCAGATTAGATGCTATTTCTAATTGCTTAAGTAATTTTTTTCAGTCATTTCCATGTCTTCCTGACGTCGTTTTGGGGTTTTCTTAGCAAAGATTCTGGAGTGGTTTGCCATTTCCTTATACAGCTCATTTTACAGATGAAGAAACTGAGGCAAACAGGGTTAAGTAACTTGCCCAGAGTCACACAGCTAGTAAGTGTCTGAGGTTAGATTTGAACTCAGGGAAGATGAGTCTTCCTGACTTTAGACCTGGCAACTCTATCCACTGTACCACCTCAAAGCTCTGCTATTTCTGATTAAACAAGGGGAAAGAAATAGAGCATGGACTGGTGTCCTTTTTTTGGATCACAGCTCTTGAAATAAGTTTTTACAACTTTAATATTGTTCCAGGGCATGGGGATCTGGAAGTTTAAGAATCCTACAGATTTTTTTTCCTGACACCATCATTCTATAGAAAAAAGGACAGTGTGCTGAACTATACATTTGAGCTATGGAACTTTGCAAATGCTCTCAGGCTGCTGGTCCCTCCTCAGGAAAAAGACCAGTACACAGTGGTACCACAGCTCAGATGCACCTGTTGAAGCTGTAAATCCAGACTACCCAGGGGTTCTTCGGGTGATAGAGTCTGTATGCAGCCCTGAATGCGGAACCCTTGTTCCCTATACTCTGTAGGCAATCACCTGTGTGGGAAAAGGTGGACTTGGTCACAACCTAAGGGGAAATAATGTCAGGCAGCAGCCATGGGGAAGGTGTTCCTAACAGCTAACATTTCTCTAATGCTTTCAAGTTCAGAAAACCTTTTTTTATGTCCCACTGTGAGGAAGGTGCTATTTTCTACTAAAAATATTGTGTCCATTTATTGAGGAGGAAACTGAGACTCAGAGAGCTGAAAGAACTTGACCATAGTCATTCTACTTAGCCCAAGACTCTTCTGGCTCCAAATCTAGGGCCCGTTTGACATTTGTACCTGGTATAGATTGGCTCACCTTGTGATAAAAATGTTAAGAAAACTTTTTTTAAAAAATAGCTCTTTTCCCTAAGGCATTTGGAAGGAATATAAATCCAAATGGCTTCATACTAACTTTCTGGATGACAGAGACAATTTATGGAAAATATAGGAGTAATGCAAAATGGAAGATGTACTTTAAGAGGAGGTTGACCAGGATGATGAGAGAATGGGAGACCGTAACACGCAAAGATTAGTTGAAGAAACAGGAGTTGTTTAGCATCCTTATCTGTAAAATGGGAACAATATTTGCCTTACCTTCTTCACAGACTAATTGTGGAGAAAATATATTGAAAGCACGCAAGTGCTAAACAACTCTGAGTCATTGTTTATGAGTTATGACTCTAGAGAAGATTTTTTTGGGGGGAATAACAGCCATTTTCATGTAATTGAAAGGCTCTCATTTGGAAGAAAGATGAAATTTGTTCTGCTCAGCCCCAGAAGGCAGGACTAGTAGCATTGGGCCAAAGCTGCACCAAGGTAGATTTCAGTTTCCACTTTCCTCCTGGTTACTATGTTGTCTTTGAAATTTGTGGCCCTGCTTCATACCCTTTCCCACTGAAACCAAAAGCTCCAATTTGCACCTCTAAGATTGGGTGATTTTCCACATGTATATATATTTGGTATAAATATAAATGTGCGTATATGTATATGTGTAGGTATATATGCATATACATATATCACAGAGACATTATACACACACAAACACACACACACACAGAGCTGCATTTGAATTAAAATGCAGTCATAAACTGCTTTTAGTTCTATTTATCTGGTTAGTCTTCAGCCTCCTGTGCTGAATCACCCTCAAAGTCCCACTGTCCTGGGCCCCCTTTTTTTTACACCCACTCTCTAGCTGATATCATCAGTTCCCATGGGCTCAATTATCTCCATGCAGATGCCTCCCAGATTCAGGGGCTGAGCTCTAGTCCAACGTCAACAATTGTTTGTTGGATATTTTGAACTAGATGTATTGCAGGAACCTCAATTCAACACATCCAGAATGGATTTTTACTATCTTCTCCCTTAAAATTCTCCTGTCTTCTGAACTTTCCTATTTCTGTCATAGATACCATGTTTCTCCCAGTCAGATTGGTTTGATTCTTCTTCGGCTCTTCACTCTCCATTACATCACCCATATCTAATCAGTTTTTGATCATTCTACCTCTACAACATCTCTTGAATCTATTCTCATCTCTTGCGGTCACTGCATTCTCTCCAATATGATGACCATCCTAGTTCAGTCACATGTTCTTTCTCTCCTGGACTAGTGCCATATCCTCCTAATGTGTCTCTCTTCCTCAAGTGTCTCCCCATCTCTCCTTCAATCCATCCTCTACACAGCTGTCAAAATAATGCTTAAAACCCATGATTGCCTCTGTTGCTGACATACAGTAGGCACATAATGTTTGATGACTGGTTGAGAAAATACTTCCCATCAGTTCAAACTGCCTGAAAGTAGAATGGAATACTCCAAGAGGTTGTAGGTTTCCAATCACTGGAAGTCTTGTAGAGATTTCTGTTTAGATATTGGTTGGATTACATAACACCTCCAATTCCTTCCAATTCCCTTATCTGTAGACTCTGAAATCTCTTTCAACTGCAAAGTTCGTTTATTATCTTAGGTCACTAGGATCTGTACTCTGATAATACTTGTAGCATTAATGCCTGATCTGTATATGTTTGTGTCTTTTGCTTAGGCCAACGTCTGCAGATTGCGATTGACAGTGCCCCCTGACTGCCCAGTCCCGGAGCAAAGTGAAAGGAAAGAGGAAAGAAAGGAGCAAGTAAGTAGTTTTGGCACCTGAACCCTATCAAGAAAATGGTATCTGGACCTACTTTAAAACAACATTAAACACCAAATGACCCTCATGTCTCTTAGTGCTGCTGGTGGAGGCCTGCTTTTTCCTTGAAAGGCTATTCACTGGAGTTGAATGTCAGGAGCTCAGTTAATAAAAAGCACCATCATCCCTCCCTGATCTCATTTCACATCTCTCAAGAAAATATGCCTTTCCTCCCTGTCCATGGCTGCCTGTCTTTCCTCTCTCCACCCCCTTCTCCTGTTTCTTCATGAACACTGTTGAGCTATGTTACCTCTGAAGCCTCCAGGGGCACTGACTTTCTAGCAGGAGGCACTCTGAGGAAAGGTCCCTTTCCAACTGAGAAGTGTAGCTCAGGAGAATCAAAATGCAGCATTGTTTGCAGGTTCTACAATGTTGCCAAGCCTTTCTTTGCCACAGACTCTAGACTAGACTCTTATTACTCAGTCGGCCTCAAATCTCCCTCTGTTGGAAGGAATTTTAGTTGGTGTCACAATAGTGCAGATATCTTGAGTTCTGTTTAAGGCAAATGAAAAGGTGTGTGATAAGGTGTGGGCTTAGAGCAGGAAAGAAAAGGAAGGGAAACATGGGAACAGACCTCTGAAAAGTAGATTGGACAAAGCCCCATGATGCCAAGCTGCCAGGTAATTTCCAAGGACACAGTTGTTCTCTTTGTACTCTAGAAAAGTACAGAAAGTAGATATGATTCCCAGGCTATCAGACAACTACAATGTTGACCCCTAGATTAGCCTGGCTTTAGAAGATAGGGAGCTAAGAATGTTCTCTCACAATTCCATAATAACTTAGGGACACATGATGTAGTAAAATGAACTTGGCCCAGAGTCACAGGACCTGAGGACCACAGGATTTTTGTCACTTCCTGGCTGTGTAAGCCTGGGTCTGGGTTTGGATAAGTCATTTAACCATTTTGAGCCTCACTGCCCTCGCCTATTCACCTAGAAAATAGAGGTGGTGCTTGCATTGTCTACTTCCAGGGGTTATCATGAGATAATATAAACAAAGAGTTCTGTAACTACAAGATATATAATAGTAGCTCACATTTATAGAATACAGGAAGGTTTACAACACATTTTCCTCATAACCTTGGGGATTATGGGTGAGGCAAATATTATTTAAACCCATTTTATAGTTGGGGAAACCAAGGGACAAAAGGTGAAGTGGTTTTCCAAGAGTCACTATAGCTAGTAAGTATTGGAATTTAGATCTTCTCTATTTGAACTCAAGTGGCTTAACCCTGAAACCAGTACTCTTTCCATCATATCTTGCTGCCCCTCCATTAATCTATTATTGTCATTGTTATGAAATAATTTGCCAAAATGCTAGCTTTTCTGTCTTTCTGCATGACATGGCACACCAAAAAAGGACAGTGACATTATAGATTTCATGTCCATGAAAGACAAACAAGCAAGCAAAATAATCTTTCATAAAATTGTTAATATATCAGACTATACAATTTAAACAAGTAGAAGCAAAGACAAAAATGAGTTTGCTTCTTGTCTCCTTATTTTATCTGAAATTCTGTTAGTGTTGATTACAACATTAGTAGCTGTAGTAGTGGTAAATATGTATACTTTTCTCATTCTATGATCTCCCTTCACATATCTTTCCATGATTCCTTGTATTTGTCATTTCATTGTTAATATATATTTAATATTAAGGATGGCATAGAGGATAGAAAACTGGCCTTGGAGCCAGAGTTCTGGGCTCAAGTCTCACCTCTGACGCCCACTGGTTGTATGACCCTGGCCAAATTACTCAACCTCTCAGTACTCTAAGTAACTCTATAAGATTGTGAGGTGCCAACCTACAGCGATATAGAAATTTCCTCTCCAGTGAATCTCTGTAACATTGAAAAGGTCCTTATCTTTAATATACCTTAATTTATTTAACTATTTTCCAATTATTGGGCAAATAGTTTCTTTTCCTTTCTTTCTCTTCCTTCCTGTCTTGTTTTCTCTTTCTTTTTCTTTCTTTCTTTCTCTCTCTTTCTTTCTATTACAAATAGAACAGTTATGAATGTACTTTTTACAAACAGATCCCTTTTTACTTCATAAGCTCAGTTTTGTGACCTACTGGAGATTGTCATATTGCTTTGCAAACACATTTATAGAGGTCTACAATCCCACCAACTCAGAGAACCATTACAGTGGCTATGCAGAGTCCTAGTTATACTCTCCTAGAAGCCAATCAGGGGTATGGCTGTTTTAATAGTTGCTATTCCTACATTGTAGTTACCACCTAGGGAAACTTCTCAGTTCCCTGAACCTGTACATACATAATTTTCCTGAAGTATTCTTAGAGACAAGAGACCCTTTGTTTTCTTCTCACAAATGCTGCTACAGTATAAAAAGTCACCATTGCCTCGGTTAATATCAGAATTGAGCCCAATAGAGCCACTTTGGCCTTAGTATAACTTTGTAGCCTCCTGACTGAACAAGGAAGGACTAAGAAGATTACCAAGACCAAAAGTGAGTCTAGGATGAGTGCAGTAGGACAGCAAATGGGAAGGTACTCATTTCCCAGGGTTTTGCACTGATAATATACAGGGCCATGTAAAGGGTTGGGAATATCATAAATAAATGTATTAGAGCTCTGCTTTGAGACAAAAGGCAAAAAAGTCTAGTCTGGCACCAAATCTCATTGGCAGTAGCAACTGAGGCTGGCCAAATAATTTTCTCCAATTACTTAAAGACATCCAGATAAATTAGGCTCGTCTGTGGGTTCATTAACTTTCTAGTCAACAGAGAAATGTCTCCCTTGACTAGAATGGGCAGGTTCCAAAGAAACCATACTTACTCACATGAACAGATGGTAGAGGGGGAAGTATCAGCACAATAGAAAAGGATGTTCCTGATCTACTTAGTCCCCAAAGTCTTCTTCTAAAGGAGATCACCACTAATAACTTGCCTTATGTAGCTAATCAGATCACCGGCTGCAAGCCTTTATTGCTTTTCCTCTTTGTAGACTATGAGTTCTGTTGATACAGTTTTCTGCTGTGTACATCCTGGTGATTTTCCCTTCTCCACCCTCCCCTCCTTTTTGCCCATGCACACTATCTGTGTACACAATTCAGCCTTCCCATCTTGTTTTGATGTCTCCCTTTCTCATGTCCCCTCCTTCTCTGCCTATGTGGCATCTGCTTTGGAGAAAAGGTAAGCAAGGTAGTCATTTATTATTCACACTGAGTTACTTTCAACATAGCAACAATAGTGAGAAAGTCATAAACAAAAGTAATTGTAGCTTACTCAGCCCAGGACAAGTATCTCTTCAGCTAGGTTCCCACTGGATAAAGCATTGGATTGGAAGTCATACTCTGTGACCTTGGCCAGACTTCCTAAGCTCTGCCAGCCTATTTGGCCTCTTCCATGCTTTACTTGGTATCTAAGGAGCTCAGTGTTTGATGAGCATTATTTTATCTTGCTTACAGAGTATTTTCTAAATTGTCCCCAGTCATACAACTGACCCATTAGTTGGCCATTTTTTTAATGCCATATTTTGTTTGTGGAGTCAAGCTTGAAAATATCTCTGTGTGTGTGTGTGTGTTATATTGGTGATGCTAATTGTATTCAGTAACTGAAAACTCTAGTTTTTCTAAAAAAAGTGAGAAAGCATGGAAAGGGCGATACTTTCATTCAATAGTGAATACCTAGAGGGAAGAAGTCATAGCCAATGGTATTTTATAGTTCTCTTTGCTTTAACAATAATGGATGAATCAGAGCTTTTTGCCCTCCTGACTCTGACATTGTTGTCTATTTAAAATTATAGGCTGTTACCAAGTAAACAGTTGTATCTGTAAGAATCAGGTATTGTAGTTGAGTGTGCTGATCCAATAGAATGAACTGATAAAATAAATGCAAAGGAGGAGATGGAATAACTCTGTAATATATATAATATATATGTATATATATACATATAGACATGCGTCTATATCCATCTATCTATACCTGTGAATGAGTGAATGAATTTTAAAAAATTATTAAGTGCTTGTCATGTACAAAGCACTGTGAAGTTGCTCAGCATGGTGCCTGTCACACAGTAGGTCCTTAAAAATGTTTATTCATTGACTAGACTTGAAAGAAAACAAAGTCCACTTTGGGGGAAGGCTTATCCCTTGTCTCACAGGGCTTGATGGTAACATGTGCAGTGCCTCCCTCTTCTAGTACAGAAGGTCCACCTTCAAATAACCCTGGGAGTTTAAATTGTTATGGATATACTCCTGTTTGAAAACAGTAAGTGATTAGTAGATGCTTTTTATTCATTCATTCATTCATTCATTCATTCATTCATTCATTCATATCTCTGACTCCTGGAATCCTTCCTGAGAGCTGCCTGGTGGACCACTTCAGAAAAGGGGAGATTTGTACAAATAATGACTTTGGAAAGGGACTGAGAAGGTTAAAAGGGACCATTTGCTTCATAAAGGGGAGTGTGTACCATAATCACTTTACCCAGAAGTTAAAAGAAATCAAGATGTGATCACTTGGGTCCAGGTTCATTCAGGAGCCTTCCACCATCTTGGGAAAATGCAGTTTGGATATTTAAGTTTTGCCATTCAGATCAGCTATGAGTTTTAAGTTCTTTACTCAGTGCTATGAGTTTGTTTTTTTAAATACAGAGATAACAGTTTTTGAGTCTTAATCTGGGTCTTATTTTCCTTTTTCTCTTTTCCTGGATTTTTCAGGCCTAAGCTATTGTTCATATAAAATCTTACTACTTCATTCTGAAGGCTTTCAAAGAAACTTTTTTTTTAAAGTGTGTGTATGTGTGTGTGTGTGTGTGTGTGTGTGTGTGTGTGTGTGTGTATTGCAGGAGAGACATTGTAGGGGAAGGAGTCATATTCATTTTTATATAATTAGGCCACTGAAAATAAGTATAATGTTTCTGCTCTGCTAGACTTCTTCTAACTTTTTTCTTCTGGGCTTTATAAAAGATTAGTTTCACTAGTCAGGCATATATTGACAGACTTGAGAACTTGCATTTCATGAGATACCCAGAAATTACATGGATTTCAGCCAGGCCAAAAGTCAGATTGCAAGATTTAGAGTTGGAAATGTAACATAGAAACCATCTAGTAATGGTTTATCTTTCAGATGAGGAAACCAAAGCCTGGAAAGGTTAAGCAGCTTTCTAGATCACACAAATAATATTTAGCAAAACTGAGATTTGAGAGGCAGCCTGGTATCTAGGGAAAAACATTGCACGTGGATCAAAGGACCTTGGCTCAAATTCCAGGCCTTCTGCTACGACTTTGGATAAGTCTCTTAACTTCTTTCAGGCTGATTTTCCTTGTCTGTAAAATAAGTAAATTGGATTAGATAACTTCTAAGGTCCCCAGATGGCTCAGTGGATAGAGTGCTGGGCCTAGGGTGAGGAAGACTTGAGTTCAAATATGGCCTCAGATACTTATTAGCTGTGTGACCTTGGGCAAGGCACTTAACTTCTGTTTACCTTGGAGATAGCCAGGTGGCTGAGTGGCCAGAACATCAGGCCTAGAGTCAAGAAAATCTGAGTTCAAATCTGACTTCAGACATATACTAGCTGTATGATCCTGGGCAAGTCACTGAACCCTGTTTGCCTCAGTTTCCTCATCTGTAAAGAGAACTAGAGAAGGAAATGGTAAACCACTCTAGTATCTTTGTCAAGAAATCCCCAAATGGGGGCAGGAAGAGTTGGACATGACTAAATGACTGAACAACAAAGTTCCTTCTGGCTGTAAGTCTATGAGCACATAATTCTTTAAATCTACATCCTAGGCTCTTTGCCAATACACCAAGGTTGCCTTGTTTACTTCTCTGAGGGAAGAGGTGCCTTTTTAAGCCTACTCCTTACATAACCTGCTTTGGGAGCTATGAATACCTCCTTTCCTGTGACATTCATCATAGGTACAGGAGACAAAACAGTGTCAAATGTGAATAATGACCTGAAACTAGTCATTTGCTAACACTGACAACAGGTTAGAGCACATTCTTGAAAACCAGATGCTTTGTGCACGAGATACATACAATGTACTGTAACATTCAGGGCACAGTAATTCTTTACAGTAAGAGGCGCAGTCACTGGGATGGGGGCTAACCCACCATTCCGTCCTATGTTTCTCTGTAGTGAATTACTACAGTCTCCCTCTGTCAACTCATTTCTAGTACAGCCTTAGAATATTGGTGTTGGAAGAGACCTTAACAGTCACCTATTTCAACCTAATTTTATAGGTGAGATCCAGAGATACCAAGTGATTTCTTTAAGGTCACACAGTTATAGTGGAAGTATCTAGATGAGAACCTGAAATGTCTGACCTGTATTCTAATCTATACTGCTCTCAATTCAGTTTAGCTTAGTTCATTCCAATTGAATTCAACAAGCATTAGGACTGACTATATATGCCAAGCACTTAGGCAGGGACTATGGATTCAAAGATTAAAAAATGGAATCAGTTCCTACCCACAAGGAACTTCATTCTCCTGGAATGACTTTTATGAGATAATGATGTGTTAACCTTAGTCTTTCAAAAGAAAATTGCAACTTTGTCGGCATGTGTCCTTTCTCCATTTATCTAGCTTGCATTTTCTTCCTAGGTTAATTTATGGGAGCATGATTTCAAGCTGGAAGAAAATTTGGAGGTCATTGAGCTCAGTCCCTTTTTTAAACATTTGAAACATTTAAAAATAATTTTGTTGATAGAGTTTGTATATGTATCACCTACATTTTACTCCCCATTCATCTTACCATGGAGCCATCCTTTATAATAAAGAATAAAAAGAGGAAAAATAAAATGAAACATTTCAGCAAAACTAACCAATATATCAAAAAAGTCTAGTGTCACATGCCATAGTCCACACCCATGGGCCCATGTTTCTGCAAAGGAGCAGAGGGAAGTTTCTTTTCATATCTTTTTTTTTTTCTTGTTTTTTGTTTTGCCTTTTGGAGGGGAGGGCAGGGCAATTGGGGTTAAGTGACTTGCCCAAGGTCCCACAGCTAGTAAATGTTAAGTGTCTCAGGCCACATTTGAACTCAGGTCCTCCTGACTTCAGGGCCGGTGCTTTATTCACTGTGCCACTTAGCTGCCCTGATATCTTTTCTTTAGAGTCAAACTTGGTCATTATAATTTCATAGCATTCAATTCTGATATTTGGAGTATTTTCTTCATTTATAGTATTATTATTATGTATATTGTTTTCCTGATTCTGCTTACTTCATTTTATATCAGTTCACGTGAGTCTTCCCATGCTTCTCTTTATTCGTCATGTTCATTTCTTAAAGCACAGTAATATTCCCTTGTATTTGTTTAGCTGTTACCTGATTGATGGACTTTTATCTTATTTCCAGTACTTCGCTACTATACAGAGTGCTGCCACAAACATTTTGGTATATATATCAAGACTTTTTTTTTTGTCATTGGCCTCTTTGCATATCATGCCTCCCCATGGAATATCTAGATGAAAGAATATGGAGAATTTAGTTACTGTCTTTGCATGGTACCAAATTACTTTCAAGCATCCCAGTCCCTTATTTTTACTGATGAGGAAACTAATGCACAGAGGTTAAGGTGATAGATTTAATTATAGTGTCTAAGTAGCTGATAGGTGTCTAAGGTAGGAAATAAACCCAGGTCTTCCTTAATGCAAGTCCAGTGCCTTATCCACTGTACTATACTGACCTTCAGTTGCTATAGGGAGAGAATTAAGCACTTTCCAGTGAAGGTGGCTAACTTTCAGCTCATGTACTTCTCTGTATTTAACTAGATCAGTCTACAGTTAACAGATGGGAAACCATTTCTGAGTCTATAAACAGAACTTTTCAACTTGTTAAAATCTGTCAGATTATGTTTTCTGTTGGCATAGCCATTAAAAACCTGGAGTTGCCTCTGTGGCATGAGTAGCATCCAAATAAGATTTTAGTGGAGGAAGGGGATGATGAGTTAGTGTAGGGATTTCATAAGGGCCTTGTGGATAAAGCAGGCCTGATCAACCCTTCCTATCCACTTTCCAGTAGCAGATACTCTCTAAATGGCTAATTTGGTGGTAAGCCAGTAGGCATTTCCATGAGAAGTGAAAGGCAGCCTGTGCATAATCTAATAAATCTAATAAGATTTGTGAAAGGCTGTACACGCATATATATATGTGTGTGTGTGTGTGTGTGTGTATACATATAAAATTTAAAACATTTTTGCCAGCAGAAGTCACATGGGCTAGAAACATTGGGTGTTGAAGGTACCTCTAAGAAGTCTGAATCTTATCTCAGGTCTGCAGACTGAGTCAACTTGTGAGAGACAACATCACAAAAATCACTGCCCAGACATGATTTCCCTTACATTTGGGGAAAATTCCTTCTCTGATATGTGCTGGTGATATTTTACCAGATTGTCTTTTTTTCTAGGAGTTCTAGGGCAATGATTGGTGGAGAGGCAAGATGCTACTTCTACTTCCAGATCTTTATTTTGAGATATCTGAGCGTTATATGATAGGTTGAGGGTTCATAGGCTCAACAGAACCCTGAGGCTGGAAAAGAGATCTTAGAAATCATCTACTTCAACCCTCTAATTTTTTTTACAGATGAGGAAACTAAGGCTCAGAGGTTCAGATATATTAAATGACTTGCCCTCACAGTTAGTAAGTAGAAGAACTGGTATTTGAACTTATGTGCTTTGTCTCCAAGTTCATTTTTTTGGTACTATTCCATGCTGCTGTTTAAGGGGTAAGGGAGAGAAATAAAAGAGGAAGGGAGAGAAGATTCTGACCCACCCCATAGTTAACTTTGCAAATATATTGTTCACAGCATAGAGGTGGGAGCCTGTTCTCTCTTAGTCTAGGTTAGAGGCTCCAAAATATTTGATCCTGCTGTCTTATACAGATGGCCTGTATCTATCCATCCATCCATCCATCCAGCCATCTCTCTCTCTCTCCCTCTTTCCCTCTCTCTCTCTCTCTCTCTCTCTCTCTCTGTTTTTCTCATCTATAGCTTATTAGGAGTTTGACCACGTAGCCTCATAGCTCAAGAAATAGTAGGATAGAATATTATAAAACAAAGGTTTTAATTTGAAGGTTGTTCCTGGATGGGATTTCTGACTGAACTTTTCTGACTCTGTCATCTAGACTCCAAACATGCTTATCTCTATAGGAGAAGCAAATAAGTTAACATTCAATCCAATCTTTTGTTTAGTAATTCATATATTAAGGGTATTTTATATCCATGAGATAGATTAGGAGACAAGTATAGGCTTGCTAGAATGGGCACTAGGGTTTAACTTGGGCCTCATGAATTCATACCTCTTTAATGAAGGCAGAGACTGCTCTATAAAATATAAAATTAGTAATTTAGAGTTCAATTTTGGGCAGCTTTTCTATAACCTCTTAATTCCTTTTGTGAAGCATTTTAAAGATCTTTTTAAAGGCATGTGCTACTAAACACTTCTTAAAGTGAAAATGTGTAAGGCAGGAAATTGAAAATTATGGGCCTATTGGTAGAACTTAAAACTTGGATAGATGGCTTGGGATAACTTTAATTGGTAACTTCTTTAGAGAGTTTGACTGTACAAAGCTGGTGTTGATTTGAGCACAGTTCGTTCAGTGTTAATGGATTTCATTTATGCCCTCCTGGTTCTTTCTCCTTCTTTGCTGTTGAAAACCACACATTTTCATCACATGTATTTATTATAACTCTCATTTTTCAGAGTATTTATCTCAGTATCATTAGATGCTTCATGGATATGTTGAAATTTTGGGAAACATAAAGATGACCCTTTGCTGCTTTGTAGAGTGAAGAGTCATCATGGTGTGGTTCTTTCAGGAACATTGGGTGGGAGATCATAAAAAGGATAAGAACATTTATACAACACTTTAAGATTTGCAAAATGCTTTACAAATATTATCTCCATTAACCCTCACAACAATCCTGGTAGTCAGGTACTAGTATTATTCTCCTCTTGCAGATGAGAAAATGGAGGCAGGCCTCTGTTAAGTGACTTGCCAGGGTCGTGTTGCTGGTGTCTGAGGCTGGATTTGAACTGAGGTTTTACTGATTCCAGGTTCAGGGCTCTCTCCACTGTGCCACGCAGCTAGTGAGAAGGCTAGGGTTGGAATTTAAGCTCTGCTCCCGGTAGCTATGTGACTGTGGAATAACTACTCTGAGCCTCAGTTGTCTTGTCTGTAAAATGAAGACAATAAAGCTCACATGATCTAACTCACAGGGGATGTTGTGAGGCAAGGTCATAAATGTGATTCGTTATTGTTTTGCAGCAGATAAACATATTTCGTGTTGGTCTTTATCCTCTAGGTATTCACTGATTGTGGTAAATGTTAGCCATCTGTGCCTTGGTCTTCAGGGCCTTGGAAACAGACAATCCAGCACGTATTTATTAAGGCGCTGCACTGCGTGTCGGGGAAGGAAAGACAAAAACCCGTTGTCTTTACTGGGGGACCCTAATATATGTGTAAATAAGCAAGTGTGAGCTTGTGGAGGTATAGCTCTAACGGCAGGCACAGGTGCACTGTTGGGACAGAATAAGTCACTTGTAAGTCATTGAACAATTAATAAAAGGAGATTTAATTTGCTGCAACTGAGCAAAGATATACAGTAAGGCTACAGGGACACTTAACTGCTCCGGATACTACCTTCTCTTCCCTCACCCCGAATTTCCATATAAAAATAAGTCTGGTCAGTAGGGCAGAGTGAAGCAGTTGAAATAAGATTCAGGATCCACCAAGTCCCAAGGGCCTAGTTTCTAAGTGACTGGGACTTTTTATACTCTTAGATGATTGGGAAGCTGTGTCAGAGAAGTAAGGGCCATGAGGTCCCAGGAGGGTAGCTTTATCCTGGGTCTGCCTAGTGTTTTCTGGAGAAGAATCAGGAAGGGAAACTGGGGCCAATTAAATCCCAGGGGCAGCTTCCATGTTGTAGGAGGGAAGAACGAAGCTGTGTCAGGGAAATGTTGGCCTTATTACACAAGGTAATTGGAAGAGTAGGAGAGTACTAATATTTGAAGAGATCAGGGAAGACTTCATGCAAGAGGTGGCTGAGCTTGAGCCCTGAAGGAAGATCAAGACTCAGAAAGGGAGATCTGAGAGGAGAGATTATATTCCACTTTATAGGAATTCTGAGAGGTAGTTACTTCTGCTAAATCATCATTGTATTTGAAACTTGACCAAATGCTCAGCTGATTAGCTCTATTCTTCAGTGTTCTGTACCTGTGGAATTTTTTCTTTCCTTATCACAGGCCTGCAAAACTGCCTCCTCCTTCCACCTCCTTGAAGTCCCTTCCTGTGATACTACCCACTCTGTCCATCCTGAAATCGTTGTGGGTTTGGGCAAATCACTTAATTTCCCTGGTCTGAGTATTCCTCATCTGAAACATGAGAATTTGTATGAGTTGATCCCTAAGGTTCCTTCCTTCTCTAAAGTTCTATATTTTGTCTATCTAGAGCAGTGGTTCTTAACCTGTGGGTTATGTTCAATTTGTAACAATGAAAATACATCCTGCATATCAGATATTTACATTACAATTCATAACAGTAGCAAAATTACAGTTATGAAGTAGCAACAAAAATAATTTTATGGTTGGGGGTCACCACAACATGAGGAACTGTATTAAAGGGTTGCGGCATTAGGAAAGTTGAGAACCACTGATCTAGAGCAAGGGTTCTTTTTTATAAATTAAATTTTACTTTTTCAATTATAAAATATTTATTTTTCTTCCTTCCCACCTTTCCCACCACTGGGGAAAAAAGTAAAATCCTTATAATAAGTAAGCATAGTCAAGCTAATATTGCCTATGTCTCTAAGTAAATAGGCCACGTCCAAAACTATATATATCATTCCGCATATTAGTATATTACCCCTCTGTCTACAGGTGGGTAGCATTCTTCATTATTGGTCTTCTGGAATCATAGAATAGTGAGTGGTTCTTGACATTTTTTTGGTCTCCTTTGGAATTCTGGTAAAATCTATGGACCCCTTCTGAGCAGGTTGTATTTTTATGCATTTAAATGTGTAAAATAAAATATGAGATTATAAAGGAAATCAATTAAGTTGAAATGGTTATAAACATGATTGTTTGTTTTTTTAAAGTTTATGGACCCAAGGTTAAAACCTCTGATCCAGGGATATGTCTGTTTTTTTAAAATGTATTTTGATTTCTCACATTTGGGGGTAGTCTTATTGAAGCAAAAATAAATTAGTTCTTAGTTGCTACTGACAAGCTTCTCTGTGCTGGTCTTACTATAAATGTATGCGAATCTGATCACAAAATGCCTTGGCTTTATAGAAATTAAATTGGTCAGAGGGTTATGCCATCAAGCTTGTTTTTCAGGAACTAGGTGGGGTATGTGACTGAAAGAACTGCATTTCATTTCCTGGAATGTGAAATTTCATTGGGAGTTCCATTTTAATTTTTTCCTCTTCCTAATTATGTGGTGTCATTTGGGAATGTACATTTTTTAATCACTAGATTCCACAGACACTCAAGTTTAGTGTCTATAGGATGGAAAGTTCACCAATTCGCCTTATAGGTCAAAGAATGTGAACGGTTTGCATTTCTTATTTTGAAAACTGTCAACAACTGGATTTAAAAACGCACCAAATCACTAACAAGAGAAAGGTAAATTAAAGCAGGCTTTATCTTACACCTATGAAAAGTGAAAAGATGTGAACATTCAGTCCAATTTAAGTAACATTTAGCAACAAGCATAAAATTTGGAACAAATTAATGGTGGAGGGGGTATAGGAGACAAACCTGCTATGACTCTCTTGGAGTAATTGAATGTTTGTCAGTCATTCTGGACAGCAACTAGGAATTATGCAAGAAAAATCACTAACACTTTTGATTTAGCAATCTCACCAGGCATATGCCCCAAGGAGATAAAAAACAGAAAGATCCTATACATACCAAAACACCTATAGAAATACTTTGTGTAGTTGTACAAAATTGGAAATAAAATTGGTTCCATTTGATTCAAGAATAGATAAACAATTTGTGGCATGTGGATATAATGGAATACTTTTGTATCATAAATGAGGAAATTTATTTATTTATTTGCTTTTTGGAGGGCAGTTGGGGTTAAGTGACTTGTCCAAGGTCACATGGCTAGTTTTTTTTAGTGTTAAGTGTCTGAGGCTGGATTTGAACTCAGGTACTCCTGACTCCAGGGCCGGTGCTCTATTCACTGTGCCACCTAGCCGCCATTAAATGAGGAAATTTATAGACAAACCTGAGAAAGCTTACGTGAATCGATACAGAGTGAAGAAATAGCCACCACAAAACAACATAAATAGCTATAAGGATGTGAATGAGTACTAAAATGGGGGAAGGTAATAAGCATTTGTTAAGCACCTATGTACCAGACACTGCACTAAGAACTCTCCAAATACCTCATGTTGAATTAAAATAATGAAAGTTAATTTTTCTATAGTATAATTAAAAAAATAATTATTGATTTCTTCTTGTCCTATTAAAATACATAAAAACAAGAATATGAAGCACAGGTATCCTTAGAGATATTTGGAGGTATGTCCCGGATATCTATCCATGGTCAAAGAAGATAAATTCAGATTAATTGCAATGATTTGTGTTGGTATTGAAGAACAGATGTACAAACTCACTTTCCTACTCTTAGGAGAAAGGTGAGGGGATTATAAAGGTGTATATACTATATGCTGTCATCTGTGATCACTTGGTGGCTTGGGTTTTGCTTAATTATATTTCTTTGTTCCAGGGGAGAATTCCATTGGGGGCATTCAGAGGAATTTGCCCCATTTGGGGGGGATATATCCTGAAATAATTTAAATATAAAAGCATAATGCAAAAAGAATACATTTTCAAAAAGAAAGTGATAGATCTCTAGGATTAGGTAATAGATGGATTTCATGAAAATACAAACTACTTGTGTTTAACCCTTATTCTAGGGACATGCAGGTTTTTTCAATAGATGACCACATGACCAGAAATCCAAAAATGTTTAGGGTCTGTGCTTTTATAATAATGAGTTATATGAGTCTGCTATTATGACACATGGGTGGCAATAGACTACTAATTTAAATACACTAGGCAATCAGGTTTTATAAAATGTTGGGGGGGAAGCTCTGGGAGACTTTATTCTGAAATCATTTGGACTTTGAAATCTACTAAGATTTGGAAGAAAACTCAGGCCACTTAACTCCAGAAAGACTTAAATAGAAATTCCCTTTGAAATCCCTGAGAAGTGATCATTCAGCTTTGGTTTGAGGATTTTTGGTAATATGAAACTGACTACCTCCCAAGACAGCCTAGCCCAGTCTTAATAGGAAGGTTTTGTCCCCTTACATTGAGCTAAAATATCTTGAAGCAACTTCTATCCATTGCTACTCGTTTTGCCTTGGGGGACCTTTGTCCAGAATAGGTCGAATCCTTCTTTTTTTTGTGGCAGTCCTTCACATATTCTGTCCCAATAAGCCTTCTTCATATTGAACACCTTAGTTGTTTAAATGGTCATCATGTGACAATCTCTAGTTACCCTGCCATCCTTGTCACTTTCTCTGGTTACCTCTCATCTGCCCATACTTCTTAAAGTGTTATACATAATTCTTCAGGTGGGATCTGATGAGGGCCCAGCATAACTAGACTATAACACCTCTAATTCTGTACGTTTTGACTTTATTAATGCTTTTCTTTTTTTTTGCTAGCATGTTGACTCTTAGTGAACTTGCAGTCCACTGAAATTCCTAGATATTTTTCACATAAATTGTCATCAGTGCACACTTTCCCTATCCTGTATTTGTGATGTTGAATTTTAAAAATTCAAGTAATAGAATCACACATTTTGGCATGTTAGATTTTCTCTTATTAGATTCAACCTATCATTCTAGCCTATTGAAATCTTTTTGGATCCTGACTATTACCTATTGTGTTAGCTATCCTTCCAATTCTATGACATTAGCAAATTTAATAAGAATTCTATATATGTCTTCAATTAATAAAAATACTAAATTTCATAGAACCAAGAATAAATTCCTTGGGACATGCCAACAGAAACCTTTCTTGAGATGTATGCCTTATATTCTTGTTCATGTATATCCCTAATAAGGGAAGAAGGGAAGGAAAGAAATGAATTATTTTTAAAAAGTTTATAATTTTGAAAAATCAAATTATTTTAATTAAGAATTTGTGGTGGAAGAATGTATTAAAGTCAAATTTATATAATTTAATATAAAATGTTCATGTTAGTGGGATCATCAAGGGAAAAATATTAAATAGACAATTTTGTCATCTTCCATAATTTTTGAAAGCTCTTTCTTTCAAATCTATTCTCAGATCTTTAATCCCATAAGGGATAAACCACTGATAGTATTTTAATGTGATATAGTACATAGGGCATTGAATTTGGAATCAAGAGGACCTGGGTTCCAATGCTGCCTTAAAAACTGACTTTCTGTGTCTTTTTTTTTTTTGTATGTCACCTATATCTCCCAATGTATCCCTCCTACTCCTAGAGAGTCATTCCTTATAACAAAGAATAAAAAGAGAGAAACTAATTTAGCAAAATTAAACAATGTATTGAAAAAGTCCGATATCGTATGGAGATGTTATATTCATTGTCCAACACCTTTGCAAAAATGGGACCTTCTCAGAACTCTTCTTTGGGGATAGTTTACTAATTATTTCATGTCTGTCAGTCTTGTCCTATTCTAACTGATGGCAAATTCCTTGAAGATAGCGAATTTGGTGACCCTATTACACAAGTCATATCCCTCCTCTGGGCTTCAGCTTCCACTTCTGTGAAAAGGGGGTGGGGGTAGGGTGGACTAGATGTTATTTCAACTCTCTACCAGCTCAAAATCTGATTTTGTTACTGTCTTGCCCTTCTTTTGTATCTGTTACAGGACATGGCAGAATATTGGGCACATTGTGTTTCATATTCAGTGGATCTCTGAGATTGTACAAAACAAGTTAAACACATCCAGTCATTTAAGCATTCAGGTGGCGTTAGGAGGACAGCTATTTGGGCTTGACAGGATCCTGAGTAGATGCCATAATTAGGTTGTGGTTTGTCCTGCATTCTCAAAGAAGACCATGACATCAGGAAGGTGATGCCATGACTTGCAACTGAATTGGATTTAAGTGAGGGAGGGCTGTGCAAAGTCACCAGCCTCACTTTCTCCTCCAGAGTTAACTGGGTCCAGTGGCCAGATACAGATCAGGATGACTGGAAATTTATGGGGATGGTAAGGATTACACTACCATAGAGCTGAGATAAGATTTAATGCAGGACAATCAAAGAAGGGGCAGTAGTAGAACATCAGACTTAGAATCAGGAGAACTTGGGTTCAAATCCTACCTCAGATACTTAGGAACTTTGTGACCTAGGGCAAGCCACATGAACCTTTCCATGCCTAACTTCCTCATTTCTAAGATGAGGAAGTTGGAATTGATGGGCTTCTAAGGGTTTCTCTGGCTCTAAATCCATGATGCTGTATTTGACTTTGTAACTTCACTGAGTGCCATGGGAGAGAAGTTGGTCTGAGTGAGAATGGTATATGTAAGGGCAGCTAGGTGGCACAGTGGATAGAGCACTGGATGCGGAGTCAGGAAGACTCATCTTCCTAAGTTCAAATTCAGACTCAGACACTTACTAACTGTGTGACCCTGGGCAAATGACTTAACCCTGTTTGCCTCAGTTTCCTCATCTGTAAAATGAGCTAGAGAAGGAGATGGCAAGCCACTTCAGTATCTTGGCCAAGAAAACCTCAAAATGGAGTTATGAAGAGTCAGACATTGTTGAACAACAACAAGAAGTATATGGGCTTTGGATTGTTTTTAAGGGTGAATGTCAGGAAAGGATATGAATAAGAATGAGTGTTTTCTTGCAATTTCACCATTTAACTATTTTACTTTGTTTTTACTATTTACCTGTTGTATTTTTACTCTTACTAATGCTCGTAGTATTTTTACCATATACCTTTTTCCTTTTTGTAGCGTCCTGATTTAGTCAATGGAGAATCTACCAAGAAACTCCCCCAAGGTGTAGTTTATGGTGTGGTACGAAGATCTGACCAAAACCAACAGAAAGAAATGGTGGTATATGGTTGGTCCACTAATCAGCTGAAAGAGGAAATGAACTACATCAAGGATGTGAGATACTTTAAAGATTTTTTTTTTCTGGCTCTGGTTCCTTTCTGGAGTTCACTGATAGATTGCAATATATCATTTAATAAGACTATCAGTTTTTTTTTGTTAGAGAATGTTCTCTAAGTCTTCGTGTTATTGTCATGACCAAAGCACATAGGTGGTTCTCAGAGCCTAATGTTAGCCTTTGGTGGAATCAGGGTGAGACATTGTACTTAAGGACTTGTCTTAAGAGATTTCTACTATTAGATTGAACAGCCCTGAGAAACAGTGACCAAAGGGATGCCAGTCCTTTCTTTGGGTTTCCCTGGAGTCCTTCCCTTCACCAAATATGACTGACACCATGTCTGGGACATGTAAGATCCCATGGTCGACACTTGATTGGTAACAAATAGGAAATAGAAGGTACTTTGGTTTGCCTCAGGATTTAATTTTTCTTTAATCTTTCTGAGGATGATGTATTTGTTTGCTCTCTTGTTGAGCTTGACTGAGTAGCTTTATTTTCTGCTTGTCACTGGAGAAAAGTCATACATGCTTTACCTCCCAGGTAAGTCACTTAACTTCCCAGCCTAAATAATTTCCAAATCTATAAAATGGAAAAATAATAGCACTTAACTCTTGTGAGGATCAGATAAGATGTGTATAAGGCACTTTGCAAACTTTAATGAACTATACATTTAATGCACCCACCAGTGTTATTATTGGAACTCATAGAAAGGAGTTTCACACACTGAATTTTTTTCAGAAGAAACATTACTTTTACTTATTCAAGGCACCTAAATATCTCAGAATTTCTTTTCAAACATTCAGAGTAGTATAAAAGAGAAGGGATGAAAATCAAGTCAAAGGTCACAGGAAACCATTGGACGTATGAATCTGAGCACAGCTGGCAAGATTGATTTGGAACTGCCAACATCAAAATGTACTAGTCCATTATGATGTTCCATGTCATAATAAGTCAAAATTAATTTTCTTATCAGAACTGATAGCATTCTTTCTGTCTACCTAAGTTCAAATTCTGGTTCAAAGGCAGTGTTGACTAACCTCTTGTTTAGTCATTCTGAAATAAGATACTTTCGACTGCCTTGTGAGCCTCCAAAAATCACTTAAAATTTTTTTTAAAAGGAAAAGCTGCCTTCTCTCCCTCCCAGCTCTCTTGCTCTCTCTCCTAATTGAAGAAGCAAGAAAAACAAAAGCCCTGTTATAGATACTTGTAGTCAAGCAAAGCAAAATATTCATATTGATTGTGTCTAAAAAAAATTATATCTTAATTTCCACTCCTCATCTCTATTAGGAAATGGCTATCCTCTTTCATCATGAGCCTTTTGGAATTGAAATTGGTCATTGTGATGATCAGAGTTTCTAAGTCTTTCAAAGTCAACCATTACTTTTTACTCCCTACCTAACTTCCACCTTAAATAAGCCAGTTGGGAAGAGGGGAATATTAAGGGCAGCCATAATATCCCAACAGTGAAAGAAAAGACTTCCTTCTTCCTCAAATGGAAGGCTATGCTTTTGTCCTTATTTTCCTAGGGCACTTTTTGTTATAGATGAGACAATAGGCTTTGGCAGTACGGGATTCCCCCTCTTTTCAAATTAGCAAGAATAAGTGAGAGCTGATGGAATGAAAATGACAGAAAGGTTACCAGGTTACATATGAGGTCTTTTAGGCTTTCCTTTCCAAGTTGTCTTTTCCTTAGAAACATCTTATGTAAGAGCTGCCCATCATTGTGGTTTCTTAAAGTTTTTGTGTGATCTTTAAATAGCATCTCTGTTGGGCTGCAGGTGAGAGCAACATTGGAAAAAGTCAGAAAACAAGTATGTGGAAACTACGATGAAATGAGGCAGAAAATTCAACTCCTTACCAAAGAATTGAGAGTAAGTAAAGGTCTCATTCATTTGGAAATGTGGAGAGATGATCAGAATGTAAATAATTTTCACAGGAAAGGTATATGTTTGTATGTGTAGACTTGTGCATGTGTAGACAGGCTTCATTTTAAGCATCTGAGAAGTTTTTGGGCTATCAATATTTGCGAATTGAAACATGTTTTGAGATTATAGAAAATGTTCAACTAATCTCTTTGAAGTGGGGAATGGTTTACTGGTTTTTTTAAGTCCCAGATTTTAAATATTTGCTTTTAAAGGGCTTACCTTTGTGTGTAACTGAAGCCAAGTAAGGAAGAACCAATAGGATATATAACCAACATTCTATGGAGATTCAATATCTTAATGAAAGGAGTTGATATATAAATATTTTGGGAAATTGGATAGTGAAATTCTAACATAAAAAAATGACCTAATAGATAATAGAAACATGAGCAAAACTCAACATTTGCACATGAGCTGTTTCTTTGTTCACCTTCTTTACTTCCCTGTGACTATACCACCACCACCACCATCACCACCACCCTTACCCTTACCAGGCCTATTTGAACTAAAATACCTTTGAGTATTAGATCATGATCTTCTGCTTTCAAGAAGTCTTCCCAAACTACTCCAGTCTATAATGAGGCTCCTTTATTAAAATTTGATAGTACTTACGATCAGTATCACATAATTTTGTACATAGTTATATATGATCTAAATTGTTTGCTAATTGTTTTAGATGTGTTGGTCTTGCCAGCAAAAACATTAGCATAGTAGATAGGGCCCTGAACCTGGACTTGTGTTCAAAACCAGCCTCAGAAACTTACTAGCTGAGTGATCTTGGGCAAGCCACTTAGCCTCTGTCTTCCTCAATTTTTGATATCTGTAAAATGGGGATAATAATAGTACCCACCTCCAAGGGTTGTTGTGAGGATAAATGAGAAAATATTTTTAAAGACCTTTGCAAACCTTAAAGCATTATATAAATACTGTCATTATCATAATCGTCATTAATAGTAGTAGTAGTAGGGAAGAGTCAGTCAACAAGCATTGATTAAGTGTTTATTATGTGGCAGGCACTATGCCATGCTGTACTCATTTTGTGTCTACCACAGTGCCAGGTGAAACAGACCATTATGTAATAGGATTCTTCTGTAACAACACTTCGTATTGCTGGTGCATGGGGAACTCCCCGTGCTTTCTTCTTTTGTCATTAATTTTGATTACAAAAACAAATTGTTTAGAATCAAACTCTAATAAGGTAATATTTGTGATATCATTATCACCATCAAAATTTAATGGCAAAAGAGGAAAGCATTGGGCTTCACCATGCACGTGAAGTGTTATTGTAATAGAACCCTGTTATACCATGAGTCAAATCACATCCTTTGCCAAATAGAACTAAATGTGGTAAAGGCTGGGTACATGTTACATAGGGTCAATTAATATTTGATAAATTAATTAATGAATTTGGTCATTGCCTTTGTCTGTTATGGGAATTAGCCTGTTTTTGGACTCAATTATGATGTCTCCATGTTATGTATATATAGTTTATATTGGGTCCTCTGTAGAAAGTTGGTCTTAGTGACTTTCTTAGACTCTTTCATTTGTTACATAGGGTCAATTAATATTTGATAAATTAATTAATGAATTTGGTCATTGCCTTTGTCTGTTATGGGAATTAGCCTGTTTTTGGACTCAATTATGATGTCTCCATGTGATGTATATATAGTTTATATTGGGTCCTCTGTAGAAAGTTGGTCTTAGTGACTTTCTTAGGCTCTTTCATTTGTAGACTGGCTCTCCTCTCCCTTTAGAGAATGGGACATGGATTAATGAGAACACTAGACAGAGTTTTCTGCTAAATGATGTCAATTCAGATCCTAGGCCCTTGGGAAAATTTAAAGGAAGGGCTTTGTTCTAACATGTTCTTACCTTGCCTATCTGAATGCTGGTTTTGTCCAGTGTTTTTGATGTTACCAAGTGTGTAGGGGTATCAGGGTACAAAAAAAGCACTCAAGCTTTCTTGGAAGACTCTAAAAGTAGATGTGGGAGGAACAATTGAGAACAAAGTTGAGAACATTCTTTTGATTTAAAGGGTGATCATCCTCTAAATGAGTTAGTAAACCAAGGCAATGAGCATCTTCTCTAATCTCCTATATCTGAGCAAACTGCTCAGTTTGTGAAGAGCATCATATTTGATGTTTTGACTTTATTGGGTATATACAGCCTCTGAAGTTCTATCCTCCTGATCATTTGATTGTTGCCTCTGAACACATTCTATGAAATCTTGATGAGCTTGATTGGCACATCTGAGGCAACCAAGGTGAGGGTCCTTCTATGTGTGTGGGTTTTGCATAATTCTCTCTTCCTTCTGTTCAGGTTTCCAACGCTCAACAGGACTATCTACAGAATCACATCGAAACACAGTCTTCGGCCTTGGATAGTTTTAATGACATGAACTCCTCTTTGGCTTCAGACTCCATTGGCTTACAGGTATATAATTGTGTAAAGCCACATTCTAGCTTTCTAGACAGTTTTGAAAATGAGACTTGGAAGCACATTTCAAGCAGAGAACCTTATTCTAAATGATTTGTTTTTATCACTATGGCTATCAAAATTTAATGACAAAAGAAGAAAGCAGTGGGGTTCACCACATATCAGTAACATTTTATAAAATGTTATTAAAATAGAATCCCATTACCCCATAGGTCAAATTATATCCTTTGCCAAATATAACTGAATATGTTAAAAGTGCCGTATGATATAGTAGTTGCATCTTCCAGTATTAGTGTTACAAAGGACCTCTCTATTTTATTACAGGGAAGCAAAATCTAATTGAGGACAAGATACTTGATTTATAGAAAAGTATCAATGAATAATGGATGAAAGAATGAATAAATGAAAAAAGCATTGATTAAGTGCTCACTGTGTTCTAGGCACTGTGCTAAATGCTAAGGATACAAATAGAAAAAAGACAACTGTTCTTACCCTCAAGGAACTTACATTCTAATAGGAAAAGAAAGTACACTTAGGGAAGTACACCAGGGATGGGTGTTTTGGTTTGTGGAGTTACAGGAATGGTGAACAGAATTGTAGAGGAATGGAAGGAGATGTCGTTTCTATAAATGGTAGTGTTTATTTGATTACTGTTTCTAGAGCAAGAGGTAGAAAGCAATGAAGCAGAGTGCATACATAAGGTACCATAATAGGGATAATGGCCAGTGATAAATGGTCTGTTCCATAGTGGGTCTGAGGACATTTAAATACATTGAACACTCATTGATCAGCAGTACAGGACCCCAGGTCAAGAGACAGAGTACCAGTTTGGAGGTGGCTGATGGCATGTTAAAAAGCTTTTTGCTTCCATTGTGATTATTATTCATATCAAATACATATATGACCAAAAAGGAGATGGGTTTGTCACATGGTAGGAACAAGAGAGAATCAAGACTCAGCCTGTGTTCTACACTGCTATCTTTATAATGGCAGGAGAAAGGGAAGAAGATCCCCAGTGTGTTGGGGGGGAACTTCCTGTGGCAAACTAATGGGCCAGAGTCCCAAATGGGGAGTAGGTAAAGGTCTGTCATTGGAGGAAATAGCTAGGTTAGTGAGACCACAGGTCTGTTTGAAAATAGAAATCGTAAATAATAATATAGCACTTCACTATTTTACAAAGCCCACTTATATTCACTATCTCATTTGATAATGCTCATAGCAATTCCAAGGTAAGTAAGGAAGATATTATTCCCATTTTACTGATGAGGAAATTGGGGTTCAGAAAATATTCTAAGTCTAGTGCTCTTTCCCTATCCCATGTCACTTCCATTAATTCATTTAGAAAATCATTGGTGCAGAAAGCCAGGGGCCACCTGTATGTCAACATGAGGCACAGACCCTAACTGCGGCAGAAAATCATAGATAAGACATCTGACAACTGATCTGAGTGAACTTCATCTTCTGTTTGGGTTTAGCTGGGATGATCCTTGGCTGGAATACCTGCAGTTATAGAGATGTAGGCTCATGGGTGTTTAGAGATGGAGGACTTGAGGGATCATCTTATCCAGCCCCTTATTTTCCAACAGAGACCCTGAGAGGTGAATTGACTCACTTGAGGAGGCTGTGTAGTAATATAGTGGCGATAGAGTGGTAAAATTGGCAGTATGGTCCAGGTCTTCTGATCTCCCAATTCACAGATTTTTGTATTAAAATAATTTTAAAAGATATCAAGAGATGACTGCACCTTCCCCAAAGAGCCAGTATTGAACCCCTGTACCTCCTTTATAAAATGAAGAGGTTGAGCCTTCTATCACTAGTTATAGCAGTAGACACTGCTATACAAATAGAAAAAAGACAATTGTTCCTACCCTCAAGGAACTTACATTCTAATAGGAGAAGAAAATACACGTAGGTAAATGGTCAGGTGGCTCATGGGAAGAGGTGTCTGGCATCAATTTATCTTAGTTGACTTTCCTATGGCTTTCTTACCAATAGAGTGAGGGATGGAATCAAGTGTGACCCTCAACCAAAATACTTTGACAGTATTTAAATGGCTTTATGGGGAAAAATGGAGAAGGAAATGATAAACCCATCCAATATCTTTGTCAAGAAAATGCCAGACTCCAAGAAAACTCCACAAAGAGTCAGACACACTGAAAACTGAACAACAACAATGGAAGAAGAATTTTGGAAATAAGGGTGCGATATTTCTCTATATTCTTTCTGAGTCCTTCTGGACATAATTTCCCTCCTAGGCATAGACTGAATGGGTGGGTACTGGTTTATTAAATCACCTCCACATTTTCTCTCCTTTCTCCTTTTATATCTGGGAACTAAGATTTCTTTTACCTTCCCAGAATGCAGTTAACCACTGGAAGCTGAGGGGGTCAGTTTGACTGAGTTTAAGAATTATTACATGGTGAGCTTATATGGGCTTATCTTTTTAAAAAAATATTTTTTATTTTGCCACATTACATGTGAAAACAATTTCTAACATTTTTAAAGTTTTGAGTTCCAAATTCTCTCTCTCCTCTTCCCCATCCCTCTTCCCTGAAATGGCAAGCAATCTGATATATGTTATACATGTGCAATCATGTAAAACATTTCCATATGAGTCATTTTGTAGAAGAAAATTAGGCGAAGTAAGGAAAGTAAGAGAGAGTAAGAAAGGAGGGAGAGAGAGAGAGAGAGAGAGAGAGAGAGAGAGAGAGAGAGAGAAACATTTTCAGATGCCACCAGTTCTTTCTCTGGAGGCACATAGCACTTTTCATCATGAGTCCTTTGGGATTGTCTTGGATCATTGCATTGTTGAGAATAGCCAAGTCATTCACAGTTGTTCATTGTACAATATTGATGTTGTTATCTGTATACGATGTTTTTCTGGTTCTGCTCACTTTATTCTGTATCAATTCAAGTAAGTCTCTCCAGGTTTTTCTGAAATCGTCTTGCTCATCATTTCTTATAGCACAATAATATTCCATTACAATTATATATCACAACTTGTTCAGCTCTTCCCCAATTGATGGGTATCCCCTCAATTTCTTATTCTTAGCCACAACAAAAAGAGCTGCTATAAATATTTTTATACAAATAGTTTTTTTTTCCCCTTTTTTTGGCAGGGAGAGGTAATGTGCTTGTCTTTTATCAGATATTTGGTTGCTGGCCAGGTGTATAATTTACTTAATTGACATCTTCATCTTTTTCCTTTGAGAGGAACTGGATAAACCTCACAATCTTTCTATCTTGACCTGGTATATAGCTAACTTCAAATTGTCATTGTTCAGTTGTTTCTGTTGTGTCCAACTTTTCATTACCCCATTTGAGGTTTTCTTGGCAAAAATACTGGGATGGTTTGTCATTTCCTTCTCCAGTTCATTTTACAGATTAGGAAACTGAAGTAAACAGGGTTAAGTGACTTGTCCAGGGTCACACAGCCAGTATCTGAAGCTAGATTTTAACTCAGGAAGATGCTTAGACAAACTGAGGCCTGGGAAAGACTTTAATTTAGAAGGGCTAAGGTCACTCACTGCATCTCTAGTCATCACCACTTGTCTTGACTTAAGTCTTGTCATTGGACTTGGATGACTCTGGAGGAGTCATCAAAGACAGATGACTTTGCACAACTCTGCCTCACTCAAATCCAATTTACTAGCAATTAAGACATCATATTCATGATGCCTTTGATCCCCTTTAAGTGCAAAGGATTAACAACCAAGGCAAAACAGGAAGATAAGTCTTCCTGACACTAGGCCTTGCATTCTATCCACTGAACCACTAATCTGCCCCACAAGTCCAAATTACCTTTAAATACTAATCACAAGCAGCCAAGAACAGGTTTGTTATAACTGAAGGAAAATCTATCAGGTATAACATGATCCATCTAATAGCCTGCTAACTTAGCTGGGGCTGAAGATCTATCTAGTGATGGGGAACCCATGGCCTCACAGCCACATGTGGCCCTCTAGATCCTCAAGTGTGACCTTTGTCTGGATCCAAACTTCACAGCAAAAATCCCTTTAATAAAAAGATTTGTTTTGTAAAACATGGACTCAGTCAAAAGGCTGCATGCAAGTACCTAGAAGGCCACATGTGGCTTCAAGGCCATAGGTTCCCCACCCCTGGAACAATTTTACTTCTTATTTATACTAATTTCTAATTTCCAGTGAGTCAACAAGCAATTATTAAGTCTTTACTACGTGTCAGTCACTCTGGTTCTCCCCTTACAAATTTTGCCCATATTTCATCTGAATTGATGAATGAAAAAAAGCCTCTCTTGAGTTTTACTGTGACATCTTTTCCCCAATAAGCTTAGACTCTATTCTGTAGCTGAGGAGGAGCCAATGTAGGTTTCTGAAGAAGAGAACAACGTCTGGTCTTCTATTTCCTCATGTTTAGAATGAGTTGGTTCAATTAAATCATCTCTAAGATTTTTCTAGCTCTAAGGTTCTGTGATTTTCAGGTAGCCTGACCTTCAGCTTTGTGACTGGTCTTACTCCTAGAATCAGAAATTTGGGACTGAAAGGTACTAGGAATGAAAAACATTCTAACTCAATTTTCAGATTAAATCTGTTGGAAACACATTTTATTAGTGTACACACAGCTTGCTTGGATAGAGGTTCTGACCAATAGAATTATATTGTCCCCAAATTTTCTCTTTTCTCTCAAGCAATTTACAGCTTGCATTTATAAATAATGGTGAAACAAAAGATGAAGACATTCCATAGTAATGGTAACAGTAATGTGGGTACACCTTTGAGGAAGATGTTTCTCTGAAAACTAAAGACCTTCCCTTTTCTGGTTTGCTCAGGAATGGAGTATACATCCTTTCTAAATTTGGTCAATAATGGACAAAGGTTTCTCCCTTGACTGATTTAGTCAACATTAAATTAAGAGATATTCTCATTATTAAGACTCTTTCTATATTCATTAAGCCTGCTAGTCAAGGGAGAGTGAGGAAATTAGTCCAAAAATACTTAACACAACATTAATTCTCAATTTTTATGTAGTATTTTATTTTTCCCAATTACTTGTAAAGACAATTTTAACACTTATTTCTAGCTTTTATTTAGTATTTTATTCTTCCCCAGTTATGTGTAAAAACAATTTTTAACATTAATTTTTAAAACTTTGAGTTCCAAATTCTTTTCCTTCCTCCATTCCCACCTCTACCCCCTCACTGAGAAGGCAAGCAATTTGATATAGGTTATGCACGTGTGGTCGTGGAAAACATATCCATTAATAGTCATGTTGTGAAAGAAAACATAGACAAAAAGACTCAAGAAAAATAAAATAAAAAAAGTATGCTTTGATCTATACTCAGACACTGTAAATTCATTCTCTGGAGGTGGATAGCATTTTTCATCATAAGTCCTTCAGAGTTGTCTTGGATGAGACATAGCTAAGTCATTCAGAGCTGAGCGTCTTACACTATTGCTGTTACTTTGTACACAGTACATTTCACTTTGCATTAGCCCATGCAAAATCTTTCCAGGTTTTTCTGAGAGTATCCTGTTCATCATTTCTTATAATACAATTCAATTTTTATATAGCACACAAAGAGACCTTAGAGTGGTATGCTTCTAAGGACCTTAAAAATCCAGTCCCCTCATTTTACAGATGGAGAAACTGAGGACTACAGAGGTAAAGTGGCTTGCACACGTTTCACAGGTTGTAATTGGAAAAGTCAAGATTTGAACCCTGATCCTATGACCTGAATCCAAATGTCTTTCCATAGCACCATACCACCATCCAAGTGCAACATTACTTCATGTTTTTAGCTATCCCACATACCTCATTGTAATATTTCAGTTCACCAAATATTTTTGAAGCATTGTGGGATTTGGTAGGTGCTGAGGATACAGAGATAGGTACAATAACCACCCTGCTATTGAAGAACTTATAATCTAATGGAGATGGGGGCATCTAGGTATTCAAATAAATGTGATATAGTGAAATTTGCACAAGTTCCAAGAGGCGGGTTCTCAGACATATGAGGATAAATCACTTGTAGGTATGCATGGGGGGGTGGAAAAGGATTGTGGAGGTGGATTCCTGGTTCTAGAGTGGGAAGAGACCTCAAATGCCATCTCGTCTAACTTCCTTATTTTATAGATGAAGATAGTAGAGCCCTGGGTGGTGAAATGACTCCCAGAGGTAACAAAGTATGACAGGAGGAGGTGGTACCTGATTTGGGTCTTAAAGCAAGGAGTGATCTTTAACAGATAAAGATGAAGGAAGAGTGCATTCCAAGCAGAGATATTTCATATAGTCACCATATACTCAAATCCGGAATCCTGTCCTCTGCTTAGAGAAACAAGGAGGTAAAAGGCTTATTATCAGTATTCAAATAAGGATTTAGAAATGAAGGAGCCTCAGAAATTAATTTCTTCTCTTGCTACAGAGTCAGCAAAGGTCTTGGGATACTGTTTCAAAGGATAGGGTTTCCAGATGTTCGCATTTGAAATGGCATGAGACTTGGGTGGGGGTTGGGGGGTGGGGGGGTGTGGGAGAGAGAAGACGGCCATAAACACAGTGTCTAGCAGTGGGAGTTCTGGATTTTAATGACCTCACTCTTCTGGAGTCCTAAAAGAATAAACCAAACACAAATTGCAGTCATAAAAAGCCACAGGCATTTAAAACATTCTTGTTGATGGGCACCCCCTGGCTATTATCAAAGGCATTTGTTAAGCACCTGTCTGTGCAAAGCACTGTGGTTAAGTGCTATAAACTACGTTGAAAGTCCATGGTCCTCTAGCTTTACCAGCTCCTTCTTCCTACTCCTGGGCTAGAATGAGAGGGAGCCACTAGAGAAGAGATTCCTTGTGAAACTGACATTTTATTGGAATTAACTAAGCCACTTCTTCCCTACCCCTCCATGTTGCCCTGAAGGACAAAAGTGACCACCTATTTCAGGTAAGAGTCTTCAATTCTTCTCTAGCCAACCTCTATGGTACAGGCCCCCTGGGAAAGGTGTAGGTGGCTGCAATGGAGGAGCTTAGGGGATAGGTAGATTAGAGAGTTAATCTGGCAATAACAAGAACCTACACCCCTATGATGGTGGCAAAGGCTCCCAGAAGGGACTGGGTTTCCAGAGTGTGAATAGGCAGGGTGATTTGTTGTTCCCCATACTGGCTACATGCTGGGTTCTCTTAACACACTCTAGGGTGAGGTAGGGTACATAAGAATAGTCTAGGCTACAGTCTTGGTGAAGGTTTTATGAAATCCTTGGCCATCTGTTCACATGTGGTTTCTGTATGTCAGTATTCGGTCAATAATAGGATGTCTCAAAATGCATTCTCCATTTTGTCCTGGCAGAAAACGTTGGTGGATGTTACCTTGGAAAACAGTACCATTAAGGACGAGATGAGAAATTTACAGCATACATATGAAGCATCTATGGAAAAACTGAGGGAAAAGCAGAGGCAGTTAGAGATGGCTCAGGTTGAAAACCAGCTTTTGAAACTAAAGGTAAAGTAAATGAAATTTAAATCCTTCATCAGGTTTTAATTCCTAATTTATATTTCTTCGTTTCCTCTTTCCTTTTTCAATTCTCTTCTCTTTTGTCTTCTTCCCACCTTTTTTCTTTTTTTTCTTTTTGGAGGGGGGAAGGCAGGACAATTGGGGTTAAGTGACGTGCCCAAGGTCATACTGGTTACTAAGTGTTAACTGTCTGAGGCCACATTTGAACTCAAGTCCTTTTGACTCCAGGGTTGGTGCTCTGTTCACTGCACCACCTAGCTGTCCCCCACTTTTTCTTTCAACCACTTCTTCTGTTATTTCTTTTCACATTCATTGTTAATAGTCCTAGCAGATGGAAATTGAAGATGTTCTCTAGATGATGTAGAAAATGTTTGAGCATGTGTTGTCGTCGATGCAGTCCAAGTACTGAATCCAAGAAATATTATCCAAACTCCATTCTCATATGCACTCTTAATATGACCATTTCTACAAGGCAGTGGGTGGAGCACTGGGACTGAAGTCAGGAAGATCTGAGTTCAAATCTTCCAGAAGACACTTTCTAGCTATGCAATCCAGACAAGTCATTTAACCTGTGTTTGCCTCAGTTTCCTCATCTGTAAAATGGAGAGGATAATAGCACCTACCTTGGAAAGCTGTTGTGAAGATCAAATAACGTAATATTTGTAAAAGCACTTAGCACGGTGCCTGACCCATGGCAGGCGCTGTATGAACGCTTATTCCCTTCTTTTCACCTACCTGCTAAGTACCGCAACTGTTCAGACGGGTTATGTCTTTGTTCTCTGCAAACAGGCAAGATTGTTTACTGTTAGTCAACTAACATTTATTAAGTGCTTATGGTACACAGTCCCAGGCACTGTCTTCAGTGCTAGGGATACAAAGAAACGCAAAAAAGCATTCCCCACCCCCAAGGAAATCACAATCTAATGAGGGAGAGAGGGGGAGGGAGAGACAGCAAGATATATACAGATTACACTGGGGAATGATCTCACAGGGAAGGCACTGGTTTTAAATAGAACTGAGAAAGGCTTCTTCAGAAGAGGAGACTTTAGCTTAGACTTGAAGGAAACCAGAGAAACTCACATGAGGGAAGGTGTCCTTGAGGGAATAGTCCTAGCAGATGGGAATAATCTAGGCATAGGGAATAATCATTGAAAATGCTTGAATACTAGCCGTGTGACCCTGGACAAGTCACTTAACACTGATTGCTTCAGAAAAATTAAAAAAATTAATTTTAAAAATGCTTGGAGCTGATAAATGGAAAGTCTTATGCAAAGAATAGTAAGGAGGTAAGTGTCACTGGATCTCAGAGTAAATGCCCAGGAATAAGGCAAAGATCGGAAGGGGCCATACTTTGAATGGCTTTAAAGTCCAACAGAGGATTTTATATTCAAACCACAGGTTATAGGGAACCACTGGAGTTTATCGAATAGAGGGATGATAGGGTCCAACTTGTGATTTAGGAAGATCAGCTACTGAGTAGAAGTAGAGGACAGGCTGGAGTGTGGAGAGACTTGAGGCTGGGAGACCAAACAGGAGAAAATAGTCCAGGTGTGAAGTGATGAGGACTTGTGCCAGGTGGTAGCAGAGCCAGAGGAGAGGAGAAATATATGAGAGATGTTTCAAAGGCAGCAATGACAGGATTTGACAACTGATTAGATAAGATATGGGGGGGAGGGAAGGGAGAGAGAGAGGGAGAGAGAGAGACAGAGACAGCAAGACAGAGACAGAGAGAGAGAAACAGAGAGAGAGACAGAGAGACAAGGAGGGACAGGGGAGGGGGCGTCCAGGATGACACCTAGGTTGTGTGTTGACTGTAACATTAATAGTATTGGAACACGGATGTTCAAGCTTTACCAAGAATTATCCTAGGAGCCCACAGAATAACCCCAAAGCCTCTCTAATCTGATTTTGCAGCAAAAGAAAAAAAAATTGTGCAGTTCTTTAAGCTTCTCAGTTCTAGCAGAGGTGGGGGGATGGGGAAGGAGGGTTCCTTGGCAGTGATTAGTCATTGGTGCCATTTTATAATAGAGAGAATGTATATACAGAGAACATAGAGCTGGCTGTCTTCTTACTAGCAATCAATTCTGCCCTCTTCCTGGCAACATGAAGAAAATTGCAAGAGCATTCTCTAGAGCAGAGGTTCTTAAACTGGTATCTATAAATTAAAAGAAATTGAAAACTGTTTTTCTAATAGGATTGATTTGTTTTCTAATTTTGTATATTTTATTTTATGCATTAAAAACAGTATTCCAAGAAGGGATTCATAGATTTATCAGACTGACAAAAGGGTCCATGACACACAAAAAGTTTGAGAATCCTTGCCCTAGACCGAGAGAATATATATATATTTTACTGTAACTACTAGGGAGTACTGTGTAGATAAAAGTTTGGCTAGACACTAAATCTTTCTTGAACCATGCTATTCTCCTCTGCCTGCTGGAGGCTAAAATTTTCCCTCTGGCACTTGAGCACTTATACACTGCCATAATAACAAGCTCATTTTCTAGCCTAGGGGGTAAAATGACTCCAAATTCCATATGGATCTCTTTATCTGCTATTTTAGGGAGCTTAAACAAATGCTAGTCATTAATAAAAAACACATATAATTTTTTTGCCTCTAAATCAGTATGAAATTCTGATCAGTTGATTCTACTGACCTATTTTATCATTCTATTGCATACAATAGGTACATTCGTACCATATATATGCATTTTTTAATGAAATAAAAATCAGGATGAGAAACATCTTAGATAAAAGGAAAGAGAATTATATAAAATGCTTGTCAAGAATGGGAAGGAGAATTTAGAAAGCTAAAAATAAAATCCTTTCAAAACTTTCTTCATTTACACAAAGGGGAAGTTGGAGCCATCTTCTTTTTCTAAGTTCTTTGTTCCATTGACCAGAACCTGTGCCCTAAAGCTTAAGATTTTAGTTCTAGAGGATGCTATGGGAGAGACCTTTAGGGAATCTATAGTGCTTTGCTCCATTGTCCACTGCTGCTCTGCTCATCTATCTCCTTCCCCTGTATGTCACTTTCTTCAAAACTCTTGGGCACAGCTTAAGACTGTCTCCTGGATCAAAGATTACAGTAGTTCAGATCTCTCCCAGGGCTGGAAGAGAACACTTGCCTCACTGAGCTACAAATCCCAGAAGACCAATCAAGTCTCACATCCCTATTACTTTTCTGTAGAAACATAGACTCTCATCCTTGGAAAGGACTTCAGATGGTCTTTCCAGTTTTATTTGAAGAGCTCTAGTTATGGAACTTATGTCTGGAGGGTTAGCCTATTTCATTTTTGGACAATTTTAATTGTTAAACATTCCTTCCTTTGTATTGTGCTGAAATGTGTCTGTAAACCTTTGCTCTTTGGTCTTGGTCTTGCCCTTTGAGACCAAGCAACATAAACTTAATTGCTTTTGTACAAGGTAGTTTTGAAAATACTTGAAGATAGCTATCATAGTCTCATTTTCCCCCATTCCATCAAGCCAGTGTCTTTTCCAGACTAAGCATTCCCATATCTTTAAACTAATCCTTGTATGGCATGATTCTAGGCACCTCGACATTTTCTCGTTTTCTTCTGGAGAACCATTGTCAATGTCTGTCCTGAAATGGAGGTCCCAGAACTTGCAAATGTGTTCTGACCATCAGAGTTCAGGAAGCCATCATTTCCCTTAGTATGGATATTATGCTTTTCTTAATGCAACTCAAGATACTATAGACATATGACCTTTGGGGATGCCACTTAGTGAAATTGAGCAGCGCTTATTGTGGGCTCCCAGGGACCTGAAAGTGTTAGTGTATAGTTCTCACTGGTGAATAACTTGTTGTTTTCCCAATAGTAGAATCTGTCCCCTGCCTCATCCCAGGTAAATGTTCAGCATTCTTGTTTCTGCAAAGGCCTCTAGGAACCATATATTGATGTCACCATGGCTCTAGGAAAAAGGAATGTGTGAGAGCCTAATCAGGCTAGACATATCTTTGATTTCAAAATACATTTCTTGAACTTGGAATGGAATGCTGTGAACACATTCATAAGGTGTTGTAAGCTTTGACACCTGTGTTTCAATTCAATCAACATATATTAAGCATTTATTCTGTGTGGGGCACTGGGCTAGGAAACTTGGAGAGATACAAACTTTTTTAAATTTATTTTTTTATTTAGTATTTTATTTTTCCCCAGTTACATGTACCAATATTTTTTAACATTTGTTTTAAAAACTTTGAATTCCTAATTCTCTCCCTTTCTCCTTTCCCAACCCCCCTCGCACTGAGAAAGACAAGCAATTCAATATAGGTTATCCATGTATAATAATGCAAAACATATCCATAATAGTCATGTGATACAAACTTTTACTTGATAACTAAGAAAAAACAAAAGTATAATAATAGATCCCTTTATAGAGCACAGATTTCTTGAGTGGCAAAGCCGAGATTCCAAGCTAAATGTTTTGACTTCAAATACAGCACTTTCCCCACTGTACCATGTACTCCTCAGGGTCTGTTTCCTTATCTATAAGATGGGGATAATTATCTTTTCACTAACTCCTTCAAAGAGTGATGGTAAGGAAAGCATTTGTAACCTTTTTTTGTGTTTTTTTTTGGAAGGCATCTGTAACCTTAAAATGATGTAGAAATGTGAGCTATTAATAAAATCTATCACAGGTTGACTTGATGGTACAATTCAAGAACAAATCTTTGTTAACTTTTACTTAACTCAATTCTGTCTAAGTGACTCCTGTCCCAAAACTCCCTTTTAGTAAATCTTTATCTCCCCTTATAATGATGGGGCTTATGAATTTACTCCAATTAAGGAAAACACTACAAACCGTTACAAAACTCATTATGCCCATTATGTATTAGCATGATAACATGATTCTTAGATGCTCAGGCCTCTACTATCACTCCATTGCCTCCTTCTCCTTATTTGTTGAAGGGAAAGAGTGATTTCCCCGTCTTTTTTGCTAGAAGGTCATGTACTTTTTTCTCAGTAGTGCCTTCAAGCCCTTACTTAGAGCCTATTTACTTGTACTTCAGACACAAGTCCAACAGGCTTGTTTCTTTCATTCCTCTGCTCACATTAGATTAGAAGCAGGAGGGGTGGAGCCAAGATGGCGGCATAGCAGCAGCAACATATCGCAGCTCTCACATAGCCACCCCAAAATACCCATAAAATAGGACTCTAAACCAATCCTAGAACCCCAAAACGCACACAATGATACTTCCCACTAAAGTCAGCTCGGCTACGAGGAACCATATCAGCACTGCGAACCACAACCAGCCTGGCCTGTAGCCGCGGCTGTGCCCCGGGGGCGGCTGGGCAGGAGAAGCAGAGAAAGCTATCAGGTGAGCGATTAGCGACAGCTGCGTGTGGGGATTGCAAAAGGGGGAAATAAGCAGTCGGGCTGAAAGGTCTCAAGAGCGGAAAAGCGAAAAGGCAGAGGTTTTGCACCCGCCTCCGCATTGTAGCTTCCCGCCCACAGCCTGCAGACAGCAGGAGGACTGAGCGATTGTTTTCAGTCCAGGGCTCTCCATTGAGCGGCCTGGATCCGGATCGTCGTCTCGGGCCTCGGTCTTGGAGTCTTCATTATCCAGTTAGCCAGAAGTCTACGGCAACCAGGAGGACCCCAGCGATTTGGGACAGAGCTTTCCCCTCTGGAAGCAGAGCCCCACAGAGATTTTTAAAAAAAAAATTCATGGTCTGAACAACCATGAGTAAGAATAAGCATAAGAAGCAAAGTAAGAATAGCTCCCAAACCCTAGATTCCTTTTTTTGGGGAAAAGAAAGATCATGGGAGAGAGAGGGAGGAGGAGAGCGCAGCCAGAGCGCCCCCACCAGAGGCCTCCAATAAACATGAAGAATGCCTTAAAGCTAGAGATAAGCTGAAGAAGGATTTTCAAAAC
>CM053589.1:83069140-83121005 GCA_028646515.1 Pseudochirops corinnae
GTGGTAAATGGAAACAAGGTGGTGAGATTGTTCCGTTTACAAAGCATGAAAGTGGGAAGAATGCCTTCTCAGAGTACTTGAACCCTGCTTAGACTCCCTTAGAACTAACATAAGGTGACTAGCTTCTCATCTCTACCCCTGCTATAGTTACTATAGAGGAAGGTATATTGCCAATATGGTATTTGAGCTCTAAATGCTACAGGATGTTTTAGATTTAAAGAAATAGAGAAAGGGTGTTGTATGTGGAGTCTGAGTTGGAATGCTGTTGCTGCCCGTGTGACCTTGGGAAGTCACTGGCTTCTATTTTCCTCACCCACAAAATGAAGGAGTCGGCTGTAATGGCCTCTAGGGTCCCTTCCAGGTCTACATCTATGATCCTAGAAATAGGACTTCCTTGCCCTAACCTTTTCTTCATATCCCTAAAAGAAAAATGGCTGAATTAAGATGGATGACCTGGACAAACTCTGTGTGTTGAGACAAGTGTTTGTTTTGAAGGAAGAAACCAATAAATTTCTGAAAGCCGTCGAAGAAGCCAATATCAAGATGCAAGCAGCAGAGATCAGCCTTGAGGAGCGAGACCAGAGGATTGGGGAGCTGGACAGACTAATTGAACGAATGGAAAAGGTAGCCCCAACACTCTCCTTTCCTCCCTTTCTCTGAAACTCCCATGTACTGTCACAATTTTCTAGACCCAAACCTTATATCACCGTTTCCCAATTCTTTTCACTTTATGATATGCAATGCAAATGTAAAAGGTTTCTCCAACACTGGTGGGCATGGTGTAGCGGTGGGAGAGTAGTCATGGTTGTGAATATAAGGACACATTTTTATAGGAGGATGTTATGAGTGAAATGATGAGTAGAGAACATTTCTCTGGGGCAATGGTTCCCCAAATGTGGTTCAGGGTCCCCTAGGAATCTCTACAATGGTTCTGTGAGATCAAACTAGTTTCATAATGATAATTATGACATTTTAGTTCTAATACAGGCAATATTGACAATTATAACTCATATAAACAAAAACTCTTTGAGGTCCTCAATAGTTTTAAGAGTTTAAAGGAATCTTGAAACCAAAGTTTGAGAACTGCTGCTCCAGAGCGTAACTGATAACAAGTCACAGAAGAGAGGAGCCTGAGGGGAAGAATTGGCTAGGGAAAAGAATAGAATGAAGAAAATAAAGGAAGAAGAGGAAAGAGAAAAGGAAAAGATGTGTGAGCTTCTACTTGATTATGTAATAGACTGGCATATAGTAATCATTTAATAAGAGCTTATTGATTGAGTAGCTTCTCAATTATGTTTGATGGCCCAAGACCAAAATTAATGTAACAGGACCCTCTATGACTATTGTTGCTAAGCCTAGGTGACTTTACTGAAGCCACTGACCATAGTGACCCCTCAGAGACTTGGGAGAAAGGAAATCCCAATGTCCTTAAATACTTTTATAGAGAAAAACAGGAAGAAGGAGCTGGAACTGACTATATTAAACTTAAATAGCTCTTTCCACTCCCTTAAGTGAAAATATTAGCCAGTTCCATGAGGTGAAATTTGGGGCCCCAAGCAAAAATTTCAGAAGGGGTTTTGCCTTTTGTTAGCTGAAAAATTCATAGCTCTCTAGTGCTTGGTCTAGGATTAATTGAAATAGGAAATGTAGTAAATTCAGTGTTTATGGAGCCTGAGGGGTTACTAGTGACTTTCAGTAAAGCTAATGTGTGCATTTGGGGTGTGTGGAAGCTTACTTCAGTCTGTCATAATCTGACCTGCTTTTCCCTAGGAATGCCAATTCTTTCCTGCTGAATGGCTAAATCCTCTAATAAGCTTGTTGAAAATTAAAATTAAAAGAATAGGTGGAATGCATGAGGGAGTCCTCCTGTCTTTCTGCCTCAACAAAAATCTGAAGTTTCCTTGTGGAAGTGGGTGTTAGAAGGGTTGCAGGTTTTGAGTTATTGTTAAGAGGTGCAGTTTTCTGCATTCTCAGTGTTTCTTTTTCTAAAACAAATTTTATTGATGTGTTTTATTTCTTATATCACTGTAGTAATACTTCAACTATCCCTTCCTCTCTCCCTCTCAGAGAATCATGCTGTCTTTGCTGTTGCTCAGTTGTTCAGTTTGGTCTGATTCTGTGACCCCTTGGATTGTAATGTCCACGGTGTTTTCTTGACAAAATTACTGGAGTGGTTTGCTATTCCCTTCTCTAGTAGATTAAGGCAAACAGAGGTTAAGTGACTTGCCCAGGATTACACAGTTAGTAAGTATCTGCGGTTGTATTTGAATTCTAGGCCCAGTGCTCTATCCACCAAGCCATCATGTGGGCAATACTATTTTTTAGAGAGGAAAATAATCAACTCAACTGCTCCTCTTTACATGTGTACAATGTGTAGTACCTGAGGACATCGCATCTCCACAAAGGTGGGGGGAAGTTTGTTATCATAACTCTTGCTTTGTGTCCTGCTTGATCTTTATAATTTGCTACATTCACTTTTGATTTTTGGTGTGTAATTGTTCATTCCATTCACATTGTTGTAGTTCCTGTGTATACTGTTTTCTTGGCTCTCTGCATCACTTCATGTAAGTCTTTCTGTACTTCTCCATATTTATCACACACATCAGTTCTTATCATGCCACAGCAGTTGGTTCAGCGTGCATAAAGGAGGTACTTAACACCGAGGAGATTCAAAGGAGTGGCAAAGCTGATGACCTTTGCCTTGTTGCCTTCATGGCAAAGGTCACTGTCCTCTTTACAGAATATTAGACAAGAAGTGATCGGGAAGGATCAGGAAAAAAAAATAAACAAATTTTTTATATACATAGAGACATGCTCACTGTTTCTTGTTGAAGAAATTGTGCAGAAGCAAATTTGAAAGTTGTGTTATGCTCAAAATGTCCCCTAACATATTAATCACATTAGAACAAACCAAAACAGACCCTTTCCCTTTTGCCACCAAACCAGTGTTTTAATTTTGGGGTTACTTGTCTTGAGTATCTCAAATAATCCTTAAATCATTCCTGGGTTTTTTTTCTAACAGAAAAGAGGGTGTTATAAATGCTCTGCTATAACCTCCCCCCCCTTAAACAACTGCAACCACTATATTTCCCCATACTTCCTGACATAGCAATGAATATTAAAAGCTAGAAGGATCCAGGAGTTAGAAATAAACTAAGTCATGTCATCTATATTACTTATAGCTTATCAATACTTCCAAGCAACTCTTTGGAACTATAGATTTAATATCTCTGATTTAGAAGTCTGGTGGGATCCTCAAGGGTATTTTTAAAAAATTAAATTAATAATTTTGAATTAACAGAAACTATTTAATCTTCCTCCCATACCTCATTTGAAGAAAACAAAAACAAAAAACTTTGAAACAAATATGCATAGTCAAGTAAAACATGTGTTGTCCATGTTCAAAAATATGTGGCCCATCGTGCACTTTGAGTCTGTTGTCCTGCCGGGAAGTGGGTAACATGCATAACATCAGTCCTTTGGAATTTTGTTTAGTCTTTGCATTAATTGGAGTTCTTAAATTTTTGAAAGTTTGTTTTTACAATGCTATTTACTATTGTATAAATTGTTCTATTTCTGTTCATTTCACTCAGTCCAAGGTATTTTGAGAAATAGTTGTATTATGATAAAGTGGGGCTAAAGATTATGTTGTAGATTTTTGAGGTCAAAGACGCTTCTTCAATAAATTGGACTGCCCTCTTTCACTCTCCCCCCCTCCATTACACTGCTATATACTCCAGGTTCTATACTGCTATATAGTCCAGGTCATAACATATAATGGACCCAAATTTTCTTTCCTGATCCTTCCGGATCACTTCTCGTCTAATATTCTGTAAAGAGGACAGTGACCTTTGCCATGAAGGCAACAAGGCAAAGGTCATCAACTTTGCCACTCCTCTGAATCTCCTCAGTGTTAAGTACCTCCTTTATGCATTCTGAACCAACTGCTGTGGCATGATAAGAACTGAAAGATATTTACACATCCCAAATGTGAGGCAGCTAGGTGGCACAGTAGATGGAGTGTGAGACCCAGGGACAGGAAGATCTAAATTCAAATTCCTCTTCAGACAGTTGGGTAATTCACTTAACCTCTCTAAAACACACCTGTAAAATGGGGATAATAGTAACCTATTTCACAGACTTGTTATTAGGATAAAATGAGATAGTATATGCAATCATTTTGCAAATTTTAAAGTACTATGCAAATGCTAGCAATATTATTAATGTAGAAATGAGGGCTGGGAGACTTTCCCACTTTGTATCTATGATCTGATAAATCAAAAAGAAAAATGTTTAGGTCAGCCAGATGACCCAACCCTTAATCATGTCTCAGAGTGAGTGAATTCCTTCCAACTCTTATCTAGTCCCTGGGAGCTAGCAGGTTAGTCCTCTAGTCGGTTCAGATTCCCTTGAAGTTTTGGCGTCTGAAGTAGGTGCTTAGCAACGCTAGAGGAAGGATGGCAGAGTTGTTGACCTTCCTTTCCCCTTAGCAAAGTCTCAGGTTCCCCCATAATTCTTTTGTGAATTTGGTAAGTTCTTTCTTTGTCATGTGATGTTTTCTTAATTAAACTGTTTGCTGGATATTCAGATTATGGTATCCATTTTGCAAATTTGGGAAGGTCAACCAGAATAAGTGCCTGCACTTTTGCTGCTCTGATTTCTTCTTAAACCCCTACACTGGTTTCTGACATCATTCTACCAAAAATGCTCTCACCAAAGCTACCAATGATTTCTTCATTGCTAAATACAATGGTCTTTTCTCAATCCTCATTCTTGACCTCTCTGCAGTCCTTGTTTGCTTATTTTCTTCTCCTTTTAGACTATGAGCTCCTTGATAGCAGTGAATGTTTTTTGCCTTTCTTTTGTGTCTCTCTAGAACTTATCACAGTGCCTGGCACATGGTAGGCACCTAATAAATACTATGTGACTGACTGACTGAGAAGGTGTCCATAGGCTTCGCCAGACTGTGATAGCACTCCATGGTGCACAAAAAGGTTAAAAACCCCAGTCATTTGGGAAGCCAGCCTTCCCTAGCTGCCAGAATAGCAACCAGTCACTTTTTCACTTGGAGCAATTTCTGTAAAGTCTTTCTATAATAAAGATGATTGAATACACTCAGATACTACTGAGGAGGCCACCTTGGGAGCAAGTAGGGTTAAGGGGTTAACAACAGACTGGGGAAGAATGCATGTAGATTACATGTAACTGCAAGATTTTTGGTGACTTTTTATTTTACCTAATTTTGGAGCCAAAAGGGACCCTGGGAATCATCTCATCCAGTTCCCTAGTTTTACAGGTGAGGAAACTGAGTCCCCCAAAGATTAGGCATCTAAGCTAGACTCTTAGTCCAGAGTTTCTTTTGCTGAATTAGTTATTTGTGAATTAGGTACATCTTAGTCTGAATTTCCTATAAACTTGTGCATAAGCATATGAATTTCCCTTAAGTCCTTATGACTTTCTCTTGATAGCTTTAGAATAGTTCTCCTCTCCTCTAAATTATCATTTCTGTTTAGGGCTGGAGAAATGTCTCCTTAGCTAAGCTAAAATTTTGCATGTCAAATTACAACCCTTCTCCCAACCCTACTCCCACCCTGCACCCCCGCTTATAAATCTTTGAGAGAGAAATGCTGCCAGACCCTTATCAGGTATGGGAACAGCCTGCCAGCAAGAATGAATTGTGGTACTGTTTGTATCCTTACTTCCCATCTCCTGACCTTGCTTCTTCTATTTTTGGACTTTGCTGAAGGGCAAATTTCTACTTTATGAACGGCTTGTCAATTATAAAGCTTAATTTATAGTTCTCCTCACTCACAGTATTGAAAATATTATCTTGATCCAAATTAAATTCAAAGTTTGGTCCTGTGGTCCTGTTTCACTACCTTTTTTTTTTTTTTGTCCCTTCCTGTAGTTTATTAATGAGTACTTTCATAGGCCTGTGATCTCATCCTTGTGGATACTCTCTATAGTTTTCTTCTCCTATAGAATTATTTTCTATCTTTCCATAAATCTGCTTTAGAGGCTTAACCAACCAGCCTATCAGTTAACAAATACTAAATGTCTACAATGTACCAAGTGCTGTGATAGACCCTGGGAATATGAAGAACAAAAACTAAAGCAACACTTGCCTCCAAGGAGCCAATGATGTGGGTACATATTTAAGTGTATGTAAGATGTATACAGAGTAAATACAAGGATCTGTTCCAATAAACTGAAGGCTTTCCCGTGGTTCTTTTAACAAGTTAGGGGTACCAGTGAACCTCAAGGGCAGGTGCTCTGCGGTGTCTCAGTCTCACCGTGTGACTCATTGTGAAGTATGGGAGTAGAATTTTTTTGAGGACAAGAGAAATAAGAAAACTCTCCCCTTTCCTTTCTCTTACAAGGATAAAGCTCTTTATTAAAATGGAGGAATTTAAATATCAAACAGTATTTGCATAATACAGTTTGACATTTAAATTTAGGTCTTTTACTAGAGTATTAAAAAAAAAAAACCAAACCTCACCTTTATGTTGTAAAGAAATGTATTGGAAAGGGGAGTATTTTTAAAAGACCTATAGCTCCCCTTTACATTTGTAGAGGTGTCAAATCCAATGGCCCATGGGCCACGTGTGTCCACAATACTCCCTTGTGTGGCCTCAACCAGATTAAAGTGTAACTGGGAAATATTTAACAAAATAAATAAAATCACAGTAAACCTTAGGCATTATTTGTATGTAGTTTTCTAATTCAATATGCTACCTGCACGGATCCTTATGTATAGTTTAGTGGTAACCATTTCTATCTGAGTTTGACACCACTGCATTACAACATTTCTAATAGACAGTTACTCAGTCTCCACTTGCGTACTTTCAGTGACTGGAAGTTCATTACCTCAGGGGACAATCCATAGCATTGTTGGACAGCCGATTTCATTGTTAGGAAATTTTTATTTTAATGGTAACCTTTATTATAGTAATGTCCCATTGTTTTAAGTTCTTTCCATTTGAATAGGAAATCAAATACCGTTTCCTTTGACTATCATTCAATTACTTGAATCACTTTCATCATAAGTTTTCTCTTCTTCAGGCTGAATGTCCCCAGATTTTTCTTATGATCCTCTGTGATGTAGTGGAAGGAGTGACATTTTTGGAGTCAGAAGACCTAGGTTCACCATTCACTAGTTGTGAGACCTTGAGTCCCTATTTTGGCATCTACAGAGGAAAGAGAATAGTATTTGTGCTACATGCTTCATGGAGTTTGTATGGAGAACAAAGGAGAGAATAGTGCTATAGACACTGTTTGCCTCAGTTTCCTCATCTGTAAAACAAGCTGGATAAAGAAATGGCAAATGACTCTAATATCTCTGCCAAAAAAACCCCAAATGGGACCACAAGGAATTGGACATGACTGAAAAACAACTGAACAAATATGTTGTATTATATTATTTATAGAGTATGTATTTGTAAAAGTGGTATATACACGTGAGTTACTATGATTAAATGGCAGAGTTTGCAGATTACTCACCAGTGTTGTCATTTTCTTCTTGAGTTTGTCATTGTCAATGTTCTTCTAGAGTGTGTCATTGTTTCTTTTAAAATGAAATATCCAGAATTGAATAGGTATGCCAACTGTACTCTGACCAGCACAAGATATGATCGATTAGGTTTCCTGGATGAAGACAATATATATTTCTTTTAATGAAATCCTAAAATTTATTAGCTTTTATGGCAGTCTCATCCCACTATAACTTGGGCAAGAACTCTTCCCAAAGAGTATTAATTCCCCCTTCTAAGAGAGAAAGGGTTATAGGCCATTTTCCTGATAACGGCATGGCCTCTTAATGTTGACAATCCATTAAAAAAGCTAAACAATATGCTCTCATCTGAAATTTGGAGCTGTGAAGTACTTCTGGGAAGAGTTTAGTGTCTTCATCCTAGTTCTTAAGTCCAAATGGCCTGTTTTATTTCTCTTAGACCAATTTTTGATACAGACTGAGTAAACTCTCTTTTTCTAGGATGGCTATGGAATTTGGTGTTTTGGTTAATTGGCTCTTGTGATGAGCTAAAACCTAACATATGTACCATAGCAGGATCACAATATTTCAAAGAACAGGAAGATAGGAATACTTAATTTATTACTATATAGACCCAAAATTGTACTTTCTTTGATCATTCAGAAGGGAGTTGAGGATATTGTACTGCCCTGGGTACTCATCATGAGCATATCTATGTAGAGAAGTAGAATGACATAGTGGATAGTGTGTTGGACATGGAGCCAGAAAAATCTAGGTTCAAATCCCACTTTTGACACTTATAAGCTTGTTACCTTGGGCAAGTTACTTAATCTTTTTTTAGAAGGAAAGACCTCAGAAGGTTCCTACCAGTTCTAAATCTGATCCTATAGATGTAGAATAGTAGGATATATAAGAGTCTACGCCCAGGTTGTACTGATCTTGTGGTATATCCTGGTCTCTCTGACATGTATTGAAACTTTAAAAAATAGAAAATTCATACTATCAACGTCCTTATTTCTAATATCTTTATTTCTCCTAAAATCTGAGTGTAGAATATGCAAACAAAACTGAACCCCATTACAGATATTTGGACTTTGTTTAGAGGCTGGTTAAACTGAGTTTAATATATGCATAATTGCTTTGAAGGGCTTTTTTTGATGAGTTAATTTAAATTTTTCTTTTTGTTTAGGAGCGCCAGCAGCTTCAGCTACAGCTGTTTCAGCATGAATCAGAAATGTCAGGAGAAGCTGTCAGCACAGATTTTGACAAGGAAAGGTAAACTATAACATCTCTTGTCTTAAAATGAATGGCCTCAATAGTCTAGTATTTATCATTGAAGTACTGTCTCTATGGGCTACACCTTGCCTAGATAGATTCTCATTTTCACATCATTTATCTCATTTGTATAGAGTTTTAGTAGTTTGTATGTTGGGACATTTCAGAACCATGGCTTAGTGGATAGATACTGGCCTCAGAGCCAGAAAGACATGGATTCAAATTCTGCCTCTGATAAAATGAGCAAGTCAATTAGCCTCTCAATGTTCTAGGCAACACTCTATGTTGAAGAGAAGATACTGACCTGCTTTGCGGAGGAAGTTCTTTGTCTGAGAGTTCTCTAGGTCAATGAAATCACTAATCCAGTCCCTAGTCCTCTCTAGGGAAAGTTCAGTCTGTGAAATATTTTCCATCATTTGATTTGTGTAAGGGGCTGAATTGCTCATTGATCAACAGAATGTATCATTTTGATGACGAATCACCACTAAGACTAATTTCAGTTTCCAGATTTCAAAAACTTGACTGTTTCTCATTAACCAGAGCTTTCTTTATACAAAGTAAAATGACCTCTAACTGTTTTATATTGAAAATAGGAGAGAGGCATTCATAAGCAACAGAAATGTTGCTAATCCACAGAAAATTCTAAGTGGAGCAAATGTTTTGAGAGAATAATGCTGCTTTATATGTTCTTCCTTTACAATTAAAGGCCTTTTGAAATGATAGGATTCTTCTTTTTCTCAAGGCCAAGTATTTTAACATCCCCAGACCAGTGTCATTCATTCTAGGGCATAAATTGTAGATGATGGATAGTTAAAGCTTGAAACAGTTATACTGTCCTTCATGGATTACATAAAGATACCTCATTAAACCCTAGGATTCCATAAAACAAACCACTTCTGAAATGCTGAGTCTGCTAGACATTGAGTGCACTACAAAGAAAAAAAATAACGTTGTCCTTCCCCTCAAGAAGTTTATAATCTAATTTGGGCAAATGCATCTCCCTGAAAAATATGATGGAAGTTAAAATGAAATGAGGCAAAAGAAAGATGCAAAGTACTATAGTAATGTTTATGATTAGAAAACAAAAATACTTATTACTTTCCAACATCACTCTCTTTCCTTTAGACCAGCGGTTCTCAACCTGTGGGTTATGTTCAATTTGTAACAATGAAAATACATCCTGCATATCAGATATTTGCATTATGATTCATAACAGTAGCGACATTACAGTTATGAAGTAGCAACAAAAATAATTTTATGGTTGGGGGTCACCACAACATGAGGAACCGTATTAAAAGATCATGGCATTAGGAAGTTGAGAACCACTGCTTTAGACCAATGCCAATCACAGGCAAGGTCTTTAACTTTTATAGATGTAAGAATACTGAAGTTGAGGAGGCTAGATGGCACAGTGAGTAGAGCACTGGCCCTGGAGTCAGGAGGTCCTGAGTTCAAATCCTGCCTCAAGACACTTAACACTTACTAGCTGTGTGACCTTGGGCAAGTCACTTCACGCCAATTGCCCTGCCTTCCCCCTCCAAAAAGAAAAAAGAAAAAAAAAGAATACTGAAGTTGGAATAAAAATACTCAGCTTTAAGATACACTTCCATCACTTTATAGTTATGTAATCTGGGACAAATCACTTAATCTCTTTGAGCCTGTTTTTTCTCCTATAAAAATGGTGATGGTAATGACTGTCCTGCTACCTTTGAGAATTATTGTGAGGGTCAGATAAAATAGTGTCTATGAAGGACTTTGTAACTGTGTACTTCCATACAAACCTAGCTTTTCTCTCTCAACTTGGTCTTCCTTTCAACAAATAGGGATTGGCAAGGTTATGGTTCTTTTTAGCAATCCAACTTCTTAGTGGATACTTAAGAAAGTATATTTGAATAGGTATTGCTAATGAATACACATGCAAAGGATGCTGGATTTCACATCTTGCTACTAGGTTATATTTCTTTAACAGTTTGATGATACATGTTGATTATGTTGCCTCTAAAAGTAATTTAGTTGTTTTATATTCTCCTGATGTCAGGTATCAGCAGCTGGAGGAGGCAGCAGCTAGCCTGCGAGAACGCATTAGACACCTGGATGACATGGTTCATTGCCAGCAGAAGAAAGTCAAGCAGATGGTTGAGGAGGTAAGATTTTCAGAAAGTATTATGATGCCAGAAATGCTGCCCATAGACTTTAACAGCCAATTAGGGATGAGGAATCTCTGGCCAGTAGGCCAGATCTAGGCCTCTAGTTGATTTCATCAGCTCTTGGGTCAAATTATTCTGACCACAATCGTTTTAGCGCAGGGATTAATGACCCCCAGCACAGGTTTCTGTGGTTATCCCATTCATGATGGAGTTTCATGAGGTTAAAAGATTAAGCACTTGAGCATATTCCAATAGCTAGTCAGCTGAACAATTTTCAAAGGGCTGTGATAACTTATTTTAATACCCATAGTCCGGTGTTACACAGGGTGTGAGGAAAGCTGCTTGTCTCAACTAAGGGTCACCACTAAACTGGCGAAGTCTCTTTCTGTCTCTGACTTGATCTCTCATTTCCCCCTCCTCTCTCCTTTTGATGCTTTCCATTCCTTTCCCTTTCTCTTTTTCCCCTTTTCCCTTCCCCTTTCTTCCTTTTCTTTCCTTTCTCTATCTTCCTTTGTTCCTCTTGCCCCTTTTCTCTCTTCTACCATATTCCTTCCTCATCTGTCTGTTTTCCCCTCTTTCTCCATTTTCCTAGTTCTTCCTTATGCTTTTCCCTTATCTCTATCACCACTGCTTCCCTAAACTGGCTATTATGTTGAACCAAACTATATCATTAATATCTGTTGTACTTGTTGAATAAAGCTTCATGTTCTCTGTTCTTAACTGACATAGTAGGTAAGTCAAGTACTTTATATTTCTTTTAAAAAGAAATTTAAGTTTCTTTTTACTTCTCTAAGGTTCTCCTCACCTTTGGAGGGGGGAGTTCATAACCTCTGATTTCTGTCATAAAGTCAAATATTGGTTGTTTGGTACTGTGGTACAATTTGCATTTGTGAGTCATTTTTCTTACACAAATTTTAAAATTACTTCCAGTGCCATTTCATCTGCAAACCTGATTAAAGAGAGAGGCATTGACATTCCATCTGGTTAGTAAAAATTCCTCAGGGTCTGATTCCCTTTCTCATAAAAAAAAGGGAGATTTCAACCTAATTAGACCCCTGGTGAGGAAAGTAAATATTGAAAAGATATATATTTACATTGGGTATTGCTACAAACATTTGAAATTTGCTGATTATGCTTTGCCAGTTTGGAAAAATGTTGGAATTACTGCTAAGGTTGGGAGTATGGAGCAGGAAAGGGGAAGGGCTTTTTATTGTGTTGCTTTAAAATATGATTTAATTAGTATCTTGGCCTAAAATGAGCAATCAAATCATATCATGTTGTATTTTGTGAGTCTTTTTTGTTGTCATGCCCTTGATTTAAATGAAAAAGATGGCCAGTCACGTACATCCCTCCCCTTTAACCTCCTATTCCCACCCTGCCTCTGCCATCCCTTATGCATCTGGATATCTGCTCTGGCATCCATGATACCTGAACCATAAGAATATCAGCCTTATTGGTTATTGTTATGGAATCACTTCCCAAAGGGATAATGTTGCTTGTCTGTTAGACACTTATGTAGGCAGAGCTTGTACTCATTGTTACACAGGGAATTCTTAAGAGGCCAGAAACAGAATCAGGAATCTTTTCATGTTCCATGTTGATGTTACAGCCTATGAGAGATTCCATTCAATGTTTCTCTAATACTAGATATTCCAGAAACCATAAGATGCTCTGTTTTGCTGTTGACCCCCAAATTCCCTACCCAGTTTGGGGGCAGAATCTTTTCCTTTTTGAAAATATTAGCTTTCTTTCCTTCTCTCTTCTACCACATCACTTCTTAAATTGCAAATATTTAACATTTTATCAATTTTCTCCCTATTACATGGAATCATGGTGTCCCACATTTTCCTCATATTCTAGTAACAGATTACTAAATTTCCAGGCACTGTGCTAAACACGTATGTAAATATATGTAAATTTCTGATTGTGCTATCCTTGCTCAAACTTATAAGAACTACAGCCAAATTTAGGAAATTCATTTCAACAAACATTTCATATTCAGGCATGTTGGCTTTCATTTTCTTTGGTGGTTTAGAAATCTCTGTTCTTCATCTCTAATCCAAACTATAACCAACATACACTTTTTAAAGACAAAGCATTATTGTGAATGACTGGGGGTCCCAGGGCAAGAGGAGAGGGAATTCTAGTGAATGCCCATATCGTGCTGCTACATATGTAGTTAGCCTACCCAGATAAGCTCCTATAAATACTACTCATATCTCTAAATCCATTTGTTAGAATAAAGTTACAGCCTAAGAGAAATTATGGGGTGTGTGTGTGTGTGTGTGTGTGTGTGTGTGTGTGTGTGTGTGTACATACATGGCAGAGATGGTACCTCTGGCTGTGATCCTGAGATTTATTGGCACATTAAGACCTTATTTTAAAAATAAACATGTTATACTCCTGAATCAGGTGCTTTTGAAGAGGACTATGTCTGTTACTTCTTTAAAAAGTGTTTTAAACCAGCACGTCAGTCACATGTTCCTTCTGTTTTCTGCTTGCCTCAAGATGCAGAGAAAATGAGCAGTTTGAAATTTCATTTGCCATAGTAATTAACATGGCACCTTTTTTGGGGGTTGTTTTTTTAAAAGACATCTTCAAAGTACTTTGACAAAAGGAAATGCATCCCAAGGAAGGTGATCGTAATGGTATAAGGGATCTGAAAATCATGTTCTGTGAGGACCAGTATAAGGGATTGGCTAGATTTAGCCAAAGGATAAAGCCTAAGGAGAGAAATGACATTTATCTTCACATTTTTGAAGGTTTGTCGTGTTGGAAAGAGCCAACAGATTTCGGCTCAGTGTAAGATTGAACTTTCTACTGAACAGAGCTGTCCACCAGAGGAATATGATGCCCTGAGAGGCAGGATGACTATCTTTCAGGCATTTGAAGATTGCTCATTTCAATGGGAGGTTGGACTAGATGACCGCCAAGACCAAATTTTGACTCTAAAATTTTTATGATCTGAAGTAATCTGGTTTTCTACTCTATAAAAAATCCCATATATTTTATGATGGCACACCATAATTCAGGTAGATATCAGTATTTCCATTACTTTAGGAAAATGGGTCAAATCAGCAAAGTCAAAATCAGGTCATATCTTAAGGATAGACTTTGAGAAGCAAATGGGCTTGAGAGATTAGTTGTGAAACCTTGTTCCAGTGAGCCAAGCATTTGTTTATCTGGCTACAGAGTGAGCTTTTATTGGTGGCAAATTATTTGGGTAGTTTTCCCTATAGCGTATTGAAGCCTGAAAGCTCATGAGTATTGTGGACTGAGGGATCACACTCACTGGTAATGTTAATCCATGCATAATGTGTCATTTTAATTATGATATCTATGAAGAAATTCCATGCATTAAAATAAGTGCTTTCCATTTTTAAATCAAACTACCCAAATTTCACTACTATGTGGTTTTCTGGATATAGTCCATTCTGTAAAAACAAAAGCAAAAACTTTCCTTTCCATGTTACTTGGAGTTCTTGAGCTACTTATGTGGTTATTCCCACACTGAAGCTATGTCAGACTGAATTTATATGTAATATATGTGCATATCTATATGTGTACATATGTATATGTACACACAGATTTATATGTATATATGTATGTATATGTGTATGTGTATGCATGTGTGTGTATATACACACACACATACATACATACACACAAATATAAAGAGATACATTGCTGGATTTAAAGCCAGAAGTTGTAGGCCAAAGTTCCAGCTCTACCACTAACATTGGGAAGATTGTTTCTCTTATTTGAGCCTCAATTTTTTCATTAAAAAAAAAAGAGAATAATAACTATACTACCCACCTCACAGGGTTGTTGTGAGGAAAAAGCTTTGTAAACTATGAAGTTCTCTGTGAGTATGATCTACATACAACCCTAATGTAGAACTTTACACATAACTAGAATGAGGAACTCTGTGGTTGAGTCACTTCAGTCATGTCGGACTCTTTGTGACCTCATTCTGGGTTTTCTTGGCAAAGATCCTGGAGTGGTTTGCCATTTCCTTCTCCAGCCTCACTGAAGCAAACTTGCGACTTGCCCAGGGTCATGCAGCTAGTAAATGTCTGAGGCCAGATTTGAACTCAAGAAAATGAGTCTTCTTGACTCTAGGCCCTGGACTCTTATCAATTCCAACACCTAGCTACTAGAAAGACATAAGATGTTTGGGAAAGAAGGGCAGGGGAAAGAAAAGAGTTGATCTCTTTTACATGAAGGATGTATACATATATTCAGCTGGAGAAAGCTGAAAGATAAAATGCCTTCCCAAGAAAGACCACCAGACTGAGTGATAGTCTTAAAATTATGACCCTAATTAGACAGATGAAATGACTTGGGATTGTCTGGTCAATAGAAAAGACTATGAGGTCATAACTTCAAATGAATGTAAGGCTATTATATAGTGGGTACTATGCAGCTATTCTCTTCTTCCACAGAGTACTTCACTAAGAGAGCTCAGGGCTTAGGGACATGTCCAGAACAAGGAACATTCTCTGGTCCCTCCATTGTATTCCTTATCTGGACAGCCTTTTGGAGGTAGACCATGCCTTGGTATTATACAGTATATAAATTAGGCACCAAGCTTCCACAGTGTCATTGCCTGGCACAAAGTGAACCCTTAATAAATGCTGATTGATGGTCAGTTGTCATTGCAGTAAAGAGAGGGAGGAATGAGACCAGAAGAGAGTAAAAGATTTTACTATCATTAAAAAGATACTTGATTTTATTTGTATAATCTGCTTCCGTCCATTAGCACATATTTTAATGCCCAGATGAGGGGAAGGGTGAGTATACACAGGGATGAACTAATGGGGTTGAACTCACCAATCTACCAAGGAAGACACTTAATTCTCCTCCCCAGCTCCATTGCCTCTGAAGGCCTGGGCAAAGCACTTGACTGCTGTTAACACCTCTTTAAACCTTCAGACTTCAGCAAACATGGTCATTCACACCTCTTCAATTGCTCTGACCCAGCCTGTTGCCTTTGCCAACCAAAGCATCCCACTTGCCTGTAGAAAAATGGAAAAATAATGTGGAGAAGAAAAAGAATCTCATAATTTTCCTCAGACTTAGTGGGGTGGGGAGGGAAAGTATGCGAGTGGATGGTTTTATAATTGCATATTTATGCAAATGGGTGCACATATTATTCTTTAGATTAATAAAGAATAACTTAAATCATTATTCCTGTGGCATTTTCCATTTCAACCAGCAGAGAGCATTCCAATTATGTCCTCCATCTAATGTCTCTTTTGTGGGTAGCTAATACTTCTTTCTCTACAAAAAGTTAGTTCAAAGGGCTTTCCTGCTAGCAGTGATCAGAGGCAGGCTTGACTTACTGCATAAGCAAAGAGGTTATAATTAGTTCTTATTTATTAAACTAGATCGTAGATGAGTCCAGGAAAGCATGTAGTTCCCCAAGTAACCTAAACTTTTGCAAAGTCTTTAATTTATTTAACTAGTCCTCCCTCAGCCGATCCTCCACCTATGGTTCTCTCTATTTTGAACTATTTTAAACACCAAGAAAACATCAGCTAGTTGAAGTTAGACTGATAATCCAGGATCTGAAGTCATAAATGAAACAAACACAGAAAGAAATGATCACAGAAGCATCCACATTTAAATATATGATGGGGAGGTTTGTCAGCATCCATGACCTTGATCATCTCCCATTGGAATATTACATCGCACCATCTTCTCTCCTCCAGGAGTTCTTAGGCTGTCAGAGCTACGAATAATGACTAAAGAATGCTTGCTTCCTGGTATATAAATAAAAGCCTTGTGGAGGATGTCCAGATAGATTGAGAGTGAAGATTTTTCTAAAGTAGAATGGATGTCATGTTTAACAGGAAGCAGAAATCAGGCGGAAAACAATACACCCTGTTCTGTGTGAGCTATACTTAGGGACTGCCAATAACTGAACATGATTTGTTTGTTCTCTTTGGACTCTGGTCCCCAAGGACAAGTACCAGTGTCTCTCTATCCCTTCTGCCACTATTTTAAAATATTCAGGAAGTGTCTGTGAAAGCTGACTATTCTGTACTTCTTAGGAAGGGAATAGAGCCTTGTAATGGTGGCACCTGCCTGTAACCCTCACTCCTGGGGAGGCTGAGGTTGATGGAATTCTTGAGTTTGGGTATTCTAAGCTGCAGGAAGACTAAAACAGGTCAGGTGTCCACAATGAGTGTGGCAAGCCCCAAAGGGGCGTGGGGACAGGCAGTGTGCTCTGGACTGTGAAGGAGGGGCCAGACTGCTCAGGTTGCAAATGGAGCAGGTCAAAGTTACCCTTTGTATCACAAGGGGGGTCAGTCAGGGTTGTGCTGTGCTTTGTCAATGCGGAGACTTAATATGAAACAAAGAAAAGAAAAGAAGGAAGGAAGGAGGAAAAAAGAAATTCAAAGTAATTCAGCTCTCAATTTCTTTTTTTCTTAAGTATCAAAATAAAAAAAAAATCTTTGCACAATTTCTGAGAAGCTTTTTTTCATAGAATAAGCTAGAAGGGACCCTAGAAGTAATTTAGTTATCTGGAATTCTTAACCTGAGGCCTGGGGACCTATTTTTTTCCCAACATTTTGATAACTGTATTTTAATAGCATTGGTTTCTTTTAAAACATTATTCTGAAAAGGGAACCATAGGCTTCCCCAGACTGCCAAAGGGGTCTATGACACAAAAAAGTTTAAGAATTTCTGATCTAGTCTGACCCTCTCACTCTAAAGATGAGGAAGATGATGTTCAGATTGATGATAGATCAGTGAAGTGAAGCATGGTCTCAGGCTAGAGGGGCCTCAGACTTGTATTACAGAGATGCCAATGTGAAAAGTCTCATGCAAGTAGAAGGTATATGTGTCCCACGTAGAAGGGGCATACAATCATTTTAGGTAGGAAAAGACAAGGTGGACCTACATGCTGCCCATAACACAAAGGCATTTTAAAAAAGATTTTTATTTATTTTTTCTTTTGAGGCCCCAAAACCAAAACCTGGCTTTTTTGGCTAGCTTTTTTTAACTCTTCTCTCTATATTGCTACTGGTCTCTAATACTTTCCATTTTCAAACACAAACATTCTTTTGTTCTGTTTCTTTTTCCCTTTGTTTATCTTACATAATTCCTTGACACACAGCTGTTTGGTGGCCCTTACCAATGTATGTTATACAATCATACATACATATACATATACATACACATACATGTGCTGAATTTCAGACAGTTTCTTGCCATTGGCCTTGCATTCAGTCTGTCTTTTATTTTCTAAAGATACAAAGTGAAATCTGCCTTATCTTTACTTGTGAGAGATTCATGTTCTCTGTCACTAGATCACACGATTTCATTTTAAATGGGGGAGGGGAAAAGGAAAATTTTCTATAGCATCTAGAACCCTAATCAACTGAATTGAACTATTTCTAGATCATGTCACACGAGCTCTTCTCCAGATTTAGTCTTCGTTTCTTTGGAAGATGATAAATGGTGACCTGATCTAAGAAGCTTTTCTAATTACCCTGTGATGTACCATATGATGTTGGAAGAATATTCATGCTGGAGAGGTGATTCTTAACCCATTAGCAGCCAATGGTCAAAATATTAAGGAAATTCCATTAAGAAGAAAAATCCCAGGACATTCGGTTGGGAAAACATCCATGTAGTTAAGTACCACACAGAAAGAAAATTACATCTTGTATGCCACAAACAGAGAAATGAAAGAATCTTAAAGACTGATCTTTTGGAAAATTTCAGAAACCATAAGCAGACTTCAAAATTAAAAAAAAATGTTCTGTTATTAAATCTGAAAATCCAAGAGAAAACGGTATGAAGGAAGTGACGTTTGGAGGCTGGGTACCAGACAATCTGTACTTGAAAAATAAAACCTTATGTATAGGAAAAAAGCTACAAAAACTTTATCAAAGACATTACTGATGAGATATGGAAAATTATGTGATGATGGTATAAGAATCATCAATGTGTCTGATTTTCAAATGGATGTGAGCTAAGGAAGTTATCCTTACAAAATCACTCTCAATCCCCCAAGAAAAAAATTAAGCAAAAAAAAAAAATGCTCATATGGTTTTTAGTGGCCAAATAATGTACCTTAATGTGGTGGGTGTATGAAAGGCTATTTTGCTGGAATAGACATTAGCGCTTGAAAATTTAGCCCTGAATCTTTAAGAAAACAAAGCTTCATTTAATTTGGATTATTTTCCTCTCTGGAACTCAGAGTACACATCTATAAAATGAGTGTGCCAGTCTCTAAGGTTCTTCGTAGCTTTAATGTTCTGTTACTGATTTGCTTTTGATCCTAAGAACATCCTACCAGACCTGAAGCGGTTCTGCAGTGGAAAGAATGCTAGATTTAGAGTGCAAAGACCTGAGTTTGAATTTTGGCTCCCTCATTTACTCCTTCTGTGGCCTTGGGCAAATTACCTAACTTCTCTGGGCCTCAGTTTCCTCATTTATAAAATGGTGGCTTTGGACTAGATGCTGCTCAAAGCCCCTTTCAGCTTAAGCCTAGGATTCTATGCTCAAACAGAAGAAAAAATATCTTGCTTCTGCTGAGCCAGATGCAGTGAAGTAAGACATACTTAGTCTGTGCTTTGGGTTTTACCGTGTTCCTGAGAGGTGGCCGGGTTTGGTGGAGGTAATGCTGGGCTGGGTTTGAGCTCCAAATGTACAATTGCTTATTGCATGACTTTGGGCAAGTCATTGAAATTCTTCATCTCTATTTCCTCATCTCTAAAATGGAGATAATAATACTTATATTAACCATCTTACTAGGCAATGATAAAGATTAAATGAGATATCATCTACAAAATGCACTGTATTCCAAAAGTCCTATATAATTGTAAGCTAATTTTTCTAGGGGGGCAGTGGCAGTGTAGTAGAAAGAACACTAAAACTAATTATTATAATAGCATTTATATAGACTTTCAGGTTTATAAAGTGCTTCACATATGTTACCTCATTTTATGCTCACAACTCTGGGAGGCATTTAGTGTTATTATCCCTGCTTTTACATATGAGGAAACTGAGGCACACACAGGTTAAATTAATTGCCCAGAGTTACACAGCTAATCCAAGGGAAGAATTGAATTCAGGTCTTCCTAACTCCAGGTCCAGCATTTTATTCACAGATACCTAGATACCTAGAATAAGAGTTCTTGTAATCTCTGCTAGTTTGGACAGTCATTAACTAGCCTTTCTGAAGCTCAGTTTCCTTATCAATAAAGTGAGGGGGAGTGTCATCAGTATAGATAATCTAGCTTTAACATTCTTTGATTTCCTGGAGAAACAAACTCAGCCTCATAATATTCTCCTGGAGTAATACCTGGGTGGTATTTTCTCAGTAAGTGAGTGAGTGAGTGAGTGAATGAGTAAAAGAGTGAGTAAGAGAGTGAGATGTGAAATAACAGTCAACAAACATTTATTAACCACCTACTATATATACCAGGTACTGTGGTAAGTACTGAAGATACAAAGAAAGGAGAAAGGCAGCCCCCTCTCCAAGGAATCTCTCAGTGCAACAGAGGAGGAAGAAATGGAATGAAGAAATGAGGTAGAATTAAGTGATCCAAGGTCATTGATAATCAGTAGCTGACCTGGAAATGAAGTGACTTTATCTAGATTATCTAGAAATCTCGTGAATGCCTCAGTGATAGACTGGATGCACCATGCTCTTTCCTAAGCATCTGTCCTTGGACTTTCCTTTAGATCTGGTTGACCAGTGTAAATGAGGAGAGGCAGGGTGGCTTAACAGATAGTGACTTGGCTTTGGATTTAGGGAGATCTGAGTTGCAGGTCCTTCCCATACATCCTAGCTTCGTGGCTCTGGGCCAATCTCTTAACTGTTCATGCCCTGAAGTCACTCTTTAAGTTGCAGATGTCTTGGTCTGGGTTGGTAAGGGAAATTGTTTCTAATGAAATCACTGAGCTGACCAAACACAACAACAACACAAAAGTGAGAGAGAGAGTTCAGAAGGCAGGTTTTTCATGTTGTAGAATAACAGTAGAATGCAGCTAAGTGGCTTCATGGATATTGTGCTGGGACTGGAGTAAGGAAGACAGATCTTCTTGAGTTCAAATCCAGCCTCAGATACTTAATAGCTTTGTAACTCTGGGTAAGTCACTTAACTTGTTTGCCTCAGTTTCTTCATCAGTAAAATAAGCTGGAGAAGGACATGCCAAACCACTCCAGTATTTCTGCCAAGAGAATCTCAAATGTCTCAGATACTTATTGGCAGTGTGACCCTGGGCACTTAACCCTGTTTGCCTCAGTTTCCTCATCTGTAAAATGAACTGGAGAAGGAAATGCCAAACCACTCCAGTATCTTTGCCAAGAAAACTCCATTTCAGAGTCAGACATGACTGAAAAATGACTAAACAACCAATTAAAAAGAATAACAGTAAAATCATAGAATGTTTGAGCTGGGAGGAATCTTGCAGATGATTGAAATACATAGATGAGGAAACAGACCCAGAGAAATGAAGGGACTTGTTATGGTCACATTAGGTTCAAATTTTGTAAGCTCCTTGAGGGGGGCACTGATTACATTTTTGTCTTTGTATCCCCAGTAAATAGTACAGTATCTGGCATATACTAAGTGCTTAAAAATCCTTGTTGATTGATTAGTTGACACAACTAACCTTTCTATCATATAATAGTGCCAAGACTAGGTAGAGCAGTGGATAGAGCTCTGGGCCTGGAGCCAGGAAGACTCATCTTCATTGAGTTCAAATCTGGCCTCAAACCCTGGGCAAGTCACTTAACCCCATTTACCTCAGTTTCCTCATCTGTAAAATGAGCTGGAGAAGGAAATGGCAAACCTCTCCAGTATCTTTGCCAAGAAAACCCAAATGGGGTCACAAAGTATCAGCCATGACTGAAACAACTCAGCAACAACAAAGCTCCAAGGCATTGTAGACTGCAAATTTGATATGCTATATTCAGTTTAGATATTTATAGATCTAAGTAAGAATATGAGAAGTTCGTGTTGAAAGTATTGCTTCTCCTATGGTATTGTTTCCTACAATTTCTCTACTAGTTTATTTTTCTGCCTTTATTTTTTCCTCAGTATCTCTGGTGATGAAATTTCCATTATTTATCTTGTTAGTATAATTTATTAAAGAGTCATAGAAAGAAATATATTCCTTGAGCCTTTTGGAGAATGTACCTGAGCCCATTGACTATGAAAAAATTCTTGCTCAAATCTTGCTTCCGATGCTTACTTTTATGAACCCGTAGGTGAGTCATGATGGTGTCCTGAGCCTCAGTTCTCTCATTCGACATAAGGTGGGGGTTGGGGGTCAAACTAGACTACTTCTGAGATAACTACTTTGTAAATGTCCAAGGCTAGATTTAAACTCAGGTCTTTCTGACTCTGGCCAAGAACTCTATTCACTATCCCACCTAACTTCCTTGTAGCCTTATATTCCTTGCTTTGAGGAAGATGTGAGATTCTATCAACTCTAACCACTTTGTATCTCTGATCCTACTTCAGTCAAGGGTAAGGTTTTCCCATAGGCCCATCTCCTTTTTCTGGCTTATGTTCACCTCCTTTGAGTCCCGAGCACCCTCAGCAGCAGTTAGAGAAGGCAGAATCCAGCCCTCCTAATGCTGTGTTGGCTGGTTGTGTGACCTTTTGGATACTGATAACTACTTCCTTCTTCCTTGAAGGGGCTTTCCTGGACCTGACCCATTCTCTGCTTAAGCCCTGCTACTTAGTAGAATTCTAATCCTGCGTGGTTGCTAGTCACATCCCAGTAGGAGGATGCCACCAGAAAATATTTATATATAAAGAATTTTTGGTGAAGAGAAGTGTTACAGTTACAAATGCCAGAATTTGGCATGGTCTTGTAGTCACGTAGTAGGCACCATACAAATGCTTCTTCCCGTCCCCCTTCCATTTCCCTACTGCAACTTCATTGTATGAAGTATATGTCATATAGCTGTGGTTCATATTGTACTCGTAAAGTTGTCTTTGACTACTAACATATTTTACTTAAAGTGTAAAGTTTACAGTCAGTGCCAGAAATATTATATGTACATAAGCCTGGGGTGTGTGTCTGGGGGGTGGGTGTGGGTGTGTGGGTGTATGGGTGTATGTGTAGAGCTCTGGGCCTGGAGTCAAGAAGACTTGAGTTCAAATCTATCCTCAGACTTAAGTGTTTGTGTCACACTAGCTGTGTCACACTGTGTGACCTTGGGCAAGTCATCCAACCTTTGTTAGCCTCAGTTTCCTCAACTGTAAAATGGGGATAATAATAGTACCTACCTCACAGGGTTGTTGTGAGGATCAAATGAGACAATATTTATAAAGCACTTGGACAGTGCTGGCATGTAGTAGGCGCCATACAAATGCTTATTCCCTTCCCTTTCCCTACTGCAACTTCATTTTATGAAGTATACATAATATAGATGTTGTTCATATTGTACTTGTAAAGCTTGACATGTTTTCCTTTCAAATATTATTAAATAAACTCTGTTGTTCTACAGATTAGTTGCTCTTTGGGCTCTAAATATATCTAGAAGGACAATATGTCTAGAAAGTTCAAACTATTCCTATGAAATTGGGGAGGGGGATCACAGAATCAAAATATCGTAATATTTCTTAAGCATTGGACACTTCTTGTAGGACATACCAATGAAATGAATGTTGTTACAGTCACTTACAGCTCTTATACAACCCTTGGGGAGTGTGGTCCCTAAACATCCCTGGAAAATCCAATCTAGGAGCCAGCAGGGGTGGTGAGGGAAGAAGGTGAGTTTAGCTTGGACTAAAAGCAGTGATGAGATCTCACTGATGTACACTGAACAAAAACCCCTTTTGCCTTGCGGAGGGGAAGATAGCAGAGTGTTGTGGTAGATAGAATGCTGGAGTTGGTGTCAGGAAGATTTGTATTCAAATCATGCAACACTTAATAACAATATGACCTTGGGCAAGTCACTATATACCTCTAGGTTTCATTTTCTCAAAAGAGATTGAACTCAATGATGTTTAGTTTCCACACCAGTTCCAATAATGTGGGCCTAGAACTTTTAGTAGCATTGTTGAAATATTCTTCTCTAGGCACCTCCCAACAGGAGGTACCTGTTCTATTCTCTGAGCCTTCCTTTTATCACTATTTTATGGAAAATAGTAGTTCTATATATATGTGAATATTATGTATAATTAAAAAGAGAGCAAAAAGGAAAACTTGATAGCAGTACATACATTCATTAGAGATATGCAAACCTGCCCATCTGAGTGTCTCAAGAAATTTCATAACTAGGGGTGGCTAGGTGGCGCAGTGAATAGAGTACTGGCACTGGAGTCAGGAGGACCTGAGTTCAAATCCGACCTTAGACACTTAGCACTTACTAGCCGTGTGACCTTGGGCAACTCAATCCCAATTACCCTGCCTTCCCCCCTCTAAAAAGAAAAAAAAAAAAAAAGACATTTCATAACTGCTATACTTGAATCTCAAGAAATTTGCATTCGCCACCTGTGAAAGGAGAGAGAGAAAAGCTTTAACAGACTTTTCCCACTTCTTCCTCTCAAGAGAATGACAATAAGTAACCAATTTAAGCTACAAACCCTTTCTAAACTTAGATAAGAATCATCCATAATTCCTTTTCCAGTATAGTCTATGGCATTGAGAATGTTACAGGTGGACAGTGATATTTGATTAAATGTCCTCATTGGGAAGGGAGCACAATGTGAAACAAGGGAGTAAAAAAAAAAGCCTTTGCCATTTCTAATTGATTTATTGATATTAATTTCAGTTACAAAATTTTTAAAAAATTGATCAATTCCTAGAAAATGACACAATGTGCTATTAAGAAAATAGATAAAAAAATGGAAACTTTTGGCTGAGAACTCCCTTTTCTCTCCTCCTCTTCTCATTTCACATCACTCAGATTTCTCCTCAAAATGTCTCTTTCATCAACCGTGTCTCACAAGAAGTGGCTCTTCTTGCTGAGATGAACCCATCTATATTCCAGTGATTCCCATTCCATCCCATTTCCTCTACTCCAGAAGATTACACCTTCTGTCATCTCCTCTCTCTTAGTTAACTTCAATCTCTGTCTACTGTCATTATCACCACCCTCTTATCACTTCATCTCTAGACTTCTACAACAGCCTTCTGTTTAGTTGCCTTGTCTCTAATTTCTCCCTACTCTAGTCCAATCTATTCAGCCATCAATTTGATCTTCCTTAAGTACAAGTCTGATAACATCAATCCTCCCCCTCAATCAATTCTTCCATTCTGAGATTCCTTCTAATTCTAAATCTAAGATTATGCATCATTTCACTTAATGCCCTTTCCACCTCTCTCTACCACATGACTTTTCCAGTAGAAAGCATTGATTTCCTGAAAATTGCCGGGGGGAGAGGGTGATATAATGGGACTGGCAGTTGATCCATATGCACAGTCCCCATGCCATCAGGGTATGGAGTAATGTCTCAGAAAGATTGATGGCCTATTGAGTTTCTGTAGTGGGAACTTCTTGGAGGTAGAGGGGGAGAAGGCACTCATTATGAAAAGGAGGGTTGAAAGAAAAGGAAATGAATAGAAGTTATAGTAAGGGGCAGATTACTTCCCCATAAACCAAATCTTGATTATGATCTTTGGGTACCCTAAATCAGTGGTGTCAACCCCAAGGGCTCCATATTGACTTAGAAAAACACAAATGAACATTATCTATTTGGTATTATATTTTTATTTATTTGTTAAACATTTCTCAATTACATTTTAATCTTGTTCTGGCTGCCCACATGCTATGAATTTGACACCTCTGTTCTAAACTGAACATGTATTCCTTCTTAGGTCTGTAGCCCCAGATATCTCCCTTGTAAGAGAGACTTCTGCAGAAGTCCCAATACAATCCCTTAAACTGGGGTTCATGGACTCTCCCAGGGATCAGAGGATAGGTGTCAGGGAGACATGTACTTGGATGGGGAAAAAATTGCACCTTATTTAAATTTAATTTCCTTTGTACTCCTATGTATTTTGTTTTGTGCATTTAAAAATACAATTTAAGAAGGGGTATATAGGCTTCACTAGACTGCCAACAGGGTCTGTGACACAGAACTTCTTAACTGTGTTAAGAAGTTATTGCATCTAGGTCCTGACCTCAAATACTTTGAAATATCTTTTTTCCCATTATTCAGCAATACTTTTGTAGGTCTCCTTGTAAGCAAACATTCAGTCGATGATTGGTAGCTAAAGGAATTGCATTCCCCTCCACCTCCAAAAAAGGCTAACGAAACAGAGAAGAGATAAGGAAAAAATGTGACCTACCTTTCCTCTATTCGAAGTGATCAAAAGGAAGACATTTGTGGAGGTTTCCCATCTTCCTCCATCTTGCATTAGGTTCTCAAGTCTTTAACATTTTATGAAACTGGTACAAGTAGACTGTTCTCTGTCACCTAGATATATTTTAAAGCTAATCCAGTTTGAGAGTACACGCAGATCTTTTATGTATGAGTAACCCCTTCCTGTGATGATTATAAATGTTGATATGGGAAATCTGCCCATTAATGCCATATCAGTAACGAAATGCCCCCTCCTTACCTCTATGAGGTTAAATCTGAATGTTAGGCAGTGTTGGAGGGGGAGTTTAAAAACAATCTTTTGCAAGAAATTCTAGAGATTTGCAAGATTTGCAAGAACAATTCTAACAGAAAAAGGAGAACTACTATTTTCCTCTTTTTGGTGATTATATCTTCTCTGTGAATGTGTCCAAGCCATAAAACCAATTTATATCTCTTTGTATCACTCTTACACACCTAAGGATGATTTTTAGGTGCTCCAGAGAATTGGACTTAATATTTTGTGTTGCTCACTTTAAAAAGAAATAGACATATCATGAGTCTAAAATAAAAGCCAAACAAAAGTAGATTTTATCTTGAGCCCTTTAAATGGCATAATTCTATTACTGTACATTACTTGGAACTTAATAGAAAAAATTGATTAAAATATGAGCGCTGTTCATTGCGTGTGCCCTGGCTCAATGCCACAAGACACATTAATTGAAAATGAATTTTCACAAACCCAATCAGGCATCATGAAGATGAAAAATGTACCTTTTTACCCCTTTCTTTCATTGATTTTTCATTTCCCCCTCTTAACTTCATTTAGCAATTTTTCAGTTTCATTTTGTTCTTGCTTTAATTCATTCCATCCTTTTCCTCTCAATTGGGGTATTATAACTTTTTTTCTTCCTTAAGCTACTTTCTTATAGTATATTACAGCAGGGCAAATTCTGATAACTAAATAGCTGACTTATTTCTCCTCATATGGTTTATTTCAGAAAAAAGTTTAGTACTTAGATTATTTTTTAAACTTGCATCCTGAGGTCATTTTTATCATGAGGATTCCATTTTTAATGTAAAAACAAACCCTTAAAGCATAATTATTTTAATATAATTAAAGGCAGATATAAAAACGAAACCTTTCTTGTGAAGAGATTGAAATCTGGATTAGCCTCATTATAGGTGGAGGTATCTTAAAGCAATTAGAGTGAGGTTTGGAGAGGGGAGAGAACCATGAGACAAAATACAGCATGAGAAGGAATTCAGCAGAAAGTAAAGCTCTTTGTTGAGGTGCAAAATAATAAGGAGCAGTCAGGGATCCTTGGGTGAAATAGGGTTCTCCAAACTAGTAAAGCCACGTAGATTTATATAGGGTTCTTATTTATGTCCAGTGAAATCAGGCATTGGGGGGAAAGAAGGAAAGCCTGGAACTGAAGTACAGGGGGACTGGAGCTGATTCATGCTTGAGGGTGGGAGATGGGGCTGGAATACCTGAAGAATGATTAACTGGTTAGGGGATACCAGGATGCAGAGTAGTGCAGTGCATAGAGTACTGGCCTGGAGTCAGAAAGACTCAGTTTCCTAAATTCAAATCTGGCCTCAGATACTTACTAGCTGTGTGACCCAGGGCAAGTCACTTAATCCTGTTTGCCTCAGTTTCCTCATCTGTAAAATGAGCTGGAGAAGGAAATGATGAACCACTCCAGGTTCTTTGTGACCCATATGTCACAGAAAGTCACACAGGACTGAAATGAATGAATAACAACACTATAGAAAAGATATTTACCAATAAGGCACCTGCACTATGTGACAAAATTGAGTAGTTCATTTCCTGCTTTATTAAAAACTATCTGTTGTTGAGACTGAGCATCCATCATTCATTACCAGTGGCAAAAAAGGTCTCTCAAAATCATATATAAAGTGTTATATTACACTTGATACTCATATCATCTTTTATATTTGCATGCTTAGATACTTGAGCTAAATTTCTCTTACGTTGGAAAACTGGATACCAATCATCACACTGAATTATGGAGTTATGCCATTTTCTGACACATGTGAAGGGGGATCAAATGGTGGCTCTACCATTTGTTAATTGGGTGAAACTGGGCAAATCATTGAAATTTCCTTGGCCTCAGTTTCCTTTTCTATAAAATTAAGGAGTTGGACAAGGTGACTTCTAAGGTTCATTTCAGCTCTAAATTTTATGATGCTACATCTCAGATAGCAAAAAACAAAACAAACAACCTATGAGAGACTAAAAGTTGCCTTGGGCAGCTAGGTTGCACAGTGGATAGAGCACTGGGCTTGGAATCAGGAAGACTCATCTCATTAAGTGCAAATCTGGTTTCAGACATTTAGTAGCTGTGTGATCCCAGGCAAATCATTTAACCCTGTTTGTCTCATTTTCCCCTTCTGTAAAGTGAATTGGAGAAATGACACAGTCACAAGAAAAGTCACAAAGAGTTGGACACCTCTGAACAACAACCACAACAAAAAAGTTGCCTCATCACAGCCTCGTGATGAAGCTACTTTAAATTTCTGCTTTTAAAAACTAGTGAAATTGGTTGTTTATAATTTTTTTCTGGTAGAGATGGAAGGTGTTTTAGAAATCCATTCAAATTCTCTAAAGCAATCTGGATCCTATTTATATTTTTTAACTATAAAAGAGTCAGGGTGGTAGGTATAATTTCAACATCTAAAAGAATTGTTATTACATGTGAATTTGACTAACTTTTACCCATCTCTAATGGGAGATTCCCCTGTGAGGAGAGAGAGTTCTGCCTTTTTACAGATAGGTGGAGGCGTCTTATAGATAGACAACAAAGTTACTGCCTTATGATTGAAAAAAAAGTCAAGTGATGGAGAGAGAGTTTATGGAGAGAGTTCAGTGCCTTGCCTCCTCTGCCTTGGCCGGTGAGAGTAAGAAACCCTGAGGAGAGGGTTACAGCAGTAGATCTTCACAATTGATAAGAAGGCTAGAAGGGCTGAACAAGACAGTTCCTTTAATTAGCTAGAATAGGATAAAGCTGTTGACAGTTATGCAAAGCTGATTTTTGACATGAAAACGGACTTGATTTCCTAGAAATGAAATTCTAGAAGCATGTACCATGCCCGCAAGGGGTCCAACTATAACATAAAGACTCAGAGTTAGTTAGAAATGATCATTCTAACCAGAACTAGGAATAGGGGTGGCTAGGTGGCACAGTGACCTGAGTTCAAATCCAGCCTCAGACACTTAACACGTTCTAGCCATGTGACCTTGGGCAAGTCACTTAAACCCAATTGCCCTGCCTTCCCCACCTTCAAAAAGCAAAAAAAAAAAAAAAAAAAAAAAAAAAAAGCTGGATAAACCTGTGCTTTATAACAGTTTAGCATAGTGAGAAAGGTATTAAATTGTACCTAGGTATTTTTTTGCCTTAGAAACTTGCTTTCTAAGACTTTTCTATTCAGTATTTTAAAGTCAACTATTTTTTGATGAAGTCTTTATTATTATTATTTTAGAAAAGCAAAACCCAGGGGAAAAAAAATCTGAAAAAAAAAATCCATGGTTCTAATCTCTTTCAGTAAATTCTTCTATGACACAGGCCTGGTAGATTGTACCAAGCCACCCACTACCACTTGGTGGCAGCTTAACCTAATGGGAGACTCCTTTCTTTTGAATATTGAATAAACTTGTTTAAATTGAAATAGAAAACCTAAACTTACAAAGTGATTACTGCAAAACAGACATGCTGGTAATGTGCTGTCCCAGATTGTAATCATAGAATTCTTGGGGCTACAGATCCAAAAGATGTTCAACATTTCAGGGCTTCCTCAGAAATTCTGTTCCAGATGAGGTTAGCCACTGAAATTCAAGACAGGCTTTCTAAGTGTGGACCCTCTCTACTCCTAAGTCATCTATTCCAGTCATTACAGGAAAGGTTAAGTAAGTAAGGCATGAGCAGATTATACTTCTCAGCATCAGCCTTAATGAGAATGGATGCTCTTAAAAATATCAAAAGTTGAGCTACTCTCCTAGTGAATAGTCCTACTTCTGCTATTCCCAGTCTCCTTTGTCTTCCTTTTTGTTCACCAGAAATTTAATATCATTCTAACCCTACATTATTATTTGTCACTGCACCACTTCCCTTCACTCAAAATGTGATGTGGCATATCTTTTTAAAATTAAAATAAATTTTTTTAGAGCTTTTATGAGAGGTGGTTAGACTCCTGGGCTTAGAGTAAGGAAGATCTGAGTTTGAGCCTTGCTTCAGACACTTACTAGTTGTGTGACCCTGGGGAAATCACTTAATATTAGTCTCAGTTTCTTCATCTGTAAAATGGGGATTATAATAGCATATACCCTACAAGTTTGTTGGGAGGATCCAATGAGGTACTATTCTATGGAAGTGATATTTAACAATGGGCCAAAGTAAATTTGTAAAGCACTTTGTAAATTTTTAAGTGGGGCAGTTAGGTGGTACAGTGGATAGAGTGCTGGGTCTGGAGTCAGGAAGACCTGAGTCTCCTATTTTCCATCTTCTAGCCATTCCTCCATCTGTACTCCTAGTCTACCTGGTTTTCTTCTTTCATCAGTTCCCTAAGTCTATATTTATAGCTATAGGATACTTCGGCATCTAAAATGAACAGGTCATTAGTCATCCCTAGGTAGTTTTCTAGCTCCTTGGGTAAATGTTCTTAAAACATATCTGTTGCCTGCCTTAATTATCCTTGAAAGTTTTCTCTACTCAGAACCATTTTTCTTATCCCATAAAGACACTGAAAAGAAATTGATTTTTATAAACAAATAGAAAAGAATTAGGGGCAAGATAACACTGTTGTCCTTGTTCAGTCATTTTCAGTCATGTCTGACTCCTCATGACCCCATTTAGTGTTTTCTTGGCAGAGATACTGGAGTAGTTCGCCATTTCCTCCTCCAGTTCATTTTATAGTTGTTGAAATTGAGGCAAACAAGGTTAAGTGACTTGCCCAGGGTCACACAACCAGTATGTGTCTGAGGCTGGATTTGAACTCAGGTCTTCCTGATTCTAGGCCCAGCGCTCTATCCACTGTACTACCTAGCTGTCAAAACAACATTACATTAAAATAAAATTGTGTTCAACAAAAACTAATAGTCAAAAGAAAAATAATATTCGGAAAATATGGTAAATATAACAGATAAAATCTTGATATCTAAACTAGATAAAGGAACTGTTAATGTACAAGGCAATTTTAGGATCAAAGACTATGAATAGTTTTCAAAAGAGAAATGCAAATCATCAGTCATTTGCAAAATACTCAACTTTAATAATAACCAAACAAATACAGTTTTAAAAGTAATTAAAAGCAATAAAAGGCATTGCTGGTTGGGCTATGGGAAAACAGGTACAATCATTCAGTTGCTGGCCGAATAGCAAACTTAGAGCAGTCGTCATTGTGAGGTATTCAGACAATCTTCTCTGCTTTAGTGATTCCATTTCTGGGAATATATTCTCAAAGTGTTATCAAAAACAAATAAGAAAGAGCTGTTAAAGTTTTTCATAGTGGCATCGTTAATAATCACAAAGAATACAGTCTAAATGTCCAGCAATTGGGAAATGGTTAAATACATTGTGATACATTAACGTAATGGATTTCTGCAATGCAATTAAGATAAAGTATGAGTACTATTTTTAAAAAGCTGGAAGGAGCTTCATGAAATGAAACAGAGTGGGGAAAAAAAAAGCAGAATCCAAAGAACAAAGGACACGCTGATGGGTCATAAGAAAAACTAAAGAGGATGAACAGAAATCCTGATGGAGATTTAGAGAGAGTGACTGGAAAGTTATATATTATCAATTAAAATTGCTTTATTTAAATGTAAATAATTAAAAAGCAATTTTCCTTAGTCATACTAATGCTCAATATTGTTTATAACAAATTATAAGAAATAAACTTTAAACTCATAGAGAATGAATTATCATACTTCTTTACATCTCCCTATCACAGAACATTTATCACAAGGTTACACATTTAGGAAGTGCTTCACAAAAACTTAGTGAATTTTCCTTTAAGAATGTTAAATAGGCTTTTTGATAGAATTTGTACATAGCAATGTCCTATAAAGGGAGGAAAATAAGAGGAACGATGTCAAGCACAAGATTTTAGAAACTAGATAATTAAAAACATTTGGAGGGGGAAACAATTAAGTTTCATGTGTGGTCTTAAAGTTGGTGCTTTTTGATGGCTACTGAAAAGCTGGTAGGTTCAATAAAGCAACAAACATTTACTGGGCATTGGTACCATGCTTGGCAGAGCAGTTGTCAGTCATATCGTTTGGGAAATTCATCTAACTATATGCTAAGAAACTATAAGCAAAGAAATCAACAAAGTCTTTACTATTTTGGACCTTGTAGTCAGTCTGGGGGGGAAACGACTTGCACCTGAGAAATGAATTGGAACATTGCACAACAAATTGATAATCAAATATTAAATTATGCTCTCTAAATGAGAAAAATTACAGAAACTTAGAGGATGGAATTATCAATGGGAGCCAGAATCTTTGGGAAAGACTTTGTGCAAGATGGAACTGGACATTAGCTGATTTTGAAGGACGAGATTTAGGGAGCTGAAGAGATATGCAGGGAATTTTGGGTACAACAAAAGCTAACCACAGAATTAAAAATGTTTAGCTGTCATCTCCAATTCTCATCTCCAATTTCTGTGTAAATATCAATGAAGACTTAACCAGATCAACTTGTTAGGTTTTCCTCTTCTTACCAAAGTGTAGACTCTGAAGCAGTTAGGTACCTGCAGTGCTTAGAGTGCTGGGTCTCAAGTCAGGAAATCTTGAAAAATCAGAAAGTTGCTAACTGTCTGATTCTGGGCAAATCACATTTCACCTTTGTTAGCTTCAGTTTGCTCAACTGTACATCAGGGATAATGACAGCACCTACCTCCCAATGTTGTTATGAGGATCAAATGAGATAATATTTGCAAAGTGTTACATGTAACGCCTGGCAGGTATTATTGTTATTTTTGTTTTTACTCAATAAAAATAATTAGGTAAGATTTTCAATCAATTTGGATGTAATTGACTTCTTGCATCTTTTCTGATTAACCATTTAGTACTACTTTTGTTTCTTCATAGGTCGAATCATTAAAGAAAAAAGTTCAACAGAAACAACTATTTATCTTGCAACTTTTAGAAAAGATATCTTTCTTGGAAGGCGAGGTAAGACTCTATGATTATTTAGGTACAATATCATAAACTTTTTAGGTACTGTATCATATACTTTTTGTTACCAGAGTACTAAAATTGGAGACTTTTTAGACTCAGAAAATAGATAGCAAATTAACTTTCAATGAAAAAAATGAGATTCTGATAATTATTCATTCATCAAAATTATTTTATAGGTTTGTGATTCTACTCGTAATGAATGAATATAACTATTTCTTCACAACCCATCTTGGAGGTGTGTGCCTTTCTTCTATATGAACTTTCTTACTCTGCCATCTTGGCTCCATTTCTCATCCTATATGAACTTTCTAAACAAGTATACCAATATGCTGAATAAATATGATGGTGGTTTTATTGTCATTTGGTTTTTGTTAGAATTTCAAAATAGCTAATATTAATATTTTCCATATAAATTTAATGCTAATCTAATATGTATATTTATTACATATTATTTATAAATATGTTTATTATATTTGTAATATAATAACATAAATTTAATATTAATGTTTTCCCTTATAAATTGTCTTATTTTGTCCTGAGGAGGAATAGAACCATAGAAATAGAAGGAAACTTAAGAGTTCAGATGGACTAACTATTGATAGAAGAAGCTAAACATCTATTTTTCTATATGATCTTTCCATTTAAAAAAATGAGCATATATTTTATTTTATTTTGTTTTTTGAAGGGGGAGGGCAGGGCAATTGGGGTTAAGTGCCCAAGGTCACACGGCTAGTAAGTATTATTTATCTGAGGCTAGATTTGAACTCAGGTCCTCCTGACTCCAGGGCCGATGCTCTATTCATGGTGCCACCTAGCCACTCCATATGTTTTATTTTTTTTAATTTTTATTGATATCTTTTGTTTTCATAACACCTTCATTTCTGAACATATTCCTCTCCTTCTCAGCAAGCCATCCATTATAACATAGATTTAAAAAGAAAGTAGGGAAAAACAGTTCAAAAGAACCAACCAACATATCTGCCATGTCTGACAGTACTGTATATCTTCCTTAAGAGCTTGGCATGAAACTTCCTTCTTCTGCCCTGACTCATAAGATTTACATGTCATCAGAGACTCCAGCCCCTTCATTTTGTGGATGCGGAAATCGAAGTATTAAATGATTTGTCCAAAACAACAGAACATAGTTTGAATGCTGAGCTAGCATTCAAACCCAGGTCTTCTGATTCCAAATCCAAAGCTCTTTCCACTATTAGACCATGTTGCCTCTCAGCCTTCCCAGTTGTTAATTATCTGTTCATTACTATGTTCCTTGTTCCAATTCCCCCAATATGGATTGATCCTAGGTAAAACTGTGAAGCAGACAAAGTTTCCTTTTGGCACTGTTCCTAAGTCCCTCCCCTTCCCATCTTTCTTTTCATTGTTCTCTTTGCTCCTTCCATTTCAGCAACTGAAAAAGTGCTAGGGAAAATCTTCAGGGAAGACCGTGCAAGAGGGAACAGGCAAATATGTTGTTCTTTGGACATCTACCAATTCCTTTCCTTAATCAAAGCTAATCTGTTAGCCTTCCATTCCCTTGAAACTCTGCTGTCTTCCGGGTGACAGCTAATTATTGGATCAACTACCCCATAAAGTGTTTTTAAATGAATGGCAAATCTGCAAATGTCTAAAAAGAGGCAGCAGAAAGAACACTGGACTTGGAATCCAAGGGCCTATTATAAGCCATGTGACCTCAAGCACGCCACTTAATCTCACTGAGATTTGTAAAAATTTCTTTTGTCAAATAAGGGGTAATCATATTTGCCCTATCTCCCTCACAGGTTTGTTGTGAGGAAGGTGCTTTATAAATTGTAACCACTCTATGATTAAAATATTAAAATTAAATAAAAATTTTCCTAGAATATATTATTATATTTTAAATCAGTGGTTCTCAACCTTCCTAATGCCATGACCCTTTAATACTCATATGTGGGCACATCTGCATGTGGGCAGACCCACCTGGAGACAGACAGAGGAGCAATGTCTCAGTTCCTAAGACCATTGGAAATGTGTTTTCCGATGGTTTTAGGCAACCCCTATGAAAGGGTCGTTTCACCCTCAAAGGGGTCGCGACCCACAGGTTGAGAACCACTCTTTTAAATGATGCTATTCTTCTCTGTAAGTTTATTATATTTAGTCTTTATTGCACTGTGCCACAAAAGAAATGATGATAGCTTTGGGACAAAGCTTCTAGATGTGTCCCGTCAAGCCACTGTATGGTCACAGGTACACTGCATAGACACAGAGTGGTGCTATGTGACAACCAGACAGGACCTGACTTCACAAATGCAAGTACCAGTTTATTATGAACAATGTAAATCTTCATTTGATTGTGTTCTAGGCAGTTCTGTTTTAGTAAAATTCTCAAATGAATGGAAGGGAGAAGGGCTTTGGTTTTACTGGGAGAAAAAAATCCAATGTCCTTTTACATTTCATATATATGTATATGTATATGTGTGTAGTTATGTGTTTGTATATGTATGTATGTATCTACACATACATCTCCTGTATTGTATATAATATATACATTTATACATACACATGCATAAACACATATACATGCATACAACACATGTATATATGTTTATAGGTATAAGTACATATAAAATATACACATGAACAAGTAAATACAATAAATACATAATAGGTATTTAATAAATAAATATATAAAAATAAATACAATAGGTATAATATAAAAAGAAAATTTATATATGTATATGAACATATACACAGATGCATGTCCCTATGTGCACAAATACACACACACACATTGTATCTGGAATAGCAGCTAGAGAGCTGGCCTCAAAGCTGGGAAAACCTGGGTCCAAGTTCTACCACTTGTGGGCAGGTTCTGTGCCTCTGGGCAATTCATTCAACATCTTAGTGCCCTCTGGGTGACTCTATAAGACTTTAAGTTGCAGAGATGATGCAGACTGAACTTGGTGAAAAAGTGTCTTTGTCTGAGAATGCCCCACATTAATGAAAATACAAGGCTTGTTCTTATTTTGGTGTGTCTGATATACACAAGAAGGCTGTAATCATATGTAAAATAATTCATTTAGATAGTATTTCAGAATTTACAAAGTACCTCCCTTAGAGACCCTGTATGACCCTGGACAAGTTACCATATTTGCCTTAGTCTCCTCTTCTGTAAATTGGGAGTAATAGTAGCACCTGCCTCACAGAGTTGTGGTGAGGGATAAATGAGATAATAATGATAAAGTACTTAGCATAATGCTTGGCACATAGTAGACACTATGTAAATGTTAGCTATCATTACTATTATCATCAACATCATCAGTATAGCTAGTTCAAAGTTCATTATTCCCATTTTACTCAAGAAGAAACTTCGATTCAATAAATCACTTAACTAGCATGTATTAAGGAACCTCACTGCTGGGTGCTGGGTATACAAATAGGAGAACAAGACAATCACTGCCCTCAGCTGTGGTAGTGGAATGAGCGCTGGATTAGGAGTGAGGGCACTTGGGTTCACATTCTGGCTCTTCTGCTTCCTACTCATGTGACCTTGGGCAAGTCATCTAACCACTCTGGGTCTCAGTTTCCTAATCTGTGAAATGAGAAGATTGGAGTAGACCGCCTCCAATGTCCCTTCAACCCCAAATCTGCATCACTGTGAACTGAGAAATTGTCTATTCCTGTGGTCTCAACAACAAATGTCAGCTCTGAGTCTTAAGACTTAGACTTCTGATTTCAAATCCAGTGGCCATTCTCATTAATGTATTGTCCTGCAATCCTGTGTTCTAGTGACACTGAGCTGCTCCTTGTCCATATACAGTGTACAAATTAGGGCAAAGTCTCCAGCTCTTTCTTTTGTGCCCAGTAAACCAAGTTCCTAGATCTGAAGTTCATAGTTTCAGCCTGTACATTTGTAAATTAACAGATTTAAAAATGGATAGTAGATGGCAGCAGAAATCCCCATGTTATTTTCTTTCCTTGTGAGTGGTAAAGTCCAGATGGAGCTGGAAAAGATGTGTGTGTGTACATGTGCATAAATTTCTGTGTCTCTTTGGCTAGTGTCCAGTATTATTCTCTCATACAGCGTGTATTAGGTGACTGGTTTCAGAGTCCATAGATCTGTCATGACCTGTCTGCTGAGAGGGCATCTGGAATGTGTTCTATCCCTCTACACTATTTCCTATTTATCGAAAAGGATGCGGACTTTTATGTCCCATAGCTTTGTATGAAAACTGCTAAAATTCAGCTGAATAGCTCGTATTCACTCTCACAAAACCTGGAGTCTGAAAAAAAAAAAAACCCAACAACCTGGAACTCAGATTTCCCATGTCACACTGTGTGGTATTTCTCAGTCCTTCTCCACCATCAGGTCGACTTTTCCATATCAACTTAGTGAAAAGCAAAAATGAATGTGCTAATTGCATGACAACACTTCCCTAATTTAAACATTGTTATCTGTCTCATAGATGTGAAAAATCAAGGACGTAACATATTTCATGTAAAGTCCATCAAGATAGAAACAACATTTTGAAAAGGCTTCCCCCTCGGCTCCGCTGGACCAGGGGCCAAGCATCATATGCATTTGAAAATAGAAAAATGTGCATGTTTATGAGGTGAAACCAGAGAATGAGCACAAGTTGTCTACTATACAGTGGGGGAGGAAAAGGGGAGAATATTCCTTGCTAAAAACATTTTTTCCCTACCTCTTCCCCCAATACAGAATAATGAACTACAAAGTAGACTGGACTATTTAATGGAAACACAGCCCAAGACCGAAGTGGAAACCAGAGAGATTGGAGTAGGCTGTGATCTACTACCCAGGTATTTATGGATTTCTTATCTTCCTAAAAAAGTGTTCCTCAGTGACCAGAAACAAACAAACAATCTTACACCCTATTTCTACCTCAAGGGCAATCAGATGGTGTAGTGGATAGAGCACTGGGCCTGGAGTCAGGAAGACTCATCTTCCTGAGTTCAAATCTAGTCTTAGATACTTATTAGTTGTATGACCCTGGGCAAGTCACTTAACTCTATTTGCCTCAGTTTCCTTATCTGTAAAATGAACTGGAGAAGGTAATGGAAAACCATTCCTTTATCTCTTCTAGAAGAGCTGGGTTGAAATATTATCCCTGATGCTTCCTACCATTTGATCTGGGGCCAGTCTATTTTATTAGCCCTCAATTTCTTCATCTGTAAAATTAGGGAGTTGAACTAGATGGCCTCCTTTCTAGTTCTATATTTATGATCCTATGTTCCTATCCTCCTTCCTCTCTATTCCCACTGTACTCCATCCCCCCCCCCAAAAAAACCCCAAACATTCAGCAGCATCAGTAAATATAGCCTTTGTAGGGTTTTTAACAAAAAACAAGCTTGTGTTTTTCCTACTAAAGACAGATGAGGAATTGTGAGTGAGCAGTTGTTCCTACCAGGATTTCTTTCTTTCTGTGAGCACTTTTTACGTGAACTATCCCAGGAACACTGCTAGATCTTTCTGTAAACAGAAGCATGGGAAGGTGGGAGTTTGGAAGCAGTTAGCAAAAATGTTGTAACAATCACCTCTTATTCCGGGGTGTGTGGGGAGTGGGGGGAATTGGTCCATTTTAGTACAATGCATCTGATTTTTATTTCTGATATTCATAACACTTTTGGGTTAAGTAACCAATGAGTCCATTAAACAATCAAATTTAGACATGAAGATAGGTCGTACAATCACAGGTACAGAGCAGGAAAGGATCTCAGAGTCTAAGTCTATTCCCCTCATCTTACCAGTGAAGTGGGGCTCAGAGACATTAAGTGATTTGCCCAGTAAGTGTAAGAGATAATATTTGAATTATATCTCCTTGACTTAAGTTTAGCACTCTGTCCGTTGTAGCATACTGTGAGCTCTACTGTGGTTGATTCATCAGTCTCAAGACTTGTGTTTTAAGCTGCCCAGTTGTCGATCCATTCTATTTGGCTCAATGAGTGACCTGCAAAGAGTTGATACAGTTGTGTTTTGAGATACTGGTGATTCTCCTTGCTGCAAAATGGAAGGATATCTAGGTGACTTAGCCAGTCTTTTTAGAGCCAGCCAGTCAATCAGAAAACGTGTTAAGTTATTGTGATTATAAAAGGAGTCACAATCCCTTCCCACAAGGATCTTATAATTTGCCACCAGTTCAGTAATTAAGTGCCTACTATGTGTAAAGCAGTGCTAGGCACCAGATACAAAGACAATACAAACTAATTACTGTCCATATACAACATGCACACAGATATTTAAGACAAAGTATATAGAATATGATTAATAGATGCTATCAAATACATAAAATGAGATTATATACATAAGGTACTTTTTTAACCCTTAAAACACCATATGTACTGTTTTGTCATTTCAGTTGTGTCTGACTCTCAGTTACTCCATTTGAGATTTTCTTAGAAAAGATACTGGAGGGATTTGCTATTTTCTTCTGCAGCTCATTTTATGGTAAGGAAACCAAGGCAAACAAAGTTAAGTGACTTGCCCAGGGTCACACAGCTAGTTAGTGTCTGAGATCAGATTTGAACTCTCCTAACTCCAGGTTTAGTGCACTATCCACTGTATCACCTAACTGCCCCACTATATATATTAGCTATTCTTAAATGTCATTGTTATTTTTAGAAAGTGATATAATTTCAAGAGAGAGAGTTTGATATGAAAGAGGTCAATGCTAGCTGTTTTATCTTGCTCCATTTATGCTTACATGATACATGAATTACCATTTAAATGTACATTTTATACCATACATTTGACCAGGATTGCATCTATTCTCCATATAGCCTCCATATTACAGGTATCTCTTATTTACATTTTCTAGCTTCATTTTTGACTTGTTTCTCCAGCATCTTATCTACTGTTTTTTCTGTTTTCAGTTATCCTCCTTGATTTCTGATTGTGTTTATTTCAACTGGTCATTTGTGTTTCCAAAGGAATTCATAGGCCTGGCACCTCGAGCCCTTGTTTGACAACCTTGTTTGTACTGCTTGTCTCCTTGCAAAATGTGGGATTTTTTATTATCCTCACATAATTAAAAGGAAATATAAACAGAGTTTGAGTCTGTGCATCACGAATATATAGTACCAAGTGCACAATAAAAGTTTATCAGAAAATAAGGACTGACCATGGGCAAGAACTGTTTTTGAAATCTAAATCTTGGCCACTTTCCTTTCCTTTTCTTCCTCCCCTCCCCCCCCCCCCCCCAAAGTACCCAAGTGGCTTAGTCTGCACTAATTGACTGCCTAATAAATCCTGTTTGGCTAAGAGGAATACAAAACTATGCCTGAAGCCAATAAATTGTTTGTTTTTAAATTCCCACACTTTAACTTAAAATAAAATCAGCCTTTCAATTTGTGTGCCAAAGTTTAGCCTGAAGCTAACTTTTATGGTTAAGTTATGGAACCACAAATCGGTTTTCATAATGGAAGTGCTGACAGACCCATAATTTATGTTAGTAGTGAAGCTGGAAGCCACTTTAGTATCTAAAAGCAGCTTTTACATAAGTTTCATATTCAGTTTCCCCCGAGCTACATCATAGTGACCTAACTGCCTTGGTCATTCAGTGGTAGATGTTGAAAGCATGTACAGTGAGCTACATTTTTTTAATTTCCTAAAATTTCATATTCTTCTGGATTTTTAATATGACTCAGGGATGTCAGGTGATAGGCCCCAAGTTGTTCTTAACATTCTAATGTGTTTTGTGGTTAATATTCTGGCTCCAAACTAACATGTGTCAGAGAATGTTTTATAGCCCCTTTTTTCAAAACCAACTTACTTGATCCATTTTTATCATTATTAAAATTGTCACATTTTTAAGACTGATTTTTGGCTATTTTTATTTCTTACCAGAAACTAATAAGGAAAATAAAAATGAACTTGATTTTAGAGAAAAGGTTACTATGTTGTACAGAATATATCCTATAGCCATAAAAGAAAATTATATTAATGATAGACTTATGACTGAAAGGGACATTTAGTGCTACCACTTTGCAGATAGGAAAATTGAGGCCTGTGGATCTTAAGTGATCTTCCTAATATCAAACAGGTAGTAAAGTACTTTGAAAAAGAAAAATGCATAAATATATACTGAAAAATAACAGTGATTACATACTTTTACAAGTCATATTTGGAGAAAAAAATTCTAGCTTTTTTTGGATTGATAGTGTATTTTAAAAAATAGGATAAATCAGTCTTTATCTTCCTTAATTTCTCTGCATTTGAAATCATTGTCCCTCTGGCTTTTTAATAAACTCTCCTTCATTGTTTTCCCTGACATTAAACACTTATCTTTCTCCTTCTCTAACTGTTCCTTGTCTGCCTCCTTTGCCAGATATTCTCCTTCCTCATGGCTATAATTATTGACATCTTGGAAAGTTCTTTCCTCAGCCCTTATCTGTTTACTCTCTCTTTATTTTCTCCTTCCATAGTCTCATTGACTAAGAGCTTCAACTATCACTTCTATAGGTATTATTTCTATATCTGTATCTCTAGTACTACCTCACATTTGTTCCTGCTGGAAATTTATGCCTAGATGGTCTGCCAATACACCTCAAACTCAGTATATCTAAAGTTGAGGTTATCACTGTCACTCCTAACTGATCTCTCTGCCTCTGGTCTCTTTCCTCTTTGATAACCCATCAGGCCACCCTCTGATTAATTTTCTTAAATCATTATTTTTGTCATGTTATTTCTTTGCTCATAAACCTTCAAGGGTGGGGGAGGTTCCTCATTACTTAGAAAATAAAGTTCAATCTTTTTAGCTTGGCATTAAGACCATCCACAATTTGAACTCAGAGTACATTTCTAAAATTATTTTCAACTAGTCTGGTGTATATGTTCAATTGTTCTCAGTTTTATCTGATTCTTCATAACCCCATTTGGGATTTTCTTGGCAAACATACTGGAATGACTTGCCATTTTCTTCTCCAGTTCATTTTACAGATGAGGAAATTGAAGTGGACAGGGTTAAGTGACTTGCACAAGGGTCTAATGGCTAGTAAGGGTCGAAGGCCAGATTTGAGCTCAGGAAGATGAGCTTTCCAGGCCTGGCATTCTATCCACTGTGTCACCCTTTACCCTAGTTGACCCTTGTATTCTAGTCAGAACGGTATTTTGTCATTTCCTGAGCAGATGTCCAGCTCCATACCTCTACTTGTGCCATTCCTTAATGGTACATGGAAGGCTTCCTACACCTCCTTCCTTCTCCATCTTCATCCGTCTAATTGCCACCTATTTCAGAAAACCTTCTCTGATCAGTCCCATTAGAAGTGACCTCTCTTTTGTTTTTTTTACAACAAAAGCAAGAAGCATATATGAAACTTTTTCTTCATAGTCTGAACAGTGTGAAAGGTTCTGTAGACAAAAAGTGAAAAAGAATGTCTGCCCTAAAGGAGCTTACATTCTACTGTGGAACATCTTTTGTACTTTGTAACACTCACTGATCATGTACTGGCCTGAAGTTTTGTTAATTGTGTACATGTTCCAGCTACAGTATCTCTGTATCCCACAACATAGAAAGATGGAAGGAAGGGAGAAAGGGAGGGAGGGAGGAAGAAAGGAAGGGAGGAAAGTAGGGAGGGAGAGAGGAAGGAAGGAAGCTAAAGAAGGGAGGAAGGAAAAGAGAAAGGAAGGAAGGAAAGGAGAAATAAAGAAAGGGAAATTAAAGGGAGGAAAGGAAAGAAGAAAGAAAGAAGGGAGAGAGGAAAGAAGGAAGGATTAAAGCCATCAGAGGCCATGAAACTCAAAATCTTTATTTATTCAATTATCTGGGCACATAATTGAGCATCCTTAAATTTAATCTACATTTCTACAGAAAAGCGAGAAAACATTTAGATAGCCCATGTATAAGCTCTCTCTTTATGTACTTCCCTACCAGGGAAGTCAATCTCAGGGGGGAAAAAATGAACTTTTTTTTAAAGATACTACTTATTGTAAACCAGCATGTCACCAGAGAGAATGTAGCTCCTCATCTGCTTTCGGTAGCCAGATGACAACCTTGCTTTTTGTTAAAATGTTATGTGTTTATTTACTTATTCTGATTTTTTTGGGGGTGGGGGGGTTAGAATTTGGATGTGTGTGTGAAAGCTGAAAGCTAGAGATATAAAAAAATAATAGATTAAAAGTGCCAAAGCATATTATACAACATGCCTAAAATTACATCTTAAAGTTAGCTATTCATGAAATCTGTTTTTCTCTCATTTTCAACTCAAAGGGGAAAAAAAAGCAATGAAAATAAGATGAAACAAAAATACCAAAGTCCCTTATTGCCTGTTCTGGAAAGACAGCTTTGTGAAACCTCATTCTGAAGGTCTACTCCCATAGCTATTTCCTCATTTTATGGCCTTTAGGATATTGTTGCTCAAGACAGTTTTTGCTATGTGTATTTTCCACTACTTTAATAAGTCATTAAATTTCAAGGGGAATGTCCTTTCCATGGAAAGTCATCAAATGTACTAGGAGGTTGACTTTGCCCTTCCTAACTTTTTTTTCTTTTTCGTTTCTTAGTCAAACAATTAGGACTCGAGAAATTGTAAGACCTGCAAGAAACTATGCACCATATGCAAGAGTAATGGAATTAACTATGAAGAAAGCTGTAACTGAAGCAGACCAATAAGTACATTCATTTCAGAGGAATAAATGCATTGGGACTGCAGCATGAATTCTGGAGAGGATGGATGTCACTTCCTTGATCCACACATTTGCATCAATGAGAATTAGAGTTGCTACAAAGTTAGCTTTCCTTTTGGGAGCCTAAAGATGGAAAGTCAGGTGGGGGTTGGGAGAGTTGGGTAGGAGGAAAGAAGCCTGAAGTGCAATATGTCATATTTCGAACACTAAGCCCAAACATGCTTATACGCAGTGTCTACTGTGACTTTCTATGTACCCACTAAAGTTTTGTTAGTGGGATACACTTACATCTGTAATTTTATTAGGTTAGGGCTGTTGATAGAGGAAAGGGGCATTAATCAACAAGTGATTTGTGTTTTTTATGCCAGGATCACTTGTTACATACACTATGGCAATCAGATGCTGGTGACTGCTGGCCACAGATGTCTGTCTGCTGAAGGCTTGGTATTTCACATGAGCCCCTGTGAAGAATGATTCTAATGCCTGGGCAGCCATCTTAAATCTGGATTCTGGAGCTCCAAAGTCCTTTGCTGTTCATTTGTGCCTTGTATCTTTATCAGGCCAACTGAAATCACCATATTTATTTCTACCTATGAGCATTTTTCTTTCTCATTTCAACCTAAAAGACAATTTTGTGTATTAAAATCTTACTAATTTAAGTTTTCAATAACAATTGATGTTTTTTTCTTAAATGAATATTTTATTCAAGCATATAGTATCTTGGTATTATAACCCCCTCATGCATTTATTTAATAAACTCTATATATTTTGTTCTATTGATTAGTCCTTAGTGCTTCATTTGTGTCCATTTTAAAAGGGCAAGGAGCAGAGGAAGAAAATCAAATAAAGCTTACCATAAAGCAAAAACAAGGATTTAGATTAGTGAGGTCTTTGAGAGCAAGATCAATCTCAAGACAAGGTCTTTAAAATTATTGTAATACAAAAAGCTTTCCCGCTTTAATTTAGTTACTCGGTTCTATTAAAAAAAAAAAGCAAAACATTGTTATAGAGAATGATATCATAGGAGGAAGTCCATTTCCACAGGGACTATACAGTAGTATAGGTGCTCAGCTGGCTAATATGAAATGCTAGAATGAGGTTTGGTTACAACATGACACAACAATAATTCTTATTGTGAAACAGTGTTGGACAGGTTTTGTCTATTCTCTGTCTCCTCCAAAGTGTTGTATACATTTGGAAAGGACCTCAGAAGGCATGTAGCCCAACTCCCTCATTTTACAGATGAGGCAATTAAGGCCCAAAAAGGTTAAGTGACTTATCTAAGAGCACCCAGGTAGTAAACAACAGTCAAGACTTGAGCCCAGTTCCTTTGAGTATAATCCAGTAAACTTCCTACTACATTGCCTTTTTTAAAAAGGAGAGAATAGTGTTAAACCATCAGTATTAAATAACACCAAATTTTTTATTATTTATGCTTATGGAAGGGACACAGTGAGAAAAGATAGGTGATGACTGATAAGCAGTACATTATCAGCTGGGGGAAACTAGCCCTGGGACTGGGCGATAGTGAAATCAACCCTAGGACTAGCCATGTGCCACTAGACTAGAGAATAACTAAGATCTTGTTTGCACAGCAAGTCACTAGCCTAGAACTATGGTAGGCAGGGAGCCAGTTGCATGGTCTGCTTATTCAGGTCGTCTTAGTAATCATCTGAACCTAGCACATAAATTCTGTCGAGTGAGAGACAGAAACTTTCATTTGGTCCATTGAACTTCTCACATTCCCCTAGCTCTCTTTTATTCCCTTAAAATACAAATCTAGACATTTAAAAATGAATAGACAAACGCAAATGTCAAAGATTATCTTAAAATTAGCAGGATACCAGGGAATGCCCCTCGGCATTAAAGTAATTTTGTTACTAAGTGTACATATGGGTGTGTGTGTGTGTGTGTGTGTGTGTGTGTGTGTATGTGTATGTGTACACATACACACATATGTACACAAATATACACACATACAATTTCATATATATGTGTGTGTGTGAAAGGTTATTATTTTGCCAATTTTCAATTGTGAAAAGCTACAAATATCAAATATTAGTAAGCTCCATTTAGAGATACTACTGAGGACACTTAGGAGGAATTGACATTTAAGTATAACTGGATTAAAAGACGATGTTGTTTTTAGGTCTTTTGACAAAAGGTTAATGCTAAGGCATAAAGAATCTCAAACCCCCTACCAATTACGTTCTAAAGGGATTTTTTTTAAAAGACACATTTATCAACATCTTCTTTTGTGTTTAGTAGAGTTCAAAATTTGAGGAATAAATTCAAACATGACTTTTCTAAGCACAGTAAAATCTGTATCTAGGAATTTATTTTAAGGATCTTAATATGATACAAACCCTCTGTTCTAGTCCAACAGACTCTACAAATGTGAAAACACCCCTCAATCGGGGCCTGCCTACATATTCCTTTGTGGAACACAAGTTGGCTTTTCTCAATCTTGGATAGGCTTGTGTTGTGATTTATCAGTATTCTCAAAGTGAGGGGCCCACTGAACATAGATATTGGGAGAGTCTCAGTGTCCTAAGGGGAACATATAAAACAATGAGTAGGAATAAAGATTTAAGCGATTGCTCCAAAGCATACCAACTTGAAACAGAAATATTAGTAATTTGCATTATTATTCTCATTTATGCTTTATAAAGTGTTAACATACATGGTATCACTCAATCCTCAAACAGCTCTGTGAGGTCCTAGCTATTATTCCCATTTTTTGTTTGAATTGTTTTTCTAAATAAGTTAATTAATTTATGTTTAGTTTTCCACACTCACTTCCATAAATTTTAAGTTTATTTATTTATTTAAGTCCCCCTCTCTTCCCTCCTTCCTCCCCAAGATGGGATGCAATCTGATATCGGCTTTACATATACATTCCTATTAAATATATTTTTCACATTAGTTCTGTTGTATAAAAGAATTAGAATGAATGGGAGGAACCATAAGAAAGAAAAAAACAAAACAAAACAAAATAGTCTGCTTCACTCTGCATTCAGACTCCATAGTTCTTTCTCTGGATGTGGATGGCATTTTCCATCATGAGTCTGTTGGAATTGTTTTAGGTCCTTGTATTGCTGAGAAGAGCTAAGTCTATCAAAGTCAGTCATTGCACTCTGTGGCTGTTACTGTGTATGATGTTCTCTTGGTTCTGCTCTCTTCACTCAGCATCAGTTTATGTAAGTCTTTTCAGACTTTTCTGAAGTCCACCTGTTCATCATTTCTTATGGGACAATAGTATTCCATTACATTCATATACCACAACTTGTTCCATTATTCCCCAATTGACAGGCATCCCCTCAATTTCCAGTTCTTGGTCACCACAAAAAATAGCTGCTATAAATATTTTTGTACATGTGGGTCCTTTTCCCATTTTTTATGATCTCTTTGGGATACAGCCCTAGAAGTGGTATTGCTGGGTCAAAGAGTATGCACATTTTTATAACCCTTTGGGCATACTTCCAAATGGTTCTCCAAAATGGTTGGATCAGTTCACAACTTCACCAACAATGAATTAGTGTTCTAATTTTCCCACATCTTCTCCAACATTTATCATTTTCCTGTTTTGTCATGTTAACCAATCTGACTGGTGAAATGTGGTATCTTAGAGTTGTTTTGATTTGCATCTCTAATCAATAGTGATTTAGAGCATTTTTTTTATGTGACTATAAAGAGCTTTAATTTCTTCCTCCGAAAACTGCCTGTTCATATCTTTTGACCATTTATCAGTTGGGGAAGGACTTATATTCTTATAAATTTGACTCAATTCTCTACATATTTTAGAAATGAGACCTTTATCAAAGACACTAGTTGTAAAAATTCTTTCCTAGTTTTTTGCTTCCCTCCTAATCTTGATTACATTAGCTTTGTTGAAAAACTTTTCAATTTAATCTAATCAAAATTATCCATTTTGCATTTCATAATGTTCTCTATCTCTTGTTTGGTCATAAATTCCTCCATTCTCCATAAATCTGACAAACTGTTCCTTGCTCCCATAATTTGCTTATAGTATAAACCTTTATATCTAAATCATGTACCCATTTGGATTTTATTTTGGTATATAGTAACAGATGCTGGTCTATGCCTATTTCCTGCCATACTATTTTCCAGTTTTCCTAGCAGTTTTTGTCAAATAGTGAGTTCTTATCCCAGAAGCTGGGGTCTTTCATTTATCAAACAGTAGATTACTATAGTCATTGACTACTGTGTCTTGTGTACCTAACCTATTCCACCCCTTTATTTCTTAGTCAGTACCAAGTAGTTTTGATGATTGATACTTTATAATAAAATTTAAGATCTGGTGTGGCTAGGTTACCTTCCCTAGCATTTCTTTTCATTAATTCCCTTGATATTCTGGACCTTTTGTTCTTCCAGAGGAATTTTGTTATTATTTTTTCTAGCTCTATAAAGTCATTTTTGGTAGTTTGATTGGTATGGTATTATCCCCATTTTGAAGATGCAGAAATTGAGACTCAAGGAAATTAAGTAAGCTAGTCTAGTATCACACGGTGACTCTAAATCCAGCATGTTTTCCACTAACCCAGACGCCTTGGCACACTTGGGGCCCAGACAATTTTGAGTTCCAATTTTTTTCCATCTCTCCCTCCCCTGCCCTTCTCTCTTTCTAAAATGGTAAGCAATTTGATATGTTATATATGCACAATCTTGTAAAATATATTTCCATATTAGTCATAGTTGTGAAAAAAGAAACAGACCCAAAGGGAAAAAAGCCTTGAAAAAATAAAGTAAAAACAATATGCTTGGATTTGTATTCAGATTTCATCAGTTCTTTCTCTGAAAAGCGTTTTCCATCATGAGTCTTTTGGAATTGTCTTGCATCATCATATTGCTGAGAAGAGCTAAGTCAATCATAGTTAATCACCACACAAGGTTGCTATTATTATGTACAATGTTTTCCTGGTTCTGCTCACTTCACTCAGCATCTGTTCATGTATGTCTTTCCAGGTTTTTCTGAAATCTGCCTGCTCATCATTTCTTTTTCTTTTTTCTTCTTGTTTAGTATTTTATTTTTCCCCAGTTACATGTAAAGACAATTTTTAACATTAATTTTTAAATCTTTGAGTTCCAAATTCTCTTCCTTTCTTCCTCCCCATCATCCCTCCCAATTGGGAAGCCAAGCAATTCGATATAGGTTATACATGTGTAGTCATGCGAAACATATCCATAAGGCATGCTGTGAAAGAAAACATAGACAAAAATTCTCAAGAAAAATAAAGTGAAAAAAGTATGCTTCAATCTGTATTCAGACACCATCAGTTCTTTCTCTGTGGATGGATGGCATTTTTCATCGTAAGTCCTTCAGAGTTGTCTTGGATTGTTGTATTGCTGAGGATAGCTAAATCATTTCACCAGCTTAATCTTACAATATTGCTGTTACTTTGCACATAGTACATTTTACTGTGCATCAGCCCATGCAAGTCTTTCCAGCTTTATCTGAGAGCATCTTCCTCATCATTTCTTATAGTACATCAGTATTCCATCATAATCACATGCCACCACTTGTTCAGTCATTCCCCAATTGATGGGCATCTCCTCAATTTCTAATTCTTTGCCCCCAGAAAAGAGCTACTATAAATATTTTTGTACATATAGGTCCTTTTCCTTTTTGTTTTTTTATCTCTTTTGGGATACAGACCGTGTGGTGGCATTTCTAGGTCAATAGTCTTTTGGGCATAGTTCCAAATTGCTCTACAAAATGGTTGAATTAGTTCACAATTCCACATATTAATGTCTCATTTTCCCACTCATCACTTCTTATAGCACAATAGTATTCCATACATTCATATGCTACAACTTGTTCAGCCATTCCCAAATTTGTGGACATTCCCTCAATTTCAAATTTTTTTGCCACCATGAAAAAAAAACTGCTATAAATATTTTAGACAGAAGTTCTTAATCTTTTTAATGTCATGGGCCACCTTGGCAATATGGTGAAGCCTAAGGATCCATTCTCTGAATAAGGTTTTTAAATGTGGAAAATACATAGAATTACAAAGGAAACCAAATTTATTTAGATACAGTTCAAATGACCTGAGTTCAAATCCAGCCTCAAATAATTACTAGTTTTGTGACCCTGGGCAAGTCACCTTGTAGATCCTGGTCTATCTTTAACTGTAAATTGAGAATAACAACATCTACCTCCCACAGTTGTGAGGATCAAATGAGATCATATCTTCAAAGCACTTAGCACACTGCCTGGCATATGGGAGGTGCTGCATAAATGCTTGGTCCCTCCCTCTTCTCTATCTGGAAAGAACTTAGAAGTGCTCTAGTCTATCTCCCTTATACAGATGAGGAAATTGAGGCCCAGAGAAATAGAAGTGGCCTACCAAGGTTGTACTGAATAGGAGATAACCAAGGCCACACAGCTAGTAAAGGTTCTAGGTAGGATTTGCACACAGGTCTCCCTCCAGAACTCTTTCAAGAAAGTATCTTCAATCACAAAAAAGTGTTCATAAGGGTTAGAAGTCTGTTCAGTTTTAAACTATGTTCTACTTTTACCACTATTATAATGACCTTCGGTGCATTTTTCTATTTTCTTGAAAGGACTTTTGATAAAAATGCTACAGGGGCTTTAAAAAATATGATGGTGTACGAAGAGGCTATCCTTTAAAATTCCAAAATATCGTTAGGACTGATATGAATATTCTCATAGAAGGAAAAGAGTTGAAAGTGCAACTCAAATTTCCGTAGTTACAGTTAAACCTGGAAAAATTCCGAACCACCTAAAAAGAAAGAAGATATCAAGACATTTCAGTATTATGAGCACATGGAAAAAACAGAAATAATTTTTACAGATTAAGAAGCAAGAAGTGAATGCAGGTTTCTGTATTGGATTGGCATATGATTTTGCCCTATACTATCTGGTCAGAACTGTGAGTCAAAGGTAAAAATACCCAATTATGCCCCTATCAAGACAGACTGGAGAAGGTCTGACTCTTCCTTGGTTTGCCAAGGTGCCTGAAATATCTACATTTAGCACTGTGATTTTTACAAAAGAGACCCTGTAAAAATGAAAATGTTACTTTAAGATGAAGCAGTCAAGTGTCATGAAGCATAGTGCAGTCACTGGACCTGGAGTCAGGAAGATCTGAGTTCAAACGCAATCTCACACATACTCATTGTGTGATTCTGGGCAAGACATATAGCCTCTGTTTGCCTCAGTTTCTTTACCTATAAAATGGGGGAAATAATAGTACCTTCCTCCCAGATTGTTGTAAGGATCAAATGAGGTAATAATTGTAAAGCACTTAGCATAATGCCTGGCAAGTAGTAAGTGTTAGACAGGGTGTCCCTAATGTCTGGACACATAGGAAGTCTCATTATGCATATTTGCAGGAAATGAAATGACTGAAACTTTCAACATTTTATTTAATTAGCATAAATTTTAGCCATGACCATTTCATATGGAATAAAAGCTTTTGTTAGCTATTGAGGACTATTTTCCATATTAATGAGATTAATTAAATTAAATTAATTAATGCTATTTCCTATGTGTCTACTATGTCTTCCCTATGAAATCTCATTTATGCTACTTAAATAAAATGTTGTTGGAAATTTCATTCATTGTGCCATACCAATCAATCTACCAAAAAATCACTTTATAGAACTAGAAAAAATAGTGATGAAATTCATTTGGAAGAATGAAAGGTTCAGAATATCAAGGCAATTAACGAAAAGAAATGCTAGGGAAGGTGGCCTAGCCTTACCAGATTTTAATCTGTATCATAAAGCAGCAGCAGTTATCAAAACCACTTGGTACTGGCTGAGGAATAGAGTAGTGGATCAATGGAATAGATTGGG
>CM053589.1:83121105-83164379 GCA_028646515.1 Pseudochirops corinnae
CAAAGACTCCAGTTTTTGGGATAAGAACTTACTATTTGACAAAAACTGCTGGGAAAATTGGAATACAGTATGGCAGAAACTGGGCATAGACCATCATCTAACACAGTATACCAAAGCCAAATCTAAATGGGTACATTATCTAGGTATAAAGGCTGATACCGTAAGCAATCTGAGAAAGCAAGGAATAGTTTACCTGTCAGATTTATGGAGTAGGGAAGACTTTATGACCAAAGAAGAGTTGGAGAGCATTATAAAATGCAATATGGATAATCTTGATTACATTAAATTGTAAAGTTTCTGTACAAACAAAGCCAATGTAACCAAGATTAAGAGGGAAGTGGGAAAATGGGAAAGAATATTTACAACCAGTGTCTCTGATAAAGGCCCCATTTCTAAAATATACAGGGAATTAAGTAAAATCTATAAGAATACAAGTCATTCCCCAATTGATAAATGGTCAAAGGATATGAACAGGCAATTTTCAGAGGTAGAGATTAAAGATATCTATAAGCATAAGAAAAAAATTCTCTAAATCACTATTGATTCGAGAAATGCAAATCAAAACAACTTTGAGGTACCACGTCTCTCCAGCCAGATTGGTTCAGATGACAAAACAGGAAAATGACAAATGTGGAAGAGGATGTGGAAAAATTGGAACACTAACGCATAATTGATGGTGCTGTGAACTGATATAACCATTCTGGAGAGCAATCTGGAACTATGCCCAAAGGGCTATAAATAATTGCATACCCTTTGACCCAGTAATACCACTTCTGGGGTTGTATCCCAAAGAGATCATAGAAGTGGGAGGAAGACCCATATGTACAAAAATATTTATTGCAGCCCTCTTTGTGGTAACAAAAAACTGGAAATTAAGGGGATGTCCATCAATTGGGGATTGGCTAAACAAATGGCTAAACATGAATGTAATGGAATACTATTGTGCTATAAGAAATGGGGAGGAGATGGACTTCATATTCACCTGGAGAGGCTTATATGGACTGATGCTAAGTGAGAAGAGCAGAATCAGGAGAAATGTATACACAATCACAGACACATCGTATGTGTGACAACCTATTCCTGTCAGTGGGATCATGGGTAAGTCATGTAGTCTCTCTGAGCCCTGCTTTCCTAATATGTAAAATAGGAATAATAATGCTTGCACTGGCTGCCTCCCAGGATTACAATCAAGCGATTGCCGTGTAATCCCTATCAAATGCTCAGATGTTACAAAGCAGGGAAAGATGAATAATGCATTGGATGTCAGAGACAGAATCTTTAAAGGTCTCCATAGGCTAGAACATTGGACTGAACTGAATAAGATAAGATTTAATGGGGATAAATGTATTGTCTTACACTTGTGTTGCGAAAATTACTTTACAAGTACAAGATGTGTAAATTGTAGCTAGATACCAATTATTCTGATAAAACTCTGAGGAATGTAATGGATTTCAAGTTGAATATTAATCAATAGGATGGTTTGATAGTTAAAAAAAACATAGCTAGCACATTTCTAGGTTTCTAAGGTTGTCAAAGTGCTTCATACACGTTATGGTATTTGTTTCTCATGTCTCTGTCTTGTTTAAGAGAAGAATAGTTTTCAGGCAGTAGGGGGGTCATTGTCCCACCATATTCTGCCCCCATCAGACAACATCTGGAATATTGTGTTTGGTTCTAGGAGGCTCATTTTAGGAAGGATATTGAGAAGATGGAGTATGACCACAGTGGTGAAGCTCATCAAATGATATAATTAGCATGGTGCCTAGAAGATTTTTAGTGTTGTTCAGTCATTTCAGTAGTGTCCAACCATTAGTGATCCCATTTGGGATTTTCTTGGCAAAGATATTGAAGTGTTTTGCCATTTCCTTCTCTAGCTTATTTTACTGATGAGGAACTGAGGCAAACAGGGTTAAGTGACTTGCCCAGGGTCACATAGCTAGTAAGTGTCTGAGGCTAGATTTGAACTTAGGAGGATGAATATTCTTGACTCTAGGCATTCTATCCACTGTGCCACCTAGCTGCCCCTGATGGTACATGGTGAGCATTATATAAGTGTTATCTATTATTATTTTTAACTACAAATGGGTATAATATTCATTCATTCATTCATGTGATGACAGGTGATAAGGTTTTACAAGGATCAGCTGAAGGAACTAGGAATGGTGTAATACCTATGCAATATTTACAATGCCCACAATCATGATAAATATACCAACTGACTATAAATATTCCCTCATGGTGCTCTGTCGCAAAATATAACAAACTCTCCATATAGAGGACATAAGCAAAGCATTTATCCAGACATCAGAAAACAAAATCCCAACACCAGAAGACTGAATCCATCATAGCTGCATAGAAGTTAATGCACTACAACATAGCAGAGAGCTGCATCATCCTTTAGCCTTCCCACAAGCCAATACAAGATCAATATCTACTCACAAACCTAACTCCTGGCCTGAGCATCCTCTCTCTCTTTTCATCTCTCTGGCTCTCACTCCCAGCTTCCTGTGGGCTCTGCTTCCCTTCAGCAAACTCCTCCTACCACAGGCTCCATGTGACTACATTCAGCCTTTTGGGGGCAGAGTTTATTTTCAAAGCAGGGAAGGTCTTCAAATTCCCATCACCGTTATAAATGGTTAGTCCAGAGAAAAAGAGACAAGGAGGCATGATAGCTATTTTGAAGTATCTGAAGGGCTTCCATGTGGAAGGAGGATCAGACTCCTTTTGGTTTTTGAAGTGATGTTGTACAAAGATCCTGCCTTCTAAAAATTAAAAATAAAATAAAATAAATTATGTTAAATTAAAAATAAAATATCATTAGTAATATTTTATTATATTACATATTACTATGTTATATCATATATTTGCATATATTCATATGCAAGCAATATGTTCATAGAAGGAAGATAGCTGAAAGCTCATTTCAAATTTCTGTAACTACTAGTTAAACCTAGAAAAAATGCTAAACCGCATAAAATAACAGATAATATCCAGAAATAGAAATATTATTAGCAAAGAGAACATGTGGAAATAATTTTACAGATTATTTTGTAATCCACAGAGGCAGCTATGTGACAGTGCATAGAGCTCTGGATTTGGAATCAGGAAGACCTGAGCTGAAATCCAACCTCAGATACTTATTGGCTGTATGACCCTGAGCAAGTCACTTTACCTCTGTCAGCTTCAGTTTCCTTTTCTGTAAAATAGGGATAGTAATAACACCTGCCTCTCAGGGTTGTTACAAGGATCAAATGAGATAATATCTGTAAATCACTTAATGTAGTGCCTGGCGCATAATAGGTATTTGAGAAATGTTTGCTATAACTTCAGAATTAAAAATTAATCTTCCATCCAGAGGGTGGAACCAGGAACAATGAATAGTAGTTATAGAGCAGAAAATTTTGGCTCCATGAAAGAAAAAGTTTCTATAAATTTAAACCATCCCAAAGTACACTAGGTTTTCTTGGGCAATATTAGGTTACTTCTTACTGTAAGTCTTTAAGTGAAGTCTATGTGACCAATTATTGAGGACGTTTTGTCCAGGTCTGATAATAACTAATTGATTTCTAACTGAGATTTTGTGATTCTATGATTCTAGGTTCTAGGTATGTATGCCATTTTTATCTATTTAGGTTGACCTGAAAATCTTAGTGCAATTTTAAGCTATTAAAGTTTTAAAATGAACTAAGACTTTTGGGACATCCTGCATATGTGTGTGGATGAATAGACATAGGATAGACAGACAGACAGACAGATAGATAGATAGATAGATGAAGGAAAGAGAGAAAGGAAGAAAAAAGAGATAGATGGATAGACAGATACAGAGAGGAATGTACACACATTCATGTATATATAGTAGGACCCTGAGAGATCACACATCAGATAAATTTTTATGGGGGGGAGAGAATGCCTGTATCAAAGAATGGAAAGGGGACCCCCTAAGACAGGTGTCACCCCTTCACATCTTTGTCTAGAGCTGTGTATGTGGCAAAGATACCGGAGAAGTTTGCCATTTCCTTCTCCAATTCATTTTACAGCTGAGAAACTGAAGCAAACAGGGTAAAATTACTTGATCAGGGTCACATAGCTAAGTAAGTGTCTAAGGCCAGATTTGAACTCAGGAAGAGGAGACCCCCTCACTCCAGGTCTGGTGCTCTATTGACTGCACCACCTAGCTGCCCCTAAATATTTGACCTCAGTTCTCCAGTTTGACTACTTACACTGCCCATGTAAGAGGCAAGGCAGATAGTAGATATATGGATTTGGATCGTGGCTGACACACCTTATCTACAGGCAGAGAACCTTGGGTTTGAATTCCAGCTCTGTTCTTTACTACCTCTCTGATCTTCAGTCAACCAAGAGATATTTATCAAGTTCTTACTAAAGGAGTGGGTATACAAAGAAACCAAAAGCCATCCTTGACCTCACAGAGCCAGTATTCTAATGGGAGAGAAAAACATGAAAATAACTAGGTATGCCCAAATTATAGACAGTCTATGAAGGGAATCTCAGAGGAGAAGGCATTAGCCCCTGGGGTACTATTATGTGAATATTGAACAAAACTACTTTATAGTTAGAAAACCCTGAGGGAAGGATAGGGATGAGGAAGAAGCATTTATTAAACATTTACTATTTTTCAGGTATAGAGGTAAGGCTGGAGATTCAAAGAAAAAGCAGACAGTCTTTGACCAAAAGGAGTTTACATTCTAATGAGGAAGACATCATTCACAAATCAGTACATACAAGACAAACACAGAGTAGATAGAAGGTAACCTTAGCAGAGATGGAACTAGAAATGGCAGAGAGCAGAAAGGCTCCTGGGGAAAGCGGTACTTGAATCTTAGAGTATATTCAGTGTAATATTTATAGCTTTAAAAAATTTTACTTCTGTCTAATGCACATCAAAGTAGAGAAATGACTATGAATATACCAAGGTATTTCAAGGTCATGCTTCACTTAAGAGACTGGTTCCAGTTGGAAGGAAGTCCGTTCCTTGTATCCCAAACCTGGTAACTTACATTTTTGCATACAAGTACCTATTTCTGGGACCCTTTTGATAAAAAAAAGTCTTTTCATGTAATCTTGTCTCAAGATTTAATGGTTGAGGGAACAATGTAGCAAGAAGTCCCATGCAACTGTAAAAATTACAAGGTTAGTTATGTAATAATATAATTGTCAATATGTTTAGACTGGCTTTCTTATAATTTATGATTTATATTTTCTTGTCTATTTTTACCTGATAAATGCCTCAAGGTATATTTTGTTTGTGAGACAGTAGGTAAAATTGCATGGGACTTGGTTCATTGTCATCTTTGAAATTTTGAATATGATACCATTTGAAATACTAAACCTATGCTCAGGGGTCATTTTAAAAATGGCACATTTTGAGTGTAATAAAAAAGGAAAAGAAATGGAAGAAAATTCTTAGGGGCCTTCTCTTAATTGTCCAGCATATTTTAGGGTTTAACATATAACATTTACAATATTCACCTTCCTGAATTAGGGTTGGGGGTTGGGGTGGGGAAGGAATGATTAGCAGGCAATCCTTTTGGCTCTTGGCCTTTGCTTGTAAATGTTTTCTTTGGCAGCCATGCTCTTGAGAACAGGAAGTCACTCCCTTGTTACAGATTTAAGACTTTCTTGAGCCAAATAACAGAAGGTTAGATTAGTTCCTTATTAAATGGGAAGAAAAGTGTGGACTTTTTCTTTTCGCCTGAGATAAATGACATCTCAACAAAGATTTGCATCAGTTCCTTCTCTCTATCAGTCCTAGCACCACCTAACCAAAAGAACAAAAACAAAAACAAATCCAAACCAGCGATGCTTCCTAGTGGAAAAAAACAACAAGCTGGTTATGTTGGAATCCAGTCCTAACATAAAAGGATGCTTTTGGTTCAACAATTTGTGGTCGTAGTTGTTGTTGAGGGAAAAGGAAATTAGGACCTTTAAAAAATTTGATCCCTTTTTGTTTTGGTCACTTGTTGCAAAATCTGTATGTGTGTATATATACACACACATATACACATTATATATATATATATATATATATATATATATATATATATATATATATATATATATATATAAAATTTTATTTTTAACTTATGGGTTAAAACAAGCATTTCCATAACATAGTCTAATAAAAAATAACTCTAGACATCATCAAATACCTGTGAATATATTTTGAACTCAACCATGTTAAATACAATAATAACAATGGTAATATTTTCCCTCATGATTTCACATGGTCTTTTTAGGAAGCACCAGTACATTGATAGTCATTGTGGCATTTGTGGAAAGAGTGCTAGACTTGGTTGGAGTCAGGAGACCTGGGATTGAATTCTGGTTCTGCCATTAACTGTATGAGCCTACCAGACTAGTCACTTCACCTCTCTGAGGATCAGTTTCCTCACTGTAAAATGGTAATCATCAAGATACTTGCCTTTGCTTGAAAGGAAAGGCTTTGTAAATTTTAAACTGCTATAGAAATAGAAGGCATTACTAGAATTAATGAGACTGATTCCCTCATGGCTTACCAAAAGCTTGTTTCACTTTTGTTGCATTCTCTTGATGCGATTGGTCCTGTCTTGTCTGTGATATCAGAGTTTAAAATAACAGATAGCAGAAACTTCTAAGCAAAGTATTGTAAGATTTTTAAAAAATTGGTTTAACAGATATTTTTGAAGAGTTTTATGATCACTCCTCAAATCTCCTGACCTAGAGTCATTTCCTGACCTTTGAGTCATTTCAAAGATGGTCTAGAGTCTAGATTGAAGCAGAGAAACTTGCTTAAGGCTATGCACCAATGCCTGAGACCTCATTATGAGGACTCTTCCTTCTTGATTCATCTTGGGAACCTTTATCAGAAAAAGGTAAGAAAAATCTTATCATGTTTCAAGTATGAATCTTTGACCAGTGGACATTTCAATGGCACTCACAAGAATGTCTTACAAAATAAATGGTTTGGGTTCAATTATCCATTTCTACTATCTAGTGTTTTGAAGAGGGAATGTTTGTTCCTCTTTCTCAGGTTCACTTTTACTGATATTCCTCTCACATCATTTATTATAGTTCTGTTGTCTGGTGCAATTTGAATAACTTCACTTTTTTTTTTTTACTGAATTCCAAGTTCATTACCTTAAAAGTAACATTAAATTACTTAAAGCTGTCATTGATTAGAAGCAAAAATGAAATTAAACCTAAGACTTCTAGGTGACTGAAAACATGATCCAGTCCTATGAGATATGTCCAACTGTAGGAGTAACAAAGACTGATAAAGTCAGGAACTTAATCGGTGTTGGAAGGAGTTTTTAAGGCGGCTCCCTGCTTCCTATTTTATTGCATGTCAAATAATTCTTCTCTACATGTAAGACCTTAAAGAGATGCAGATGTAGCCAAAGAATGTATTTTTAAAATAAAATACCATTATGGAATTTTGGAAGGGGTTTGGAATTTTGGGAGGAGAATATGGAAGGAGACTTAGAGATCATTGAGTTTAACTCATTTAACAGATATGGAAACTGAGACCCAGAGAAGAGAAGCAGTTTACCCAATGGTCATAGAATGACAGAGTCTAGACTAGATTTGAGATCTTTTTTCCCTGGGTCCAGTGGCCTTAACATTACAAAAAGACAAGAGATTAAGGAATTCTACCTCTCTCTACTATCTACTCTCTATTATCTAAACAATGTTGGTAATTGTTTTTTATTAGTTATCATTTTTATTAATTTAATATTATTTGTTAGGTTTTTTTTTTTTTTTTTTTTTTTGCTTCTTGGAGGGCAATTGGGGTTAAATCACTTGCCCAAGGTCACAGGCTAGTTTTTGTGTTTAGTGTCTGAGGTTGGATTTGAACTCAGGTCCTTCTGACTCCAGGGCCAGTGCTCTATTCACTGTGCTACCCAACTGTGTGTTAGTTATTTTTTAATAGTATGAATGTAATTCCCTTGATCACATGCTGAAGAATGTTTTTACTGCATACTCAAACACACAAACTTTTTTTTTCTGCTTTGAAAAATCATCATGAGGTGTTTTCTCTAGCACATCACTCTCGTAGACTTTAAAAAGGCAGATTAACCACCAAATAAGGAGCAGAATAGAATAACAATAGATTATTTGTATAAGACTTTCCTCATTAGTGGAGAGGATGATCACTTGGTATGTAATGTATATTTGTGATGTACATATGTTATGTTCCTGTGTGAGGGGCAGAGTTGGTTGAAGGGCTTGAGAAGAAAGATTTGCTTCCTTCCTGCTTTGAGAAAAGACATAAGGTTTCAGACTGTCTTCAGTGAGAGATCTATAAAGGAAAAGAACAGTCTTTGGAAGACAGAGGAAATCTGGCCTCTAGAAATTTTGAGGAATGAGATAAGGTGAGATCAGGGATTCTCTGTCTCCATCTCTCTCCCTCCATCTTTCTCTCCCTCTTTTCTCTCTCTCCTATTTTACTCCTCCTAGGATAAGTATTCATTTACTTTGTGTATTTTCTGGTAGACCCTAATCTGTATAACATTTCTTTTTGTTCTCTACTTGGATAAATGGGTTTACTTACTTGGCTATTTGTGATGTCTTTTGTATAATATTTGGTGGAAAGGGGGTCATGATTTCAGATGAAAGGTGTACTCCTTCCTTTTTCAAGGGAAATATCCTGAACCTAAAATAATTTTCCCTATATTAACAATATTTAGGGGGACAGATAGATAGAAATCTAGTGTTATACCCCATCTCTGAGGAAAGCAGATCAGTCAGACCCATGGCCTCTTCTGCTCTACTCCAGGCAAAATCAAAGTCTCCCTTGGCAAAAGGTAGGTAAGAGTCCAGAGATGTCTATTCGTATCTCCCCATGAGCCATATTTAGACAAACACACAATATAATAAACCTATATTTACACACACATACACATATATATGTAGGCATACATGTATGTATATGTATGCATAAAACTTTCATAGGCAATTTATACATTTTACACATATTACAAAATCTTTAATTATTTATCTCAATCCTAAAAATCTTGGTCTGCCATTACAATTTCAACCACTGGGAAATCTTCCTTAGAGACAGGAGATTGAATTTAGACACAAAGGATTGATCAGTCATACTACTCTTAGGTTGAAACTGGAAGACATGCCATCACACTGTTCAAATGTCCTCTGGGTCACAATCTGTGTCTTGAATCCCAAGTATTACAAAATCATACTGTTGGACTACTTTATGACCTCCTGGGGACACATGGCTATGGTACCCAAGTTCCCAGCTGCCTGCTCTTCCACAGGACAACATAATGTAGTGAAAACTACGTTGGATTTGTAGTAAAAAGACCTGGTTGCAGGCTCTGCTACTTACTGTTTGTAGTGATTAATACTTCATATCTCTTGGCTAAAGATTCCTCATCTATAAAATGGTAATAATTTCTTGCCTCAGTAATGATTTCATCCTCCAAAAGCTGTAACAAATAACAAGGGGAAATTATATTCCGCATCTGATTCTCACTAACATAGAAGAACTGGTTGTTGGGAACCTGTAGGGAGAATGATCAATCTATCCTAGAGTTTGTGATTGAAGAGGGAAAATCTGGGAATAACCTTCCATGCAGTCAGATTTGGGGAAAGCATATTCCAAAGGGTTCAGAGGAAAGATAAGTAGGATTCCTTGGAGTAAAATACTTCAGGACAAGTTAGACCATGAGGGATGGAAGATACTCAAGAATGACATTTTGAAATCACAAAGAAAAACAATTCCAATGTGGTGGTATTTATATTTTTCTGAAAAGACAAGCATAAACCAACTTAGATTTTAAAATGAAATGTGAAAAAAGTAGAAGCAAAGCCAAGTAACAGAAAATAAATATAAGGTGTGATAAAAATAGAGTTTAAAGCTAACGCTTAGAATACACTGAAGTTAGCAAGGGAAGCTAATGACAACAAAAAGGTTTTTTTTTTTTTTAAAGCTCTACTGGGAGAAAAAAGAAAGATCAAAGAAAGGGTACAACTTTGCTTGGAGTGGATGGGAGATTGGTAACTTATAACATGCAGGAGACAGAACTGCTCAACCATCATTTTATGTTTTCTCTGCAAAGGAGAATAGCCTTTACACTGGAAATGACAGAACAGAAATCCCTAACAGGAAGTTATACCCAAGATAGTTATGGAGGTAGTAAGAGCCCCTCTAGCTTCCCTGGAATAATTCAAGTCACCTGGCTCAGGTAAACTACATCTTAAGGTCTTAAAAGAATTGGAGTGCTGAGCCACTATTGATGATCTCTGAGAAATTATGGAGAACAAAACTACTACAAGATCAGAGAAGGGAAATTGTTGTCCCAATGCTCAAAAAAGGGAAGAGAACAGAGTTGGCAAACTATAGGCCAATGAGTTTAACTTTGATTCCTGAGAAAATTCTAGAATGGATCATTAAAGAGAAAGGGAATTACAGAGAGAATGAACAAGAAGCAAAAAAAATAAAGAGAAAGGTGACTACAAAGAGCCAACATGGCTTTGAGTGACACAGATTAAAGATGACAATAAAAATGCATGCCTCTCAGGAGGAAGGGAAGGAGCTAGAAGTGAATAAGCATTTATATAGTGCCTACTATGCGCTAGGCATTGTGATAAATATTTTTAAAAAATAAAATATTATCTCATTTGATCCTACCTACCATGAGGCAGGTGCTATTACTATCCCCATTTTATATTTGAGACAAACAGACTTCATAACAGACTAATCACAATTCTTTTTTCTCCCCCCAAATACTAAATATGTACATGGGGTGGGGGATGCTCTGGATATAGTTTATCTAGATTTTAGGAAAGCTCTTTGACAAAGTATCTCATGTTATTATTGTGGAGAAGATAGATATGGTTCCCCACCCCTGGTTAGAGAATAATACAATCAGAAAGATTAAGAACAGGTTGTCTGGCTATATTCAAAGAGTAGTTGTTAAGGGTTCAATGTCAGTATGGAAAGAAGTCTCTAGTGGAGAACCCCAAGGATCTCTGCTTGGCCATGTGCTACTTACCGTTTTTATCAATGATTTAGAAAAAGGAATAGATGAAATGTTCATCAGATTTGCTAATGACACAAATCTGGGATGGCCAGCTAACACACTAGATGACAGAGTTAGGATCCAAAAGGATCTTGACAGGTTCAAACATTAGGATAAATTTAATAAGACAAAATTCTGTAGGAAAAATATAGAGTATTCCACGTGGGTACAGAAAATTAATTTCACAAGAACAAGATGAGGGAAACATTGATAGCAATTTTTTTGAACAGAGAAGCGGGGGTTTTAGTGAATTGCAAGTTCAACATGAGTTAGAAAAATTATATAGCAGTCAAAACTTCAATCTTGGTCAGCATTGAAGGGCATAGCTTCCAAGAATAGGGAGGCGATAATCCTCACTGTACTCTGCCATCATCTGAAGCATTGTGTTCAGTTTGGGGCATGATGGTGTTAAGAAGAATATTGATAAAATGCAGAATGTCAAGAGGAGGTGGAGAGCATTAAGCCAATGACTTATATATGAGAGCTGGTTGAAAGAACTTTGGTTGTTTAGCCTGGAGAAATGAAAGCTCAGGGGAGAGAAGATAATTGAATTCAATTATTTGAAGGGCTACCATGTGGAGGACAGATTACCTGTGTATGCTTGCCTCTATAGGGCCAACCAGGGACAATGGATAGAAGTTACAGAGAGTCAAATTTAGGTTGATGTCAGGGAAAGGACTTTTCCCAACAATTAGGGCTGTCGAAAAGTTCAATGGTGGGCCTGAAGTGGTGATGGGTTCTTCAGGCCAGAGGCTAGATAATCACTTGGGTGTGTGATAGTGGGGATTCTTTTTGTGTATGAATTGGACTAGATGGCCCCTGACATCCCTCAACTCTCAAATTCTGAGATTCTAAAAATGTAGGGGTTAGAGTCCTTGCTATTTCAGGTCCTTTTCAGACCTAAATTCTATGTTTCCAAGACTAGTTGTGACAACCAGTGTTTTATACAACAACAAGGAGAATAGGAGGAAAACTCTGCCACTGCAAGTTAGTTCCTCACAGGCTCTTAGAGACTTACTAATTCAAATCAGCAAGTATTTATTAGGCATCCCCCATGTGCTAAATGCTAGTGATAAAAGGAAGGGGGAAAACCTAATTCTTATTTTTCAGCAGGAGTTGGAGGAGAATAGTTGTTGGGGCAGACAACACATATACAAACAAGACATATAGAAGCTATTAACAATGAATAATTAATAATTAACAGACGATTAACAGGAGGAAGGCACTAAGATTAAGGGGAATTGGGTAAGATTCCTTGCAGAAGGTGGGACTTTAGATGAGACTCGAAGGAGACCAGAGAAATCATGAAGTAGAGATTAGAAAGGAAAGAGTTCCAAGGATGGGGGACAGCAAGTGAAAACGCACAAAAATTGGGAGCATCAAGTACAAGGAACAACAATAAGGCCGGTGTTAATGGATCATAGAGGACAAAGCAGGGATTAAGGTGTAACAAGATTCCTTCCTCTCATATACTTCACAGAAAACCTCACTGAGACTTCTCTCAGCATTGAAGATGGTGTAAAACTGCTTTCCTTATCTGTATTGGGGGTGAACTTCTGGTACTTCTCCTTAGTGTAGAGCCTTAGCTGAATCCCTCTTCCATTATTCTTTGCTAATGCCATGCTGCTCATCCCTAGCCGAACCCTCCTACACCCATGCTTGTTACTAATACTAAGCACCAACTTGCATTCAGTGGCATTCTTTTTTTAGCTAACTTTTCCCATGTGTCTCTTATCATTCTACCAAAGGTAATCCTTGATTTTAACTGAGTTCTAGTTCTCTTACTGCTGACTTGGCTGACAAAGCTGTGATGTTGAAGACTTCTTGAATCTGTTACTCCAACTTATAGATGAGAGTGTGGAAAGGTGTGTGAGTGTGTGTGTGTGTGTGTGTGTATATGTGTGAGACTAATGAGGTATAGCCACCCCTTTGCTTCTTCCCCCACAACTCCCATAGTTGGTCATTTCATGAACTGCCCTGATCTCTGGCAATGGACTTAGAGAAGTTTGTGTTGGTCTCTCCTTCTGGAGGTACTGGCAAAAAAAAAATTTTTTTGCTTAGGTGGGTCCAAAGCTACCTTCTCCCTTGGGTTTCAGGCCTTCTATCTCTTTCATTATCCACCCTGGAGTTGCTATGTTCCATGGAAGTTAGAACTTTCTCTCATCTCATTCTAAGTTCTTTCTTCCTAGTTAGACTTGTCTGAAGCTAATTCTAAGTTTGCTCTTTGTTGCTTGGAAAGCACGTTCCTTTTGTGGGGGGGGAAGCAGCGAGACAATTGGGGTAAAGTGATTTGTCTAGGGTCACACAGCTAGTAAGTATCAGAAAACATGTTCCCATAAGGAGCCATGTCGTAAGTAGTGATTGGCCTACCATATTTTAGTGGAAAGGGTACAGATTTTGGCATCTGGAGAACTGGGATTCAAGACCTGCCTCTAACTATGCCTGTCTACCAATGGGCAAGTTACTTATCTTATCTTCCCTTTGTCTCTGTTTCTTCATGTTTTTAAATGGAGAAATTTGATTAAGATGGCCTCTGAAGTTCCTTTCAGCTCTAAATCTATGATCTTATGACCTACTAAGTCACAGGCAGGTGGAATATGTTTCAGTGGAGGAAGTTTCCATGCTGGGAATTCCATTATTTTTTAGTATTTGATGCTTAAGTCCTTATTCCTTTCTTAGGTATGAGAGCAATGCTAAGCAAAATTTTAAAGAGGAATTAATTTGTCTTTAATCTTATTTACCTTTCTGAATGAGTTTTTATATACCACAAGGGCTATCTACTTAGGTACCTGGTTCAATTCAATTCAACAAACATACAGCAAGCTCAGCTATGGCCCAACTCCCCTAAAATGTCTCCCACTCCAATATTATCTTAAGGTTCTTCTTCCAATCAAAATCCCCATTCCCTCATCTCAATCAAGATGAAAACAATTCTAGCAAATTCATACTAATAATCAAATAACTAATTGCTCCCTTCCCCCACATTAATTGTCCATGCCTAATTGGAGAAATAATATTCTTAAAAGAAGATGCTTATGATTTCAAATGAGTCTGATTGGTGAAATTTTAGACAACGTATCCCAATGAAGTGGGCAAAAATGCAACCAGTGTGGGAAGAAGATATTTTTGACCACTGAGATCATGATAATAGGTTAACTTTGGGATTTTCCCCCAAAATTATTCCTGCTTTTTGCAATTTATTTAAGTATTTTCTTTATGACCTCATCCTAAAAGCTCCAAGATTTTTTTTCTTCTCTACACGATGGCTCCCATGGCAGGAGTGAGATACCCTGGCTGGCTATAAGGATGGAGAAGGAAGTTTATTTTATAAATTGTTTATAACTCAGGGATTCAAGGGTTGCTTGTATAGCTTGAATGGCTGTGATCTTCATGTTGTGATTGTTTCTTATAGCTGTGTATTGTTTCTGATAGAACCTGTGGTAATGGAATGTGGTGTATGGGAATAAACACAGGATCTGCGATTAGAGAACCTGCACTCCAATCACAGTTTTGATAGTACCTGTGCAGTCTTGGGAAAGTGATCACATCTCTGGGCCTCTCACTTTCTCAGCTGTAACAATTATGTTACAAATGGTACATAGTATTGGACTAGCTCATTTTTAAAGCCTCTTCTAGCTCTAACTATAGAGTATTGGGCCTGGAGTCAGGAAGACTCATTTTCATGAGTTCAAACATGATCTCAGATACTCACTAGCTTTGTGACCCTTAGCAAGTCACTTAACCCTGTTTGCCTCAGTTTCCTCGTCTATAAAATGAACTGGAGGAGGAAATGGCAAACTACTCGTATCTGCCAAGAAAACCCCAAAAGGGGTCACAAAGAGAGAGACACAATTGAACAATAATAAAACTCTAAATTTATGACCCTATCTTTAATCTTTCATCACATCAAAATATTGATGAGACAAAAATCTTACCACACACAATCTGTCACATTTCTGAACGGGAAATACTTAATAACAGTCTTCTTTGAAATATCCTCACTCTCTAAACTGCCAAATGATCTCCTAATATATCCTGGGATGGAAGACTGGTGACTAAATAAAGCTAATCAATCTAAAACTCCGAAAAGAGGAAAAAAATTCTCCTCCTCTAAGTTTAATTTATTTGGCTGGAATTTTCTCACCGTAGTCACTGTATTTTTTTTCCATGGGCAACTGCCCCCTTGATTAATCCCATTTCCCTTAGTCCTAGTTTTTCCAACCAGCTGAGCAAACAAAGAGGCAGGCAGCCATTTTCATATGCTTCCTTTCTCAAACCCTCAGGGATAGGCTCTCCGTTCAAACTGTTCATAAAACAACTGTTTTAACACTCTCTGAAAAAGTAGTCTTTATACTATTACTTGCAGTAAGAAGACTGTTAGGATTAATTTTAAGAGGCTACAATATGTCATCTGAGAGCTGTAGTTCTGTTGAATGGCTTTACTATTACTACTTGCTGATGAGGAGGGGGACAGGCGCTAAAAACTGGAGTCTCTCATACCGAACTATTTATATAAGGAATATAAGAGTTTACTTTTCCTTTAAAATGAATACCCTTTATTACCTAAAGTCCTTTAGCTATGTAGTAAAAAGTTTGTTATTGGAAAGTGAACCACTAGGAGGCGCTCTGGCCAGTTACCTGACCATTTTCAGTGATGGGAGCCCATTAGCTCACCATGGAGGTTTTGTGCTTCATTCAAGAGAGTCTCAATGTCTCTGGTTCTCAGAATACTGTTACTTCTGTTCCCCTAGCTGTTTCCATTTAGTGATTTGAGAGATACATGAGAGATGAAAGAAAGAAAGAAAGAAAGAAAGAAAGAAAGAAAGAAAGAGAAAGAAAGAGAAAGAAAGGAAGGAAGGAAGGAAGGAAGGAAGGAAGGAAAGAAGATAGCATTTATTAATTGCTTACTGTATGTACATGCATTGTGTTAAGCACTGGGCAAATATAAGCAAACAAGACAATACCTGATCCCTGGAGTTTACATTTTAATAGGATAAGACAACAAATAAAGGGGACCTAGAAAGGGGGTGGGGAAGAACAAAGCTAACCACACAGAGGCAAGGCAACTAGTGAGAAGGTGGGACAGATGGAAGAATCAGTTGATTTGTGTTTGAGGTGAAGTGTGTCTGAGGCCCTTCCTGAAACAGTAGCCCTGTTGTGAGAGTCACCAATCTGAACAGCAGGGCCTCGAGGTTGATATTTCTTTAGAGGGGTGAGGCAAGCTGTGAGGGGAAAGAGAAGAATTCCAAAAAGTGAGTAGAATTGTGAATGGAGTAGAGCATGACTTGGCATCTTGTTGATCTAAGGAAGCAGAGAGAGTAGAGAATTGGGCAAATTTTGGCTCAGGCCTCCACCCACGAGGAAAACTATCCTCATTTCTTTTCTATTGTATTTCAATGAACTCTAATCATGTAAATATAGCATAATTGATTCAACCACATGTGTAGCTTAACCATACAGTCTTTATTCTTGATCAAAAAATAAAGAATTACAATCAAAACATATTAAACAAGTTCTTCATGGGCTACGGACCCATAGCTTTTTCTAGATCCAAGCTACTTGCAACCAATCTATAGACAGGTACAACTCTTAGACTTAACCACTCCACTTCGACCACTTGGAAGTTCTAGGAAGGTAGATTTCAGAGGCACTTCTTAAAAAGTAGAGCTGTCCAGTAAAGGAATGGGCTTCCTTCATTGGTAGTCATCAGAAATCTTGTAGTAAAAGATGATCACTTATTAGAGATGCTGCAGAAGAGATTTATCAAGTAAGATTTGAACTACATGGTCATTAAGGCTTCTCATTTTTAAGATCCTGTGATTCAACGGAGACTTTCTATATGCTCTTCTTTCCTTTCTTTCTGTTGTTTTTTTCTCTCATTTTTCTTTTCCCCAATCTTTCTTCACTTTCCCCCCTTTTCTTCTATTATTCACTCTCTCTCCCTCAGCTAGTCATAATTTAATTTTAAAATATGTTTTGTACTTATAGAGAAATACTGGGGTGTAGCAGAAGCAACAATGTCAAATAGGCCTGGCTATTTCTTTCACCTCTGCCACTTACTAGCAGATGTCCTTGGGTAAATCATTTAATCTTTGTGAGCCTCTGTTATATAATCTCTAAAATGGGAATGATAATGGTGGCCCTGACTATTTCAAAGGATTGTTAAGAAGATCGAATGAGATAATGGGTATTAGATAATGCACTTTGGAAATCTATAAAGCATATATATGTATGACATATAAAATACTTTACTGAAAAGTGAATTTCTCAAAAAATTAAAACATAATCCATCCCTTTTTTTTTTTTTTACTACTACTACAAATAAAGATTACTTTTTACTTTTCTGTGGCCATACTTGATTTTTTTTCTTCTGTGCTAGTAGTAGAAAATTTATAGAAAAGGTTGCTCTTATTTCTGCTTTAAAAGATAATTTTTAAAAAGTTGCTTAAAACATTTTTTAAAAGATAGTCTTACATATAATATGAACAGTTTTTATAAAAGTAAGACAGTAGGACCTAAAACATGGGAAGAGAAATTGACAGAGTGGGGTAGAGGGAAGAAGAGCCATAACTAGGGTGGAACAATTGGGATTTTGGTCTAGCACACTAAAATTTAGAGGGCTAAAAATTGAACATATGCCCTCCTTCAGCAGAAGCCTCTTCTTCTAAATTTTAAAGCTGTTTTTTCTTGCTACTTCCAGCTACTCTAGGATGATAGTGACTTAATGACTACTTGGAACCTGTTGCCTTACACTCTATTGCACTATCCTAGACAGCTTTCTAACTGTATGACTAACTAGCTTTCTAACTGTATGACCTTTTCTTCTACCCTCCCCCCTTCCCAAGTGGAAGTATTCTCAAATTCTCTGTCTTTAGCTTTCTATTTCTATACTAGTTCCCTTCACGATCTTACCTATTCCTATGACTTCAATTCTCATCTCTATGAAGATGACTCAAATTTCTATATGCTGCTCTGAGCCCTGAGTCCTATATTTCTAACAACATATTGAACATTTGAAACAGGATAAAGGTTACTGGATTGAGAGTCAGAACATTGAGATTTGACTGTTGGCTTTCCTATTTATTATCTGTGTGACTCTGGGCTAATTATTAACTTTTTTGGCTACCAGTTTATTATAAAATTAGAGGGTTGGACTCAATGTCATCCAAGATTCCTTCAAGTAATAAATTTATGATCCTATAACCTCCATATAGATGTTCACTTGCACCTCAAACTCAATAGGTCAGTAACTTACTATCCTTCCCTATAAATCTACTCTTCTTTCCTTTCCATTTCTGCCATTGTCATCATTACCCTCTTGCTCACCAAGCTTAACCTTAGAGTTGTCTTGAACTCTTGTCACTCTCTCACCCCCACCCCAAATCAATTGCCAATCCTATAGGATCTTTTATCCATCCACTCCTTTCTACTCACACTGTCATCATCCTAGACTCTAGTTCATTTCCCTGCCCCTGGTGTCTCCCCTCTCCAACCTGCCCTTCATAGTGATCCCAAATTAAGTTCCCAAATGTACATGCCAGAGAAAGTCACTCACTCCCTTGCTTAAAAATCTTCAATGGCTCCCCATTGCCTACAGGATAAAGCATACATTACTTATACCGGCATTTAAAGACTTTAACAATCTGTCATCAATTTAGTTTTACAGCACTATTTCATGTTGGTTCCTGTCATGAGCTCCACCTTTTAACCAAACTGGCCCATTTGCCACTCTCTGTGATCTATTTCTGCTTTCTACCTTCTCCATGTACTTCTCATTTCCCATGCCTGGAATGTATTCTCTTCTCTTTCTCCACTCTTGAAATTTTTCTTTTCCTTCAAGGCTTCCCTTGAAGGGTGCTGCTTCTTCCTTGAGTCCTCTAATTCTTCCAAGTGAATGTGATCTCTCTTTTATATTCTCTTATAGTATCTTTTCTGGCTCTCTCCTTTGGCTTATCCAATTCTACCTTGTGTCACACTTATTTGTTTATGTGTTTGAACCTCCCTCCCCCATTAGAATATAGATTTCTTAAGTTTAGGGACTTCATCCTTTTTGATCTTTGTATCCTCAGAGTTTGTATCTCAATGTTCATATCCCCTTACACATAGTAGCTGCTTAATATAGTCTTCTTTTCATCCTTTCTCTTACTTTAACTAGCAAGTAGAAGAAAATTTCCCCTTGACAAGTCTGAAAATGATTTGAAGATCTACAAAGCTTTTATTAAGCTATCAAGGCAAAACCACTTAGAAATCCAGCATCTAAGGTGAATTCAGCTGGGGAAATGTGGCAAGGAGAAAAGAGACCCTAAGAATGATACTGGGGAGGCAATCGCAAGCCACTATCACTGTGGATGCTGGCTGCCTCTCATGGTGCAAGTCCCTAGATCTAGTGATATAACATGGGTAGTCCTTTTGGTTAGGGGTATAAAATTATGCTGGGGCAGTGGTGGAGGAAGGTGGACCCTGGGAGAAGAGTGTAATGAGGACTAGACCCTTGTGGGAATGGTGGAGCAGGACTCTTTGAAGGGGCAGGATCACAGGGGAGGTCATGCTTGTTAATTTAGGTTTGGTGGAAGTCCATAAGGAAGAACTGTTATCTGTCCTCTACCCCATGTTTGTGCACCAAGACAAAGTCAGTTGCCCTCTGTTAGTTATCCTTCTGCACTAGGATAAAACACCATAAAACAATAAAAATTCAAAAAGGAAGATTTATAGGGAATAAATTTCTGGATGATAGACAAAAATAATTTCAGTTTTAACCTAAGTAGAACTGCATTGGTGTCCCTTTCAGGTTTAACTAGCTTCTCATCTTAAAAGTACATATTGTTCAAATCTTCAAGCCTAAAAGATGATAGAATCCATTATTGTTAAATATGCAAGTAGTACTTTATAGCTGACAAGTGCTTCCTAAGCATTTACATAACCTATTTATATTGGCATTATCCAGATGTGGAACATAAAAAAGATATTAATCCACATTATGGTAAGTCAATAATCTGACCCATTTCAATGATAATATTGATGAAAATAGATAGCCTAGATAATTATCTTGGAAATTATATTCATAGTGAGGTTGTTTGAAGTAAAAACCAACAGTGTCAACTCTGTAAGAGTGAATTCTGATATTTAGCCAAGATGAATCTCTTTCTTCACTGTCCCATCATCTCTTTTGTCTTGTCAAATTCCATTTTCTGCCTTCCTCATGATGCTGATGAATAGTACTGGAAGAAGTCACACAATCATGGTGACTCTGTCTATAAAAAAACCTATAATGTTAATTAATTTCAACTAGACCCTCAACGAAGTGAGACAATCCTCTTAACTCTTTCCTATAATAACAACAATAATAAACAACTAGCATTTGTAAGACTTGCAAAATGTTTTACATAAGTTATCTCACTTAATCTTTACATATTTCACTCATTGACTCTATCTCACCTCCTGTGAGGGATTTTCCCATATTTAGCACACAGTGGGTGCTTAACAAATGTTTATTGAATTAAGTAACTCACTTAATTTCTCTGAGCTTCCATTTTTTTTTAATATGAAGTGAAACTACAGTTCACTTCTACAGATGACAAGGTGTCCAAAAAGTTTTAGCATAATTGTAAGCTATTAAAGCTTTGGAGGCATTAAGACTTTAATTTATTTGGCTGGAATTTTCTCACCGTAGAAAACTGATATAAAATATTTCCTTCCTTCCTTCCTTCCTTCCTCCCTCTCTTTTCCTTTCTTTTTTTTTTTTTTTTAGTAAGGGAAAGGGATTAAACAACAAGAAGGAACCAAGTTCTTGAAGGCTAGATTGGTATCAAACAACCATAAAGTAGAAGAAGGAGTCTCAATGACAGGAGTGGCGAACCTGGCCCTCTAGGTCCTCAAGTGCAGCCCTTTGACTGAATACAAACTCCACAAAACAAATCCCCTTAATAAAAGGATTTATTCTGTGAAACTTGAATTCAGTCAAAAGGCCACACCCAAGGCCCTAGAAGGTCACACGTGACCTCGAGGTCACAGGTTCCTCACCCCTAGACTAGGACCTACCTGACTTCTGTCCATATACTCTTTCCCAAATACAGTCAGGTTTCTCATCTTTCTTTCATCCGAGAGCTCAATTCCACCCATGTTCTAACATCAGTTAGCATGACAGGAAGCATTGGAATTCCTGACTTGGAAGATACTGGCTCATTTCTTATTACTGGTTCTCCTATACATATTTGCCCACTTCTTCTTCCCATGACTTCGCAATGACTGTTGCTCTCCTGTCCTTCTATTTTGTATTCACTTACCAGTGTTTTGACTGCATCTATACCTGCCTTGTCCTGTTACTAAGTCTTGGCATTGGCAACTGAGACGGGGAAAGGCAATAGAAAGGATAGGCTGAAACTACCAACCTCAAGGGATTCATGCAGCAGTTGTGCTTTGTAACCCTTAAAGCATTATCCAAAAGTGAGTTACTTATTTAGTATGATCTAGACCTCTGATAGTATCAATGTAGGGCACACCAAATTAGAAAACTCATCTACCAACATGGATTAGCATTTGTTTGGCAACTTAACCTCTTAAGGGTCACCGAGATCACCTGATCTGCCCTGGGTCCCACAATAAATATGTGTCAAACGCAAGACTTGAAACCAGGTCTTTTGGACTCTGTGGCTAAGTCTTTTATGTGTCGAGCAGTATTGCCTGTCATACGTTATCACTTACAAATAACTGATCACTTATTTTATTTTTGTTGTTAGACTTGGAACACCTAAAGCAACCTTTTGTGACTTCCCAGTTTTGCCTCGTGTGACCCTATTTACCTTCAATTGTGTTTGGATAAATGGAAGTTGCTCCCAGAAGTTTTGTCTTGCAGTCACTTGAGCATGTACCTTCGTGGGAACACTGTGGTACAACGACGCAAGGCAGGCCAGCACAGCTTCCCTTGATTTATGTATCTTTTAAAAAGGATTACTTCATCTTCAAGGAGCTCTGTTCTCAGAGGATTTAATCAAGGTAACACCATTTAAGTGGCTTCTATTTTTCTTGAAAATGAATACTAAATAAAACCATCCACCTTAAGTTCTATCCAGTTCTGAAATTCATCATGACAGATGAGCATTTTAGCTCAATTATTTTGATATGGAACTTGATTTATTTAGTAGAGGTCAGCAGCCTGTGGTTTGTGAGCCCCATATCTCCTCAAACATCTGCCCAGCTCAGCTGGAAACAGGTGAGACGAGCTATGTCCAAGGTTCCCACTCTGCTCTCTTTATCCCCCTGTTGTTCAGTCCCTCCAGTTTATTCTCCTTCCCCAGATCGTTCCCTGCTGTTCAAAATCTGTGTTCCAGTCCTCTGACTTTTATGTTCAAATGGGCTTTTAAAATTAATTTGCTTGTTTTCATTTGAAAATGTATTTGTTTCTTGTCTAGATTCAATCTGATCTAATGACAGTCTGCCTTCCTTCTAGGACTAAGCTTCTCGCTTTGGCAAGCGCTCAGAAGAGTGGGGAGAGAGCTGGAAGACAATTGCACAGAGATCCTGTCAGGAACTCAGGGTGGTACCGTACATTTTGAGGACTTAAGTTATGTCAAATGCTAGAGATCTCATAACATGAAAACTGATTTGTTCTTTCCACAGAGATTCTGTTGACTCTTTCCCCTCTCCTTCCCCCCATCCTTTTCTCTTCTCTGTCTTTGTCTCTGTCTCTCCCTCTTCCTTCCTTTCTCTCTCCTTTTCTGTCCTTTCTCTCCTCTTTCCTCTCTCTCATTCTTTTCTCCTTCTGTCTCTTTCTCTCCTTCCTGTCTCTCTCTCTCTCTCTCCCCCTCTCCCTCCCTGCCTCCTCTTTCCTCTCTTCTCTCCCTCCTTCTCCTTCTCTTTCCCCTCTCTCCTCTCTCTTTTTTCTCTCCCTCCCTCTTTATCTCTCCTCCTTTCCCTCTGCTCTTTCTCCCCCATCACTCTCATATATGTTATATATACACACATATATGCATATATGTACACCCCCTGCATACTTAAAGCTGTATATATAATGAAGAAGGAAGCATGGACTAGTGAATACTAGCTGACCTCAGAGTCAGGAAGGTCTCAGTTGTTCTAGTACCTCTGTTACACAGGCTGGCCATAGTCTTTGCCTTCAAGGTGTCCATAATATATAATATTTCTGGGGAAAGAGAATGAACAGGAAAGAAACAATTAGGTAACTGTTAATCCTGAACTCTATGGTGCTGATTCTATATAAGTTTGCAAATTAGAGATAGAGAGGAACTCTGGTTCTTCTTTATAGAATATGTCAGGAACAGGTGAATAAAAACCTTTCCCTTGGCCTACTCCTGGAAAAATGCTCATCAGGTGTTGACAAGGTTTAAATAGAGACCAGATGACCTTAAGCCACAAAGCAGGAAAAAAGTCAGAAAGTCCAAGCAAAGGTAGGCCTTGAGGACAGAGAGGAGTACCACAGAGAGATGAGCTGGCATGAGAAGAACTTTCTAGAACGACAGAATCTCAGAGTGGGGAAGGACTCCAGAGATCACCTAGTGCCCAGTTCTTAACCTGGGCTCCATAACCGTAAAATAATTGGTTTCCTTTGTAATATCACATATTTTATGTATTTAGGAACATTTTTCTGAGATGGGGTTCATTAGCTTCACCAGATTATCAAAGAAATCCAGGACACAGACACACACACAAAAGTTTAAAAACACCCACTTCTAATACAACCTATTTAACTAACAACTTCCTTGACAACATCCCCAACAAGTGAACATTATCCTATGCTTGGATGCTTAGAGTGGGGAGGAAACCCTTTACCTGGTAAGGCTATTAATCCTACTTTGTTATAGTCCTAATTGTTAGGAAGTTTTTCCTTTTATCAAACCTAATTTTGTCTCTTTGGAAATTCAACCTGTTAGTTCTGCCCTTTGGGAACAAAGAGAAAAAGCCTAGCCCAGGGGTGGGGAATGCTTCAGGTATCAGCTAGGTTTGGATGAGATATATTCAATCCCCAGAAATGAATGTGATGCTTCAGATGGGCTCTGAACAGGGCAGAGTAAAGTGGAACTCATCTCCCTCATTCTGTGCCCTATTCTCCCCTTAATCTAACATTAATATCAGTGATCTAAGGTTTGCAAGGTACTTTATTTATGTTACCCAACAATCCTGTGAAGCAGTACCATTATTATTCCCATTTTGCAGATGAAGAAACTGATGCTGAGACAGGTTTTGGGACTTGTCCAGGGTCACATAGCTATTAAGTGGCTGAACTAGGATTTGAACTTGGGTCTTCCAGACTATACCACCTAAATATAGGATGAGGTCACATTGTTATTCAGTCATTTTTCAGTTGTGTCTGACTCTTTGTGACCCCACTGGAGTTTTCTTGGCAAAGATACTGGATTGGTTTGTTATTTCCTTCTCCAGCTCATTTTCCAGATGAGGAAACTGAGGCAAAGAGAGTTAAGTGATTTGCCCAAGTTCACATTGCTAATAAGTGTCTGGGTCAGATTTGAACTCAGGAAGATGAGTCTTCCTGACTCTATGCCCAGTACTCTATCCACTGTGCCACCTAGAAGCCCAAGGTCTCATTAACTTTTCTTTTCCTTTTCTTTTTTCTTTTCTCTTCTATTTTTTAACTGTCATAGCACAAAGTTGGCTTGTATCGAGTTTGCAGTGTATTAAAATTCCCACACCTCTTTCATTTGAATTACTAAGAATAATAGACCTAGAGCTGGAAGGGACCTTAGGGGCCTTCTATTCCTACTCCTTCATTTATAACTGAGGAAACTGAAGCCTATGGACATTAAGTGTCTTACTGTCTTCCCCATCTTGTACTCATAAAGTTGATGTTTTTAATGTACATACAGAACTTTCCATTTATTTATTCTAGCTCTTCCACTCCTCTTTCAGTTGTTTCTAACTCTTAGGACTTCTCACCCTCTTCTGCAAACTTCTAGTCCTGGAAGATCCCTCTGCACTTGTGACCCCCCATTTTCATTGATTTCCTCTTGGAACCTCCATTTTAAGGAAGTACTCAACCCTCCTCACTCCTTCACTCCTCTCTCATCACTGTTCCTGACTCTCCAATCTTCTCACCATAGCCATGGGCCTTCCTTCCTCCCACTGTCCTTTTCATATATTTTTTTTAATATATTGCCTTTTCCCATTAGAATATAAGTTTGTTGAAGGCAGGGTATGCCTTTCTTTTTGTTTGTATTTGCATTTACATCCTAGTGCCTGACCCATAGCAATCACTTAATAAATGCTTGTTGATTTATGCCTAAAGATTTAAAAAAATATATTTTATTATAAACTTATTAGTATATACTTAATAAAAGTATTTGTATCATAAACTTACCAAGCCAATTATAAATATGATATTATCAACTTAATATCAACAATCAAATATATACAAAAGGAAGAGGAAAATCTTAAAGTACTTGTTTAATGAAGCATAATGAATGAATTGATGAACAAACACTTGGCTACTGAATTCGTTTGCTTTTGTTCTGCTTATCAATAACCAAGGAAAAATATGTTTGCTCTGCATCTCAAGAGGATCTTGAAGTTCTACTGTCTTTGGCTTTGTTTTATTTTACCTTTTTATAGTTGTAGTCAAGATGTTATACAGCCTAGTTTTTGCTGACCTTGCTTTCTATCCGTTTGTATAGGAATTTCCCAATTTCCTTTTTCCTTCATATTTATAGTTTTCTGGCACAAAATATTTTGTTATACCAGTGTACTATAATTTATTTAGCCATTTCTACGCATAAAGCACCCATAGAGTATTTCTCCACTTTAACTAGAGGTCTCTTGCCCCACAGGGAGGAGAAAGAAGAATTTGACAGCTAGTGAGAATATGATGAATCTATGAGTGTAGCATATGACACCAAAAGATGATTTAAGATGTTATTATAAAAGATGTTATAAAGAAAAACAACTTGGAAAGGTTTTAGAACTCTGATCAATACAATGACAGAACATAATACTAAAGGACCTCTGGCCAGAGAGGTGATGAAGTTAAAATGCAAGTTCAGCCTGTATTTTCGGACCTGGTAAATGTGGGAATTTTATTTTGCTTCTTGATTATGCAGATTTGTTGTGAGGATTTTCTTTTTCTTTTTTGTTATTCGTTTAAGAGTGTGGAAACTTGGAGGGAATTGGAAAAATAATAAAATTAAATTAAAAAAAAAAGAAATCTGGGTGGGGTAAATAGAGACTTCAGCCACATTATTAACTGAGTTTTCCCTATACCCAAAAGCTCTAGTGAATTGAGATTTCAGAATCCGACCAGGAGTGGCTCTAAGACTCCATACTTCTAACCCTGATCTTTGTTAATTTTGACTACTTTTTATGGGAGTGACTATCACAGAATCAAAAATTTTAGAGTTGGAAGAGACCTCAGGGGCCATATAATCCAACTTGGAGCTAAGACAAAGGGTAAAACTCTTTAATGATGATTTTTCACTTATTAATGTAATTAAATCCTTCTGAAGCCATTTCCCTTGAAAGGATCTGATGAATGAAGCAATAACTGTCTACTCCTTAGAGAATATTGAGAAAAGTTTTTGATATAGCTAGAATGTAAATCTCAATACAATTGTAGTTTAAGAGTTTCCAAACTGGTCAAAGGAGGCTTTAGCTTTAAAAGCTAATATGGTGATGTGTAGAAAATGCTTTGTTAGCCTTGAATTGCTGTAGTAGCATCACATGTTATTGCCATTGATTTATCTGTTTTTCCTTCTCTAACTGTATGGAAGCTCCAGAAAGACTGTATGTTTGATTGGTACAGTTGTTGTACTACTGTCTGCTTCCTATACACCATACTGAAAACTGTCAACTAGTTGGATGTATGTTAGCAGGAATACAAATAATCAGTTTCATAATATTTATGCAGATCATTTGATGATATGAAAATACTCAAATAAATCTTTGACCTCATTGGTGCAAATGTTCCATTCAGCAATGGAACTACTCATCCTGTGTGGCTCTTGTCCATACCTTACCATAAGTTGAACAGAGAACTTCCAAGAAAGATTATATGGGATCTTCCTTGATTTCTCTTGACATTACAAGTGCATAGGTTAGTAGAGCATGCAGGCTGTGTGATGGTCATCACAATCACCAAATGACCAACTCATATTTTTTGATCATACATTTATTACACTAATGGCATCTTTTACTGCAGTTCTTTATAGGTCCTTGTTTGTTATTTACTACAAGCTGATTATATCAACATATGCCTCTTGCTTACTATTAATATTTGAAGAATCATTGAACAAAGTTACTTCTGTTATAGCTTTTGAGGAATCTTGCATGATTTTGGTGCATAGGAGACATCTTTTTGGAAGAGAACAATTAAGGTGGTTCTACTGAATCAAAAGCTACATACACATGCACACACAATCACAATAATCAGAGTGGAATCTTGTATTCTTGACATCTTAAAAAAATTTTTTTTTTTTTGCTTTTTGGAGGGGTAAGGTAGAGCAATTGGGGTTAAATGGCTTGCCCAAGGTCACATGGCTAGTTTTGTGTTAAATGTCTGAGGCTGGATTTGCACTCAGGTCCTCCTGACTCCAGGGCTGGTGCTCTATTCACTGTGCCACCTAGCCACCCCTATTCTTGACATCTTTTAGTTAGTTGTGTGATGGTTAAGATGTGGTCCATTGTGGAATATTGCTTATAAAAGCCTGTTTCCTACTGATACTCTCCACTGACAATGCCTTGAAATGTGTTTAGATTTTTGTCATAAAATTTATACAGATTGGAAAATAGAAAAAATTGATAACTGTCTTCTATATTACCATTTTTCTCCATGTCTTTTGTATGTTCTGCTCCTTTGGACATCTTGTAAATGAATTCTTCAAAACCTTGACAATTATGTTGACTCCAATACAGATTGCCTCTAGATACAGGTGATTTAATACAGTTACTTTTCTTTTCATTCTCTTTATGACATGTGTAACTCTGTAAGCATATCTGAGCTTGTGGTTTCAGAATTTAAGTGTGATAACTCCATTTTCCTCAATGGTGAAAATACTTCTTACAAAATTCTTTGCAGACCTTTTCATTTTTTATTAAACTCTGTGTTTTCAATGGAGTTGCTGCCCCAGAATCTATATCAGCTATAGCTGTTTAGGAAGTAGGATACTTGGGAAGGGCTGTGTAAAGGCTTCTAGGACTACTTGGTGGAGACTTCTGGGACAAAGTGTCTAGAAGAGAAGTTGTCAAAAGTTAAAGAGTCTTTAGCTCTTCCTGTTCAATAGTGAATAAATGTTTCATCATCTCAAAGGGTCCAAGAGTGCTGACTCACACATGGCAGCAGGGAGCAGTCAGGGAGTTTATCATCTTCCAAGTTCAAAGTCCACTTAGAGGTGTCACACCCAAGGGGTTGTCCAGAAGCAAGAAGGCCAGCTTTGTGGGTGCCCTATTATACTTGTAACAACTTGAATCCCTGATACAAGGGATTACTTGTGAAATGTGCACCATGTTCAGATTCCCCAAGAGGCCGTATTTTAATCATCTGGACGTTGACTGTAATCTTTTTGTGCAGAGTTCGATACAATTCTCCCACATTTTGTCATTTTCAGTAAAAACAATTCTATTCACTATAGTGAAAATGTCTTGATACAGGATCGCTATCAATAGATTTTAAAAGTCAGAAATCTCCAACATCAGTTTCAACAATATAACATAATATGTAATTGAATAAATAGATTGTATCTATTGCACTATTCACTTAAAATGAAAACTAAGGACATTTTACTTTCTCACTTAAATGAACACAAAGGTCTTCAGCCATACAGCCAAATCACCTTTCCATCAAATTATTTGTAGGTTTACATATGATTCACCAAACATTACTTTGAATATCAATAGATGTTAAGTAGCATTACTGTTTTTCCTTTTGAATGAGACTTTTTTTATACTTAGCAACTTTGTAATCTTTTTGATGTTGCAGACATGCTTTTGGGAATTTTTTTGGTTTTGTTATTTATCAAAAACATTTAGTTTTCTCTGGAAAATTCTGTTTTCTTACCAATGAATTCTTCATATATACTTTGGATATTCCACTTCAGTTTATTAGGCTTCATGCTATCAGTTGCTAAAACATTCATGCAAAGCAAATATAGCCATTTTACTTCATTAATAACAGTTCTTGTGAATTCCAATGATATGTAAAATAGATCCTTAAGCATATATACAACATATCTTGCACACGAAGCAAATACTTACCTCTTGATGTCTGAGTTTCTAGAAATCCAGAGCCTCTTATATCTTTGATACCCTGAGACTTGGGATCTCTGGTGGAATTATTCAGCATTTCTGATGCATGTGAATCCTCTCCAGTACAGACCCTCTAATCTAGTGCAAGGATGGGGAACTTGAAGCCTTGAGGCCACATGTGACCTTTTGACTGAATCCAAATTTTACAGAACAGAATTTTACATATATGGGGCCAGTTAAAAATCATTTAATTAGGAGACAACAATAAATTTTGTTATTCAGGCATCATATCACTTAATTTTTCTCCGTGTTAGGGACCATATCTTCCTTATCTTAAAACATGTCCCTTTGTGGGCACACAATCCTATTTATCATTATAAAGGAGCACAATCATTCACGTATAGTGGCACCCAATTCACATCATGCCATCGTGCGTATTTTTCTCTCTGGATAAAACTTTAGTATAGCTGTTGGTCCTCACTCCACTCCTGCTCCCAATATGAGGACAATTATAGCCCAAGGTGTTCAGAAGAGGATGGAGGTTGGGGATCTGCTTTAATATCCAGGACAACTATTAAAATACTTCCATTACCAGACTTCCTTCAGATCCCAGAGGAGAAGAAATTGTGGTACATTAGGTCGTTTGTGATACACAGGCAAAATCCAGAGGGTGAACCTAGTCCTATTGCCCCAGTCCTAGCTCAGTCTACTAGAATTTTCTACTCATCATAAGGGCAACCCATACCTTTGCTACCTTTATATTCCCAGTCCCAGAGCTTTGATGGCATTTTGTGATGGATCTGTTGTCTTTGCACAAACAGAGTGGTCCCATTTTTGTCTCATTACCTTCCAGGGAAAAACCCAAACATACCCCAAAGGTGGATATTCCTTAGTTTTCTGTCCTGGGAACTTTTCTCCTCTTGGTTTATATTATTTCCCTTAGCGATCTCATCACCTTCTATGGATTTATATATCATATTTATTTGGATGTTTCTCAAATCTAAATACCTATCCCTAGTCTCTATGTTGAACTTCAGTATCATATTACCAACTCCTTGCTGGACTTCTCTACTTAAACATGCCCCATTGGCAACTCCAATCCAACATATTTGAAATGAAGCTTATCATCTTTCCCCTACACTTAATCCTCCTTTCAAACTTTTCTACTTATGTACAGGGTACTACCATCCTCTCTATCACTAAGCTTGTAAACTCCATCATCTTTGATGATTCCTTTTTCCTCATTTTTAACCAGTTGCATTCCCTTCCTAAAACCTCTCAAATCTCTTCCTTTCTCTCCACTCAACTACCAATCTAGTTCAAGAGCTCTTGATGGATAATTATAACAGCTCACTGAATTTGTTTCCTTGCTTCCAATTGGTCCCCTCTCCAAACTGCCTTCCATACAGCTGCCAAAATAGTTTTCCTAAGTCTAAAGTCTGGCCATCTCACTTTCCTGATCAAAAGTCTTTACTAATACCCTAATTTTCCTCCTATATATTGTAAACTCCTTAGCCTGGCATTTAAGCCTGGCTTCAATTAATCTTTTTAGCCCTTTCCTCCCCCAAACTTACCCTCTCCCCTTCATGCAATTAACTTTCCAGTCAACCCAGATTGCTACTAGTTTGTTCCTCTTGCTTGTCATTACTTTACGCCTCTTCATGTATTGGCATCAGCCTGTGGCTGGAATGCCCACCTTGAATACCCATTATTCCTCCTGGTATCCTTGTATTACTCTAAGGCCCAGTTGGGATATTATCTTTTTATTAAGTTTTTTAACTCTTTGGGCATTTGTTGTCCCTCCTCCCCCCTTTCCAGTTGAGTGCAAAGTTCTGAGACCAGACAATTTTTTTTGTCTGTATTCCTAGTACAGTTGGTGCCGTGTATGTAGCAGACAATCTATATTGATCCAGTAGAATTTCATTTGGTGTTTATTTGCTGTCCATTGTCAGAGTGGGATTAGAACCCCACATCTAACCTGACTCCAATTCCAGTGTTATTTCCATTAGATAGAAAGACAGCCCCTACTCTGTACTCTGTTCATCTAAATGTTAAGAAACCCAGAGGAAGGCCCCAAGATGATGGGCACCTACCTTCTACTGTGGATTTATAGAAAGATTGGAACAATTCAAGCACAGTTTGCACAAGTAGGATGAATTGCAGGGAATATTATTGATCTATACAAGTAGTTTTCACAGCCCCACTGGGCTTGGAATCAGGAGATTTGATTCAGTTGTCAAATTTACTTCCCTAGAGTTCTGATTATGCTGCCTCCTCCCCAGTCAATCATCTCCACGTGTTCCTTATCACCTCAGGACCAAATGTCATCAAATAAAATGAGGCAGCAAGGTGGCAGCTGTGGACAGAGAGCTGGGCCTGAAGACAGGAAGACCTGTGGGATCACATACCACCTCAGATACTTCCTAGCTGTGGACAAGTCACTTAGCCTCTGTTTCCCCAACTTAAAATGGAGATAATAACAGTCCCAACTTTGCAAGGTTGTTGTGAGGATCAAATGAGACAATATTTGCAAAGTGCTTTTAGTATAGTGCCTGGCATGAAGTAGGTGCTATATAAATGCCCATTTCCTCTCCTCTCCCATATAAAATGCTCTGTTTTGTATACAGAATCTTTCATAACATGGCCTGTCTTTTCAAACTTCTTATGCCTCACTCCCTGCTGTGTACTCTGTACACTGAACTTCACTGATGTTTCCTAATTCCAGACATTTACACTAACTGTCCCCATTGCCTGGACGGCTCTCCCTTCTCATCTCTGTCTCCTGGCTTCCTTCAAGTCCCAGCTAAAATCTTACTTCCTCCAGGATGTTTTTCCTCAATTCCCTTAATGCCGGTGCCTTTCCTCTTTTGATTATTCCCTATTTATCTTGTATATAATTATTTGAATATTTCCTTCTCTATTAGATTGTGAGCTCCTAGAAAGCAGTGATTTTTAAAAATCTCTCCCCCTCCCCCCAACATAGTAGATGCTTAATGAATTCTTGGGTTTTGTCACATACTAGATATGTCACTTAACCTATCTTTTCCTAAGTTTCTTTTCTGCAGACTGGGAATAATAGGAGGTAGGCACCTTACAGGACAGCACTGGAAAGTTTACACAGGTCTACATAACTGAGACTGGACTTGTGATTTCATTGGTACAGGGAACGCTTGGGTGGAGAAATTCCTTTTACCAACGCAGGCCAGTGATCCTCTCTGAAATTTATATTCCGATAATTGTGTAGATCAGTGAGACTTGTCCAAGGTACGTTTCAGGAATGGGAGCTGAAACTGGGGCTTTAGGACCGGTTCACCTGCCACTACATCATGCAGTCCTTCGGTGACCTATTTAGTCTCTTCACGTGCTCCTAAACGCCTTCTGCCTTAAAATCACCCTTGTACCAAAACACATTTTTACACGGGCAAACGTCTCCATGCTCTTGAGACGGGGAGCGCCTGTCACAATGGGAGGGAGATGACAAGAGAGTACATATTCAATGTCAAATTTCCAGGGCCAGCATTTGACTCCTTCTATCTACCCCAGGGTAGCAGAGGCCATCTCTAACAGGTAACGCTCATTAGGCCCTCGGAGATTGCAAAGGGATACTAAAGCAAGGTATCCTGGAGGCAGAAGAAACAGCACTAGGTTTGGAGTTCGGGGACTGGGTCGAGTCCTCGCTCTGACCGTGACTTTGGGCTAGTCGTGGTCACTGCCCTTCTCTGAGGCTCGTGTTTTCGATTTTTTTTAAATCTGTAAAAACGAGGAGGTTGAACACGACGACTTCTAAGGTGCCTTCCAGCTCTAAAAGCAATCTGACCATCCTATATCTGGCCCATGTGCATAAACACTCCTCCCAGCCGCAACCTCAGATCCTTAATTTACAAGTCACAATACCAAAACACTGCCAGGAGCAGCAGCTTCCCAGCGCTCGGGTGGGCCTGCTTGCGCCTGCGCGCTCTCTCCTTTCCCTTCCTTTCCCTTGTCGCGTCTGAGGTCTCGTGGGCTGTTCGGTTCTGTCCGTGTCCAGGCCCTAGTTACAAATAAAGTTACCAGGTGTTGAATCCTGTGACTACTTCCGGCAAGATGGTCTCTCTCTTCCCCCCCCCCCCCCGGGGGGGGGAGGGGAGTGATCGCCGTCGACCTGGTAGCTTCGGCTGGGTCTGGCTGCTGCCGCTGTCCGCCCGACTGACGTTCTCTCCGGCAGGATGTCGTTGGCGCCGCCCGGGAGTGCCGAGGACCTCCAGAAGCGGAGCCTGGGGGAGCTTCGGGAGATGCTGGGCCGCCAAGAGAAGCTGCTGCGGAACGAGTGAGTGCGGGGCCGTGAGGCGGGGAGGGTCCTGGCCGGGGAGACCGAAGGGCGGTACCACCTGCCTGCCCCTTCGGCTGACCCTTCAGGAAATCAGGTCACTCTCCATCGTCCTCCAGTAGGCAGCGACGGGATGCGGTGGCTGGAGCTTTGGACTTGAGTTCAAATGGGGTCCCAGACACTTTCTAGCTGGGTGACCAGGTGACCAGGGAATAATAACAGCACCTACCTCACAGGTAAAGCCCTTAGCACAGTGCCTGGTTACATAGGAATATATAAACGTGTATATAAATGTAAATAAAGATTCCGTAGTAGCATATAAATGCTTAATTTATCCTTTACCTTCTCTTACCCTGTTTGAATCCCAGCCAGCTGGGTGACCCTTGCACAAGTCACTTCACCTCTCTGCCTCAGTTTCCCCAACTCAAATGGGGTTCATAATAACACCCATCTCCCAGAGATCTTTTTTGTATGGCTCAAGTGAGATGATATCTATAAATCACTTTGAGAAGCTTAAAGTTATTATTATTATTCAGCAAGGCTGCTGGGAGTGGGAAGCCTGATGTGACAAAGAAACACTGGGACATCTTTATCCTTGTCTGCATATGGATGGGGTGGTGGTAGATACTATTCAAATGGGGGGGGGAACGTTCATAGGAAAGTATCCTGCCAAATAGTAAGAAAATGCTGAATAATAACACCTCTCTCACAGTTGTGGTAAGGATCAAATGAGATAACATTTCTAAAGCGCTTAGCATAGAGCTATCTAAATGTGCACTGTTATTATTAAGCATTTATTAAGTTCTTGATGTGCCGGGAATCATCGCTTTATGGTTTGAAAAAAGGACCTTGGAGGCCAGCTGAATCCATTTCTCTTATTTTAAAGTAAGAACAAACTAAACCAAAAACTGGAGAGATTTGGCAGTGTTCTTCTGGGGAGGTTTTCTATTTACAAAGAAAAAAGTGAAAGTTCTCAAAGAGCTTTTATTCTGCATGCATGCATATAAGTATGTATGAAAAATATGCAAAATTCACCCAGAATTAGTGGGAGGGGCATTAGGGGAATTAGAAAAGAATTCCTGTTTGAGTTGGTATTTGAGCTGAATTGTGATGAAAGCTAGGGAATCTTGGAGGTTGTGAGGAAGGAGTATATATTCTGGGGGGGGGGGAGGTTTCAGTCTGTAGAAAGGCTTGGAAATAGGAGACAGATAAATGTGTTGGAAGTGCTGCAAGAAGGCTAGTTTGGCTGGACCAAGGAGTACATGAAGCAGGAGAGTAATATCTAATAAAGTTGGGAAAGTAGTAGAGCCAGGTTGTGAAGAGCTTAAAATGCACATGTTGTTTGTATTGGACTCTAGAAGTAGTGGGGAAACCATGGAATTTATTGAGTAGAGGCAGTGATATGCCCCATAGAGCAATATGTGCTTTTGGAATATAGGAAAAGAAGTGATTTGATTGTTAGCTTTTTTTTGCTTTTTGGAGGGGTGAGAGCAGGACAGTTGGGGTTAAGTGACTTGCCCAAGGCCACATGGCTCCTAAGTGTTAAATGTCTGAGGCCATATTTGGACTCTGGTCCTCCTGACTCCAGAGCCGGTGCTCTATTCAGTGTGCTACCTAGTCGCCCCTCGTTACCTTATTATTGCTAATGTTTGTCTAGCTATGATGCTCAGAAACACTTCATGGAAGAGGTGGGGTATAATATAAGCATGGCCTTTAAAGGACATGTAATGTAGAATGTAGATAGGCAGAATGGAAGGAAGGAGGATGTTCCTTTTACCTTTAAACTCTAGCTCTCTAGCTAGAGTAGGGAAGACCTGGATCCATGTGAGACTTTTACCAGTTCTACGATCCTGAGAGAGTTAATCTCTATGTAGTGTTTCAGGACTTGATGCAGTTAGTACAACATCACATATAAATTGTAGTCATAGCACCTCCTTATCTCTAGGGAATGTTTCTTTGTTTTGGACTTTTGCTGGCCATCCTAGTAACAGTTGTGGAATTCCTTTTATGAACCTATCTTGTTTTATACCTTGCTTAATTTAAGTAGTCAGAGGTTCATTGGACAAAGGGATCTTTTCCAAGGAATCTGATATGATTTTGACATGCATGGAAGGCACTTTACTGGAGGATAGCCAATAATGATACACATTAAGTAGGATCTTGTATTCTCTACTTAGACCTTTACTCACTTATGTGACTATTAAGGTGTGCAGATGTATTCTACTATAGAATATATATGTATATGTGTATTAAATATATGTATATGTGTACATGTAGTTTGTGGAATCCTGCTTTTTCTTATATTTTCATCAAGGATGCCTATGTGTATGTATGATTCTGTACTTATGTCTCCCTTTGTCTTTAGCATTTACAAAAGAATATTATCTTTTTAGATGAAACAAGAATAGAAATTACAAATGTTTTCCCCCAGGCCCTGGAAGTGTATTTTCTCTATCAACTTGGTCCCTGGGGAGAGTGGCCTCAAAATTAATGTAGTATCTACAGAGCATTTGCTCCCCCTACATTCACTTCCAGATTTGGCATAACTGACAGGTAGAGTTGCTCCCTTGCTCTTAGGGCCTAGTACTAGTCTGGAGTGGTGAACTGGGCTTTAGTGACCACAGATTCTGACAGGATTGTGACTCCAGGACCTCTGATAGTTTATTGTTCTGACCTTTTCAAAGTTCTTCAAGTCCTGTCTGTTTGTGGTACTTTTTCATTTAGATGTAAGAAAACAGAGTCTTATAGCAGGTCTTTTGAACTCAAATGCAGCTATGTAGGAAAGAGGAGGAGGCTTGCATTGCCTGTCTAATGCAATGCCTTTTGAATGAAGGAAGGTCTATACTCTTCCTCCTGTAAAAAAAAAAAAAGTCCATATTCATCAAAACGAGTGGGTTAATTTTTAGCACATTGTTTTTATCTCCAATCCAGAACAGTTCTGTAGATTGACTGAATAAATGTTGCCCTTTCACCTCCACAGTGCCATACAGGAGTCACTGTGACACTAATACAGTTCTACATGTAAAAATAAAAATCACAGTAGCTTCCAAATACAGAGTTATTTATATTCAACAAACAAGGAATATCGCCAGAGTTTACCAAAAATTATTTCTTGCTCAGTACTTAACACGTGCCTTTTTTGGTATTCAAGATAGCTTTTCTCCAATACAAGACAAGGCAGTAATACTAGAAAAGGACCAAAAAACCCCAAAACAACCCAGCTTACTTTGAGGAGAGCTAGTCTGTCTTAACTTACTTTACTTTTTTTTTTTTTTAAACTTTTTACTGGTTTACTTAGACCAGGAGATTTCCCTACGGCATTTAGGGCCTGTGGATCAATTGGAAATCATTTAAAATTGTTTTTACATGTCCTTGGGGAAAAATTATATCTATATCTTTCTGTCTATCTATCTGTATCTGTTTTTTATGAAATGCAACTCTACATCACCATCTGTCTGCTGGATTTTCCATCTTGATGGAGATATTTAACCTGGAGGAGAAAAGAAGGAATTTGGGGGAACATAATGATTATCATGAAGTATTTGAAATATTGTCATATATAGGTGGAATTAGGCTTTTTCTGTTTGGCACCACAGGACAGTGGAATGGAAGTGTCAAAGAAGAAGATTTAGACTTACTATTAGGAAAAATTTGCTAACAATTAGAGTTGTCCAGAAGTGGAATGGTTGACCTCGAGAGCAAGAGAGCAGTGTAACACAAGTACACTCAAGAGTTGCAGATGAAGTGCTATGTGAGGTCCAAAAGGTTCAGGGAAGGCTTTTTGAGTAAAGTGCCTTTAAAAGACAAAGGGAATTCATCAGATGAAGAAAAGGGGGAGTATTTCAGGCATAATAAGGATTATATGAACAAAGTTACCAAGTTGTGAAGGGCATACTTTGGGCACAGAGATAGTCTGGAGGGAAGGTAATTTAAGATGAAGCAGGAGAGAGAGAGTAGATTCAGATTATAAATGGCCTTGAACTCCTGGCAACCAATTTTAAACTTTACTGGGAAGGCGGTTGGGAATCACTGAAGATTTTTGAGCATATTTATGCATTAGGCAGATCATTTTGGCAGTGGTATAAACAGTGAAATGGAGGTGCAAAGAACTGTTAAGAAGCAGTTGCTGTTTTGGATATTCTGAGATATTGGTAATTATAGGCAGAAGTGCCTAATAGGCAGTTGGAAATACATAACAGTAGTGCTGGGAGATGGGTAGAAGTAGAGATGTATGTTGGAGAGTCATTTCTGTAGAGATAGCTGAAGACTGGAGTGGCTGGATGAGATTGTTATGGATGCAGGGAGGAAATAGAAAAGGGCCAAGGTCAGAACCTTGGTGATTCATTTTTAAGGGCTGGAAGGATGAGGATTAATGTGACATAAAGAAAGATTGGAGGAGTGGAAGTCTGGCGGCAAAGACGTGAGTCAGGATGTTATTGTAGTAGGCCAGGTATATCATGGTTCTCTGGGGTCTGATCTTGCTGGGGGGAGGGCGTGTGGCTCTATAGGAATTTGGTGATGTCAATGCAATGAAAAGAAAGGAAGGAAAAAAGGAAGCAAATTTGTTAAAAAATAAACAATTGATAGGACTAGGTTACTTATTGTGTCTGGAGTGGAGGGAGGAATAGGAGATAACCAAGTTTTGAGAGTAGTGGTATCATTAACTGTAATAAGCCGGGATGGAAAGTTTGTTTTCTGTTTCAAACAAAGAATTTGGTTTTAGATATACTGAGTCTGAGCTGATGGGATATTTAAATGGAAGCATCTTAAGGGCAATTGAAAATGGACTTCAAAGTCAAGAGAGAGGTTGGCGATACAGGTTTAGATGATGTTGATTTTGTGGTAAGTGGAGGGAATAAGAAATAAAATAGGATAGGTGAGGTTTCTAAAAGAATAAGAAAAGAGGAGGAGAAGGGGATGTGTCTTGGGAACATTCACTGAAAGGACATAAAAGTAGTTTGACCTCCCTAGACAGAAACTGGTGTTCTGAACTATTTGTGAGATTGGGCCCTCTCTCTCAAACTAAACTGCCAAGGATTCAAGCACTCAGCAAACACAGCTCTGATGGATTGGCCAGAATGTATGCTTGCCAAAAAAACTATTTTATGGAAAACTCACACAGGGCAAGCATTTACATGGTGGTCAGAAGAAGTGATACAAGGTCTCTTTGAAGAACTTTGGAATTGATTGTGTGAGATGGGAGACAGTGGCACAGGACCACCCAGCATGGGGTGCTCTCAGCAGAGAATGTGCTCAGCTCTGTGAGCGAAGCAGAATTGAAGTGGCTCGAAAGAAACATGAGATGCACAGATTTCAAGAATCCACCCCAGTTGTTCACATGGACTATTTGCACCCTACCTGTGGTAGAACATTCTGAGCTTGTATTGGTCTGATCAGCCACAGTAGGACACACTGGAATTTGACTCCAGCATAGTGATATCATTTTGGTCAACAAAGAACAACAACCAACCAATGACAGTGATAGACTTAAAATATTATAAAGCAGGAGTGGGGAACCTAGGGCCTTGAGGCCACATGTGAACCTCTAGGTCCTCAAGTATGTCCACTTGGCTGAATCCAGACTTTACCAGTTGAGGACCTAGAGGGCTACATGTGGCCTTGAGGTCACAGGCTCCCTACCTCTGCTTTAACTATTTGACTGGAGCCTCCTTCTTTATCTTGTGCCTCCCTTCCCCATTCCCCCAACATGTTATTGGAAACCTCAGCAATTCTTACCCTCCTTAATTCTAGTTCTTGGCCAACTAGAAATTAGTCCTTTTACCTAAACTTTCACTTACTAACTCCTATGCTTTGATATATTATCACTTTTTTGTCTCATGACTTTTAAAAAAAAAACACAACTTTTAATAATATATTTTTATCATTCTGTTTCCTAGAAAATTCGTTCGCAGTTTGCCAGATGGAGGAAAAAAGATCTCTGACTTTGTTGAGAGAGTGAAATTAGCCATCACAAAACATGAAGAGCTCAGAACTAACAGATTGGACTTTGATTCAAAGCAAACTGTAGCACATGAAATAATTAGTTTAGATGTGGATAAGCCATGGACTCCTCACCAGAGAAAGGAAACTTCATCAATTCTTGCTTCTTCCCTTGGATTTTTAAGTAGGTCATCTAAAATTGCCTCAGGAAACCAGGGAATTGATTCTACCATGGAAGGACCTGTTGCCATAAATTATGACGAAGCTGGAGAGTTAGAAGGTGACACACGGTGCAACAAGTGGATGTGTAATAACAATAAAGCTGCTGTAGCTTTGCCATCAGAAACAAATGAGCAATCCCAGCAGCTTGATTTTCTAAATCATGGAAGAGATGTTTCTGGGAGTACTGATGACATGTTTATTGATAGTTTACAAAGGATCACAATTAATGATGATGAAAACCAGCCTGAAGACGATACAAATGTGGATCACTTTTGTAGTTTTCATACTAACACACCCAAAAAGCCTCATTACATGGAAGTGCTGGAAATGAGAGCAAAGAATCCAATCCCTCCCCACAATAAATTTAGAACTAACCTGTAAGTATGGCAGGGAAACATCTCTCGGTAAATGCTCAATGTAAAAGCTCAAAGACTTGGTCAGTGTGCTTAAGCTCAGTTTAATTTTTTTAGAAGAAAATCTATATTATAAAAGAATGCCTTAGGTTAATACCCTATTTGGCAATAATGCATTGCCTACAAGGGACTTGAATTGACATCTTAAAATATAAACAAACACTACTTGAACTCCCAGTCACTCAAGGGTTTTCACTGCTAGTATGTTTACTGCTAGTCTAATTCTTTATTTTATGCTCTCAGCAGTATTCATTGATAGTGTGTCTTAGTCAGTTTCTTAAATCATGCAGCTTTTAGTTTGTTTCAGAACTTGACTCACTCTCTCCTTTATTGTCTACTTTTGAGGGAAAAAAATTTCTAAAGTTCTTTTGGTATTATAGTATTTAGAACTGAAATTATCTAGTTCATCCTCTACCCTCTGGTTTTGTGTTTTGTTTTTTTTTTTAACAAATAAGGCAACAGGACCAGGGAAGAAAAGTAAGTAAGTTCTCCAGGGGTTTCAAAATAGTCATTGAATAGCAGAGCCAGAATGTGACTAGGGTCATCCGACTCCATATCCAATGTACTTTCTGTTGTAAGTTATTATAACTAATTATTATTTAAAGATGCATTGTGGAATTTGTGACTTATGCAGACTCCATTAGCTCTTGGCTTTTTAGCTAATGAAATTTGTTGCATTTCTTTCAAGTTGTGAGACATTAAGAGGTCAAATGATTTATTTAGCAGATTTGGCAAAAGGTTATAATATAGGAAGAGGCTGAAGCTATTATTTGAAAAGAGATTTTAGGATTAAATGAATGAATGAAAGTATTTATCAAGAATTTATTTTATGTAAAGCAAGGTGTTAGTTAAATAATACAATTAGAAAATGATAAAGTCTCTGCTTTCAAGAGTTCATACTCTAATGGAAGGAGATAGCAGTATGAGAAGGTGTGGCTTCAGGGAAGATAACACCCATTGATCCTGAGTACAGTGTCTAGGAAGACCACTAATAAAGCCCAGTAATTTGACTTGAAAGTAGTCCAGTTTAGCTTGATACATTTTTTGAATTATTGGATACTCATAATTTCTACTTGGATTTTTCCCCCTCATTTTCAGTTTTACATTCTGTTAATAAATAAGAAGCAGCAGGCTTGTACCAAAGCCAGTTCATGCAACAAGTTTAATACCTACTACACAGTCAAACCACTGTCAGCCAAGATGATTTATAAAAAAAAGTATGAGATGTATAGAAGCATATAATCTAATAGTAAAAATAAAGCAGGTCATGGACGGTGCAGGTATGAAGGGACAAAATGAATGTATAGGTAGTAGATGCTATAGAAGTTCGGGTGAGGAAGAAAGCAGTCTGTTGAAGTAGCCAGAGAAAGGTTTCTGGCAGGACTCTGACTTGACCAGGATCAAGATGCAGAGGGATAATTTGAGTAATATGAGGGAGGAGAGAATAGAATGAACAAAGACTTGGAACCAGGAATAAACATGGCATATTTAGGAGAGAGTGAGATTTGTTGGTTTGAGCAGAGGGTTTATTTGTATTAGGGAGTAGTTTACAACTAATGGAATGTGTTGAAAAAAGTACAGGTAATTTTAAAAATATTTTCTTAAGTTACCTTACTAAAATTTGTTCTTTTTCCTCCCTACTTACTGCCAAACATTGATGTACTTTTATTCCTCGTTACCTATATGCTCCTGTTTCCCTTCCATTTCAGTGTACTAAAACAGCTCTGTCTGTGATCACTGACTACTGATTTCTGGACCAAAGACCTTTTTTCATTTCTCATAATCTCTATTGACAGTTCTGCAGGCTTTAGCACTGTTGATCTCCCTCTCTTCTCTTTGGGTGTATGATCCTCCTGTGGCTGACAATTCCTTCCCTTTTCCTTTCTTGGCTTCTTTCTCTTTTTGCTTTAAAAAAATAGATGTTTTCTTTAAGGTTTGCTCCTCAACTCTCCTGTTCTTTCTTCCTTAGACTATTCGTCCATTTTATGACTTCAACTTTATTTGGATGACTCCCAATTCTGTGTCTCTAGGCCTACATCTTCTCTAATTTCTAGACCTGTAATCCCACTTACCTATTAGATGTCTTTTTTAGTATTTTCTATCAGTACCTCAAGCTTGTTGTTTGTTTCAGTTGTGTCTAATTCTTTGTGACTGAATTTTGGAGTTTTCTTGGCAGAGATACTAAAGTGATTTTCCATTTCCTTCTCCAGCTCATTTTATAGATAAGAAAACTTAGGCAAACAGGGTTAAATAACCTGCTCAGGGTCACACAGTTAGGAAATGTCTGAGGCCAGATTCGAACTTAGGAAGATGAGTCTTCCTTTTCTTCAGACCTGGCACATCCTAGCACTAGCTTAGTGTAATGCCAAGTAAAGGCAACTTCCAAGGTTCAGATTACCAGCATAGTAAACCCTGTTTATTCAGCAAACATTCACAGAACAGAGAAAGTCAAAATGCAGTGTAACTTGTTCCTTTAGCAAGTAAGTTCTCAATTCAAGCCAGGTACTACTCCACCCCTAGACAGTATATTCATTTAGTCAGTCAAAAGTCTCTTCTCAAATGGAGATTAGTCTCCAACCATAAACAAAGTACGTTCATTTGGTCAATCACTCAAAGGCTTCCCACCCCTGAATCTCAAAAGGGGCAGGAAAGCACAAAAGGCCATCCACCCTTAAGTTACAACAAAGTTAAGCTCAACATTGAATACCCGAGGAAAGGGCCTTCTTTCATCTTCACTGAGGCAAGCCCTCAGCAATCTCAGTTTCTGGGGAGACAAGGCTCAACAAAGCCATAGTCAGTGTCCTCATCAAGTCACTCTCTGCCTGTAGAATAGTCGCAGAACCCATGAAAACATCAGCAAGGCTCTCTTCCAGGATTTCTGTGCAGGTACCACAAGAAAATCCTCCTTCAGGGCTTCTGAACCAATAGCCAGGTTCCAGGACCTCTATGGCAGTAGCACTGTCCTTCACCATCAGGTAAATCTGGCAAAACAGCATCAAAACAGACAGACAAAATACCAACATCCTCAGTTCTTGGCAGTTCCAGGTGGCAGTTCCCAAAAGTCCTGAGCAGTTCCAATGGGCTCTCAGCGGTCTTTCTCTCAGCAACTCAGGTTCCACGATACTGGATACTGCTCTCCCAAAGTCCTTC
>CM053589.1:83173698-83184903 GCA_028646515.1 Pseudochirops corinnae
AAATTAATTAATGAGATTTCCTATGTGTCTCCTATGTCTTCCTATGAAATCTCATTTATTGTAATTAAATAAAATGTTGTTAAAAATTTCATTCATTTCATTTCTTGAAAATATGCACAGTTAATGAGATTTCCTATGTGTCCAGACTTTAGGGACACCCTGTATACCTGGTAGACATCACCTTATTCATACCACTTTAGTATCAGTAAGTTAATAAACATTTATTAAGCACCTATCATGCTTCAGGTATTGTGCTAAACACTGGAGATACAAGAAGAGGGAATATCCATAGTCCCTGCCTTTTAGCATATATTTTCTAAACTATCATTTTACTAAACACTTGGGAAGATATGGTAAAGATGGATTCAGTTCTTGCCTTCAAGGAGTCTATAATCCAATAATTCTATTAAATCATGATTCGGTAGTGTTTGTTAAAAAAAAGTTCTAAACAATGATGAGGACGATAATAACAAAGAATACAACCTTTAGATTCTATTTAGAAAAAAAATGTTTACTACTACAAGACGCATGCCCCTGGGCAAATTAATTAACCTTTCTAAGACTCAGTTTCCTTATCTGTAATAAAAAGGATGGGGGAGGGGAGACAAAACTAGATGGTGTTCAAGGTCACTTCTTGCTCTAAATTCTATGGTTCTGTTATTTTATGGTATTTTTGACTACTCGCATGATATAAAAATATTTCTGCCTTGGATATATTTCTTCAGTTATCACTCTTTTAATCTAGTCCTATATTCTGGTATGCTTCTTTGTCTAAATCCACCATTTTAATTTTTTAAAATGCAATTTGTCCTTTATAACTCTTTTCCATGTCCTATAAAAATGATGGATAGGGGAGGATAGATAAAGCTACAGATCAATCTTAAATTCTGATAATCTAATAAATGCTTTGAGCACCAGTCTTGCAGTTTATGACCTCTTGTCAATTGATTTATAGCTTTGTAGTAAATTTTCTCTCACTATTATCCAATATTTATTAGAACATCTTGTTCCTAGCAGATGAAGAACAGTATAAAACATCTGTCAAAACAACAGCCGATTCAATTAAATGTATTTTATTTCTAAATCTGGTTCTCCAGCTTAGTCTCTTTTCCATCCCTTTCTGTTTTCTGTCTTTGTCTCTCTTTCCCCCTCCTATCAGTGAAGCATCTTATACGTAGCTCTCAGAATAAGGTTTCAAGGGGTACAAACTAACAGGGGAAAAAAATGACTTTCTCTGCATTGTTTAAAAATCCTCATTTGCAAGACCCAGACCATTTTAGCCATGGTTTTTCAGTGGATGGCCTAGTGTAGAAAGGGAATTTTCTTATCTGTCAGTCCAATTTCCTAAGACCAATTCCTAAGCAAAGGAGGGAGAGGCTGATGGAAAGCAGTAGGCGAAAGGTAACTTCAGTCTCTTTGTAACAGAGGTAATTTACATGCCTGCATGTCTTTTTAATGTTTCCTTTGTGTATAGGTGAAAAATGCTCAAATTGGTTGCCTTGACCTCTCTTTCTGACCCACAAACCCCTAAACACGATTTTGAAGGTCAGTTTATTGATGCTTTGTGGGTCTGTAGCTTAATAAGACATGGAGTTTGCTACAATCCCACAATTTAAATTGTTCCTGGATTCAAGGCTCCTGTTTTTTCATTGGTGTTATTGCTAAATGTTACCCAAATGTGATAAGGATTAATAGTATATTGAAAACATATGTCTATTTACTTCATTGTCCATGTTACTTTGTAGACACACTTGGGCTTACATATTAGGGGTACACAGAATGAATCTGACTTGAAGAAGTCCAAAGAATATTTAGAAAAGAGTTTTGGAGTTTGAGGCTTCAGTTGAAGCCTAAAATATCTGCTTATCTAGCAAAGAAAACTATTAAAGAGGTTGACATACAAGTCATGATAGAACCATTTTTCTATCTATACCAATTCATAGGTAGAGTTTGTCTTTCTGGGCCCTCCCATTGCTCTTTCCATGTCTCCTCCTTCTGCCTCCATTGCTTGGGACCCAATACTTTCATGCATCACTCTGAGAAGAAAGTTGGCTTTGGATTTTCAATTTAACAAAAACATTAACCATCTAATCATAAAAATGCATTGTTCTAGGTGTTGGTGATACAAAGGCAAACATGACAGTCTTTGGTCAAATTGCTTAGATTTTACTGGGAAGATACAACAACTGGGAAGATGAATAAATACAAAGTACATGCTGAATAATTTTAAGAGGGAATGAGCAGTAGCTGGGGGGATGAGCAGAGGGCTGTGATTGAGGGGGTACTGAAGGAAGCTAGATAGTCAACCAGGTGCAGCTGAGGAGGGAGTGCATTCCAGACATGCTCTTAAAATTAACTTTTCCTGATAGCAGATCTCTCTTCCAGGATCTCATTTTTATATAGTTCCTCTTCATTGTCTATATTCATGAGTGACAGAAATAATAGGGACATTTACGATCCTGGAAGTACAAAACCTCCCCCACCAGAATCCTTTTATCAGAGTGGCTGACAAGGAGCAGAATGGACTAGGCCAGAGGCAGTGGGGTACTAAAAGGGAGGAGGGGAAAGGAAGACCCTAGGGATCTCTATAACCCAGGCAATAGTTTATGAGAATCATTGAAAATTGGTAGTGCTTGTCAACTCTGACCTGGGTGATCCCAGATCTGTTTTGGATTGAGTGCATTCTTTCAGTAAGTACCTTTCTTAATCCTTGTACACTGGTGCCAAAAAGCTGACCTAAGCCTGTGCAAAACGTCCTTGTGCTTTAAACATTGGAAATCTAGACTTCTGAGTGGCTATAACAGTGGGGAATCTAGCCTGGAAGCAGGTCTTCCCAGGAGACTTCCCTCTTTCATAGGGGAGAAGGCCCTTGGTCACTCACTGTTTCTCTTCCCAGGGTGGGCACAAGGCAAAATTCTGAAATAGATAAAGTTTGTCTTTCTGGTGAGTTTCAGTTTGCTCCCCTCCTTTCTCCTCCCTTTGCTCAAAGACTCAGCACCTTCCTGCTATCCTTGCCTGTCTGTCCCCTGATCCTCCACAGCTAGACTTCACAGGGCTCTCCCTTACCTTGGTAGCACTCACTGCTTTTTCATGACTTCCTTCCTCCATTCCCACCCCCAGCCCCCACAATGATCCCGATACTTCCTGTTTCCTTGGGCTGATCTGATAAAATGGTACAGTATGGTGAAAAAGTGCTCTGGATTTGCTGTTAGAGGATATGGGTAGGTTGAAATCTCACTTCTGTTATTACCTGGTGACCTTGGGCAACCCACTTCTCTGGGTCTCAGTTTCCTTTTTAGTTTTTTCCATATCGATCTTCTTCATCTCAGATGATGACATTGTGTTAACACTCTCAGGGAACAAAGTTTTACCCCAGGGTGTAAACCACTGACTTTGTGAAATTAGTACAGTGTCAGAAAGAACACTAGGTTTGGAATCAGAGGTCCTGTCTGTGACTGTGGGCAAGTCACTTAATTCCCCTTAGATGAGGCAGCGAGGTGGACAGAGTTCTGAGCTTGGAGTCAGGAAGACCTCAGGCACTGTGTGACCCTGAGCAAGTTACTTAACCTCTGTCTGCCTCAGTTTCCTTAACTGCAAAATGGGAATAATGATAGCACCCACCGTTATCAACAAGATCAAATGAGATAATATTTGTAAAAAGTGCTTAGTCCCGCCTTGTACATAGTAGGTGCTATATAAATGCTAATTCCCTTTGCTCCTCCTTTCCTCACTTTGCTTCCTCACTTTCCTTTATAATGGGACAAATAATAATAATTGTACCACTTAGTTTGTAGGGTTATTGTGAGGACCATTGGAGATTATATATGTACAATGTTTTATAAATGTATATTAACATAAGTTATTATGACTACCTTCAATAAAATCCTTCTTTGATACCTAATGTTCTTATGATTTGGAGGTAACCAATGGAAAGTGAGTGGGTTCTTGAAGGTTAGGCCAATGTGGCTGAAGATCTCCTAGGTCCAGCCAAGTGAGAAATATACCAAGTGTGGATCTGATGATGCCCCATTGTTCAAGGCCAAGCCAACCTCAGTTGAAAAGGGCTCATCACCAGGATGGTCAGATCCACATTTGAAAATCATTTCTTAGTTGCTCATGAGTTATGATCCACATGAATGAAGGAATGTCTACATTGACAGAGTTACAGAGCTGTCCTCTGAAGAACAGCATAGTTAAGTTTGGGGGTGGAGAGAGTTTATCACCAGAAAACTGATCATCAAGATAAAAGCTCTAGATTTGGAACCAGAAGTCATGAACTTGATCCCTACCTCTGCTGTTTGCTCCCTGTGTGACCTTGGGTAGGTCACGGAAGACATTGTGGTAGTAAATAGAACACTGGACTGAGAGTCAAGAGGACCTGGGTTATAGTCCCATCTCAGACAGTTTGAGCTGTGTCACCTTTCTGTGCCTCAGTTTCCTCAACTGTAAAAGTAAGGGATAGGACTTGATGACCTCCAAAGTCTCTTCTAGCTCTAAATCCAAAATTTTATAGGTCTATTAACTTTGCTAGATCTCAGTTCCTTATTTATAAAATGGTGGGTATGGGTCAGAAGACCAACAAGATTCCTTCTAGATTTATGATCCTAAGATCCTTGTCACATTATTATAAAGCAGTGATATCCTTCTCTAAGCCTAGAGTTGGGAAAATGAAATGCTGGAGTCAGGTCTTGACTCCAAGTCTAAAGTTCTTTCTGCTCTATCATCATCCTGCTTCCTCAAGTTGGTATTCAGGACATTTCACTTGAAGCCACATTGAGCTCACTAATGTGCTACATTCTGGCTTCCATTTTTCCTCCCCAATCCTCCCAGGCACACTCCCTTCCCTAGCAGAACCTAGAGATAGCTCAAAAATTTACTATTCAGATATAGAATTGGATAGACCATCTTCATCCCAGCTCCTAGTCTACTCAATTATCCCAACCCACTCTTCTGATCACACCCTGATTCTCTCACACAACCAGTGGGACTTCATGCTCCCAGATGCTCCCTGACTTCTTGCTCTTTCTCCTATATACTGGATAAATCTTTATAATACTATCTCTTCATCCATATTTTTTTCTCATTATTCCTAGGGGCACCACCAAGATGCCTCTAATACCAGCATCAGGAATAAGTTATAACTTACAGATGTGGACAGCGACCAAAGCTATGGGGATAAAGTTGTTCCTTCTCTGCCCACATTCTTCAACTCTGACAGATGGAAAGGAGTGGCCATCGGGTAGTAAAGAATGCATAAAAAGGGAGGCTGAGGATGCCAAAGATGCGTATGAATAATGATTGTAAAATCCTTTCCTGTTTTGTTGGAGGGAGGAGGAAGGAGGAGCCAAAGGGTGGGAGAACACCAGGCACCTAAATGGGAGGAGGGGTCAACACCTAGGGGAGAAGGGTCATGGAGGGAAGATGTTTTCCAATGTCACAATTTTTTCAAGGTTCAACTCAGTTTACTTTCAATTAAAATTTGAACAAATAGAAGCAGAGGTATTTTTCATCTTTATAGTTAAATTGTATTCAGAACAACTGAACCACTTTTCTCTTTCTCTAACATGGTAGATATTTAATAAATGCTTTTTGATAAAGATGTGAATCTATCACTAATTTCTGACTATTCTTTATTTGAAAAATCTCCCTAGTTCTCCTTCCCTTACTTCCCATTTTCACTCCTTCCTTTTTATCTTATACGTAGATTGTCATAACAGACCCTTATTTAATCTTTATTTCCACAAATCCACACTATGTATTACTACCAAGATGAAAAGTCCTGTAACACAATTTTCTTCACGTCCCTCCCTTATGTGACATTCTCTTGCTTAGAGCATTCAATAACTCATCACTACCCATACCTTCATTCTCCATAATCTGGTCCACTTCATCTATCCAACCTTATTTTCTGCTACTTTTCTATCTTCAGTCTCCCTCAGGCAAATCTCTTTGAGATTTCCCATGCCAACCATGGTTGTTTCTGGTTGTTCACAAGCTGATCTGAACCTGATACTGAAGAATACTCTCCTAGCCTCCCTCATCTAGATCTTACCCATCCTTTAAGGACTAGATCAAATCTGTTCCTCTAAAACTGCTTCAGTCCCCATTTATCTATTCCTTCTCTGGACTCTTGATATTTAATCTCTATGACCCCTTGTATTGAGCCCTACTCCTCTTTAGCCACCTGGTTCTCCTGCCCTTCAGCTCCTTTCTTCTCATCCCCCTCCTCCAGTAAAATGAGAAGATGATTTTATGATTGTTATTCATATTCATTTTTGGCATACGCAAATTCCCCTTTTCTTTAAAATCAGCACCATACATTTTTCACGTATATATTGTCCTCTATAAATCAAGTGAGAACTCAGAAAGACCTTAGCTTAAAAAGGCCAAGGTCTTCTGCTACATCAGGATCATCTCCTGTTGTTCTGATCTATATCTTGCTGCTAGACCCAGATGGCTCTGAAGGAGAAAGTGAGGCTGGTGACGTTGCACAGCCCTCCCTCACTTAAATCCAATAAATATGTATTAATCATATCTCCACTTAGATTGTAAGTTCTCTGAGGGCAGGCATTGGGTCTTGTACTTCTTTTGAAACTACCACAGTACCTGAGTAAGATGGAATAAGCATTTCTATAGTGCTTTTTAGGGACCAGGCACTGGGTTAAGTGCTTTACAAATATTACCTCATTTGATCTTCATGATAACCCTATAAAGGTGGGTGATTATTATCCCTATTTTACAGCTAAGGAAACTGAGACAAATAGAAGTTAAGTAAATTGCCCAGGTGTAATGCGGCTTTGCCCAAACTCTCAGAGCACCAAGCAAGCAGCTATACCCTTAGGGAAATCTGGTGAGCAAATTTCATCGAGCATACTTGACTAGATTATCCAGATTTCCACTATGGAGATGGATTTCTGGTTGAGTGAACACTACTAGCCAGTCAGGTTCCTGAGGTAAGTAACACACACACACACACACACACACACACACACACACACACACGTGTCCGACAGCTCTGTTCTTGAGATCAACCAGAGGGGACAAGGATGGAGCCCGAGGGGCTGAAGGTATGTTAAGGAAAGAAAACCAGAGGCTCTTGTCCTTTTTCTTCTATATAGCCCCCATTACTCTCTGGTAACAGTGAAGAAAGCTCTTCTTCCCCTCCTCAACCCCCACATCCCTTCTCTTCAGCTCCAATCCCAAAGGTAAATAAATACACATTTTATAACCACCCATGACAGGTTTCTATTATTAAAAAAGGAAATTAAAAGCCTCTTAAGTGTAGATAATATGAATTTTGCCAGACAGAATGACAAAAACCAGGAAATTTGAACCTTAAGTAGTATAAGAACTTCAGTTCCTTTGGTGAGATCTTTTCTACCCCCAACTATCTTTCCTCAGTGGCTTGTTTTGAGGGAAGTGGAGCTTCAGTTTCACATTCAAACTTGTGGGAATTTCCCACAAATTCATCAAAACTGTTACTGTGGGAAGTTCAGCTTTTTGCAAGCTGCTTACTTTGTCAGGGAGGAGTATGCCCAGTGCCTAGGCTTCTTCCCCCTCGTCTGGGTTCACTTAAGGTGCCAATGTGGAAATAACTTCTCTGGGTGCTAGATTTGTTCACATAATATCCTTTATTTCAGTGTGGTACAGAGGAAAGCAGAAGCAGCTAGGTGGAACAGTGGATAGAGTGCCAATCCTGGAGTCAGGAAGACTTATCTTCTTTAGTTCAAATCTGACCTCAGACATTTACCAGCTGTGTGACCCTGAGCAAGTCACTTAATCCTATTTGCCTCAGTTCCCCATCTATAAAATGAGTTGGAGAAGGAAATGGTAAAGCACTGCAGCACCTTCACCAAGAAAACCCCAAACGGGGTCACAAAGAGTCGGACACAATAGAAAATCAACTGAACAGCAAATAGAGGAAAGTGTACTGGACTTGGAGTCAGAAGACATAGGTTAAAATTCTAGCTTTGCCACTTGTTACTAGTGTGACTTCAGGAAAGTCGTTGCATTAAAACTATTTTTTCAATTAACACATAATTATTTTATTTTTCTTCTTCTCTCCCCTTCATTGAAAAAAAAAGAAACAAAAAACAAAGATCTTGCAACAAATATGTATATTTAAGCAAAATAAGTTTCCTCCTTGGCTATGTCCAAAAAAAGTATTTCATTCTTCTTCTTGAGTCCATTATCCCTCTATCAGGAGATGGGTAAGGTAACATGCTTCATCATTCCTTCTCTAGAATCATGGTTGACCATTGCATTAATCAGAGCTTTTTAGTCTGTCAAAGTTGTTTGTATGTACAATGTTGTTATTGTATAACTTGTTCTCCTGGTTTCACTTACTTCACTCTACATCAGTTCATACAAGTCTTCCCATGTTTCTCTGAAGCTATTCCTTTTATTGCTTTTCACAACACAATCGTATTCTATTGTATTCAAATATCAAAATTTGTCTATTTCCCAGTTAGTGCCTTGCATTATCCCTTAGTTTCTAGTTCTTTGCCACAATATTAATAGCTCCTATTAATATCTTTGAATAATAGAGGTTCTTTTCCTCTTTCTTGGATTTCCTTGGGGAATGATGGTATCACTTGGTCAAAAGGCATGCACAGTTTAGTTAACTTTTTGGCTATGTTTCCAAATTGCTTTCCAGAATGGTAAGGCCAGCTCCCAGTTTCCCAGTTCATTAACATGCCTCTTTTCCAAAGCCCCTTCAGTACTTGACATTTTACTTTTTTGTTATATTTGCCAGTCTGATGGGTGTGTGGTAGAACCTCATAGTTGTTTAATTTGCATTTCTCTAATTATTAGTGATTTGTGGCATTTTTTTTCATGTGGGCACAAGTCATTTCAGCGAACAAACTAGTATTATTAAGTGCTTATTATATGCCAGGCCCTGTGCCAACCATTAGGAAAACAAAGAAAAACAAAAGCAGTCCCCACCTCTAAGGATCATCCTCTCTAAACCTCTGTTTCATCAGCTGTAAAATGGCAGGGCTGGAACAGGTGACTTTTCAGGTTTCTTCCCACTTAAATCTATCAGTAAATACATGTTCCCTATACATTCTTCCTTCAAACGAGTCTGAGGGATCTCTCTCGTGAGTTTTCCCTAGAGAGGTACAACAGCCTTCCTTGTTCTCAGGACGGGAGTACTTAGAGCTGAACTTTCCGGATGCGGGCCGGTGGTGGGGTATCTGCTGGACTCTCCGGGTGCGGGACGGTGGCAGGGCATCTGCCCTCCGCCAGTCCCTGGCTGCTTTGGATGCTGCACGAGGAAAGGTAACTGGGTTTATTTATTGGGCTATTACCTCCTGGCCTTAAAAGAGGCAGCTGCCAGGAAATTATAGAAACCTCTTTTTTTATGATTATATCTTGAAGCAGAAATTGCTTTGTAACTGGTCAATATGTGGAAAGAATCCAATAAAAGCAATATTAATTTGATATTGCATATGTTTTCATAGATCTCTCTGGCTATGTAGAAAGTAAAAGCTCTCTCTCCTATTGGTGACATCTGTTCTTAATATCCTAAAAACCCTTTCTTCCATGTATTTTTTTTTCAATAGACAACATTTTTGTGGGCATATTTTGTTATTAGAATCTATGAAACGTTGATATTAATCTGAGTGGCTTCAGTCTTTAATAAGCACAGATACAGGGTGAAATGATCCGAGAGTGCATCTTTGGGAGAGAATTCTTGGGAACGGGCAAGATGTTTTGACATCCTTTAAAAGTTGTTTGACTTTCTTTTAAAAGTGGATTATGGAAATCCTTTGTGTTTGGGACTAGAATTTTTAAAAAGCCCCTAAGCATCCTTGCTTCCCCTCTTGATGTTCTCTGAGCTGAATGTTGCCTTTTGCTATGTTAGGAATGTTTTTTCAGGTTAAAAGGATAGACTCCAGGATTTAGATCCACCTGTGACCTTGGTACTGTTGGCTATTCGAATTGTTCCCTAAAAATCTGATGAGTAAGAAATGTATAAAATCTGTTGACAATCTAAATTTATACAAATATTATGTCTCATTGCATGAGAAATGCCTATTTGCAAATAGGCTGAAGAAAAGAGGGAAGGTTGAACAAGCATATATTAAGCACCTACTGTATACTGGACTTTGCACTAAATACCTTACATACATTATTACATTTGATCCTCTCAACTCTGTGAAGTGGGTGCTTTGATTATCTTCATTTTACAAATAAGGAGACTAAGGCAGATAGAGGTTGAGTGATTTGCCCAGGATCACATAGCCATTTCCCTCCCGTCTGAGACATTCAGTTCTTTTTAACTCTAGGACCAGTTCTCTATCCATGGTGCCACCTAGCTACCTAGGTCACCCATATACAGAGGAAGCCAAATCTCTTTTCTATCTCCTACACTGACAAATGGACAGAAGAGATTTGTTCAAAGATAAATCTTATGTATCCTCTAACTAAAACCCTCTTAACTACTTTTGTTAAAATATGTTAGGCCAAATAACTTTGTAAGGATGCATTAATTCCACAAGAACTACATTATAAAAATTGGAAACCCTGGCAAGCAGTGTTATAGTGGAGATTTCTAACTGTAGGGTAGCATTAAATTAAAACAATGTCAGGGCAACTTTCTGCAAAAGTATGTCTATACTATCCAACCACTTCTCTAGCAGCTTGAAGATGGGATTGGTTTTAAATATAATTCAATTCAGGTCAATATAATTTAATTCAAGCAACTTAGCTTTTATTAAGACATGTACTTGATAGACAAGAGAAGCTAGGTAGCACAGTGGATATATTATAGGACTAGGAGTCAGTAAGATCTGAGTTCAAATGCAGCCTCAGACACTTGCTAGCTGTATGACCCAGGACAAGTCACCTAATTTAATTTGCTTCAGTTTCCTTATCTGTAAAATGAGTTGGTGAAATAAATGGCAAACCACTCCAGTATCTCTGCCAAGAAAACCCTAAATGGGGTCATGAAGTGTCAGACATAACTGAAACAACTGAGCAACAGCAACAATGCAATAAACACTGTGTTGGATGTCAGGTAGAGAAAGCCATATATTCCACATCTATTTTCCCCCCAGAGAATCTAACATATTTAGATTGAACTTCTTTTTTTTTTTTTTGGTTTTATTTATTTTAGTTTGCATCATTCATTTCCATGAGATTTTGAGTTACAAATTTTCTTCCCATCTTCCCCCCCACCCCAAAACAGCCATCCCCTTG
>CM053589.1:83185403-83212939 GCA_028646515.1 Pseudochirops corinnae
GCGGAGGCGGGTGCAAAACCTCTGCCTTTCGCTTTTCCGCTCTGGAGACCTTTCGGCCGGACTGCTTATTTCTCCCTTTCGCAATCCCCACTCGCAGCTGGTGCTAATCTGCTCACCTGAAAGGCTCTTCCACTGCCCCCGGGGCACAGCCACGGCTTCAGGCCAGGCTGGCTTCGGTTCGCAGTGCTGATAATGGTTCCTCGTAGCTGAGCTGACTTTAGTGGGAAGTATCCTTGTGTGCATTTTCAAGTTCTAGGATTGGTTTAGAGTCCTATTTTATGGGTATTTTGGGGTGGCTATGTGAGAGCTGCAATATGTTGCTGCTGCTACGCCGCCATCTTGGCTCCACCCCCAACAGTTTAATTTTTAAAAAGTGTTTGAATGATTTTTGCTTAGATCTGAAGCTCATTGAACTTCTTTCTCCATCCCTTACCCCTCCCAATCAATGTGATTTAAGATGGATAACCAACCATTCATTCGTAGTGACCAGCTCTACTTATAGGACCACATATTTAGAGCCAGCTGTGACCATCAAGACCTTTTAGCCCAATCTCTCCATTTTCTAGATGAGAAAACATTGGATTTCAAGTCAGAGCAAGGACATGGTTTGGAATCCCCCCTGAGTTGCTTATTACCTGTCTAATCTCAGACAAACCTTAATCTCCTTTGGCCTCATTTATAAAATGAAGCATTTGTACTATTGACCTCAAAAGTCCCTTTCAGCTCTATGATGAAAGGTAAAAAAGGCTTGTCTGAGGGCCAACAGGGATCTGAACCAGGATTCAAAACCACATTCTCAAAATCCAGCCTTTTATTTACTAAACCACTCATCTGACTCTCAAACATCCATGGTCACCAAGGGTGGGGTACCCTTATGCCAAAGTAGATTGTGATGTCTCTATGTCTTAGTCTTTATGAGTTATCACAGAGAGGGTGGGGAACATGGGAGCCACTCAAGTCTTCTCCTGCTTGGTAGGACATGGCAGAATATACACTCTTCTTGGGAAACCTGGGCTCATGGTCACATCACATTGTAGCCCTGGAGCCTTTTAGTGAAGGCTGGAAGGAAGTATCCAGACAAGGAAAATAAGGAATCCAAAGAGATGTCCTAAGCATGACTTCTTTGGGGGAAGGGATAAAGGATTTGCTTTGGAATCTAGGTGCTATTTCTTATCTTTGTAGAGATAACAAGTACAGATAACCTTGTCTCTTTTTCTTCCATCACTATCTAATCTTCGTAATAAAGACAAGTCTTAGAGCCTTCAAAGCTGGCCTCTTTAAAAAGCAGTCACAGTTAAGTATTCCAGGCTGGTACCATGGACAGGACACTGGATATGCAGTCAGAAGGCCTGGATTCGAATCTCAATTCTGCGACTTCCTATCTGTAAGTGCCTTTAACCTCTGTTCCTCATTTGTAAACTAAGGGCATTGTTCTAGATGGTCTCTCCCATGAACCTTTTAGGTGGTAATCAATTCACACATGCATCTATTTCTGCTGTGCTGCAGATGTCTTCTCATGACCATATCTTTCTCAGAACATCACTCACTCATGTTCTCTCCCTCCATACAATGCTATTTCACATTTCCTCAGTAGATGTCAGCAACACAGCAAACATTTCTGATCCAGGAGTGGAAACTGAGGTTAACTCTAAAACAATTCCCACCTCTGTATCCCAACCCCCTTCATTTTGAAAACAAATGGTTTTTTTTGAGTCTTCTGGAACCATGAAACAAAAAACAGTGGAATATCTTGACATCTGAGTAGATTTCCAAAAGGATTAGAAAGGGCAACACTTCCTTTTTGAAAAAGATGATTCTGTCTCCTCAATAACACAAACATCGACCTAGAAATGATGGAGTTTAATATGACATTTTTAGAATTTTCTACATGTTAATCTCTCATTTACCCTTCAGGCAAAAGTGAAGCAACATAAGATGCTGAATATTTTTGCTTCTTTCAGTGAAGTAAATTAAAACCGTGGGAATGTTTTTCTATAATTTGATTTAATTCTGTCTCCTAGAATATATCTTCTATTACAGTCACTTAACCCTCTGACTACTATCCCCAAAAGAGACAGCAAGGTCAAGAGAAAAGACCAATTCTTTTTCTTGCTAGAAGAGCAGTATGGTTGTGGCTTCTGGCCTGATAATCATTTTATAATCCCTTTTATCATATTAGTTGACACCCCTCCCACCCATCATCCACCATCCACCCTACCCCTCTGCCCCCACCACCATGTACATATATCTTCAGGTATCCTATGAGAATAGGTTGATAATGCTGTCAAACATTTTTCAGATGGAGAAACTGAGGCACAAAGAGTTTGTCATTATTTTTTAAGGCATTCTTCTCCTCATTGGCTTTTTGGGCCTCTTTTGTTATTTGAGTTATTCTATTTTTTAAGGTGTTAATTTCTTCAGTCAGGTTATTGACTCTATTTTCATGATTTTCTTGAATCATTCTTATTTCTCTTCCCAATTTTTCCTCTACGTCTCTCATTTGGTTTTCAAAATCTTTCTTCAGCTGATCTCTAGCTTTTTGGCAATCTTCATGTTTCTTGGAAGCTTTTGGGGTGGAAGTTCTGACTGCGTTGTCTTCCTCCCTTTCCCTGCTTTGTTCCTTCTTTTCCCCAAAGAAGGAATCTAGGGTTTGGTTGCTGTTCTTACTTTGCTTGCTATGCTTATTCATGGTCGCCATTCAATGGTTTTTTTTTTTTAGTTCTGTGAAACTCTGCTTCTAGAGGGGAAAGCTCTGTCCCAAATTGCTGGGGTTTTCCCAGCTGCTGGGGATTTTAGGAGGCTGCTGGGTCCCTCCCCAACTCTGGCTCACTGAAAAAAAAAAACCTCAGGACCACCACCCAAGACTGCGATCCCAATCCAGTCCATTCAACGTGAGAACACTTGGCCTCTGAAGGATCGCTTGGCCCCCCTGCTGTCTTCAGGCCAGGAGCTCTGAAGTGGCAATGTGGAGGTGGGTGCAGAACCTCCACTTTCCACTTCTTTGCCCTGGAGGCAGCTTGGCTGGACCTGCTTTTCTTCCCCGGTTTTTAGCCAAGTTCCACTAACCTGCGTCCTTTTTTCTTATGGCTGGATAATTCTTGATCCTGCCAAAGCTATTGCAGATCTGCTCTCCTGAAGCTCCAGTGGCTGGGGCTTGGCTCGTCCAGCTGCTCGCCCCACCCCCCCGCTCCCCCTAGGGCAAAAACCGCCGTTTCAGGCTAGCCTGATTTCTGCTCTCAGAGTTGAAATTGTCTTTTGAGCCGAGCTGCCTTCAGCAGGAAATATATCTGTGTGCATTTTAGAGCCCTAGAATTTGTTTAGAGTCATATTTTTTGGGTATTTGATGTGGCTGTGTCGGAGCTGCAATTTCTTGCTGCTCCTACTCCGCCATCTTGGCTCTCCTGAGTTTGTCGTTTTAAAGAATCAGACCCAAACTTGCAGCAAGGCTGATATTCAAAATCCCCTGAATTTTAATGCAATGATTAGCCAATAGCCCTCTTTGCCCATGGGTATACAATAACTTAGGGGCAAGTGACTTAGCTCTTAATATTAGCTGTTCACTGTTATCATTTAATAATAACAATAATATCTTACATAGTGCTTTAAATAATATATATAGTGCTTTAAAGTTTGCAACACACTTTACATTTCAGATCTGAAGTTTCTTTAGTTCCAACTGCTATCTTGTTCCACCCATTACTTACCCAATATCATGCTATTTTTATCTTGGTAATGCAGTATGGAAATAATAATGGAGTCAGAGAATCTGGATTCCAATCCTGCTTTGCTACCCACTGCCTGTGCAAACCTGGGCAAGTTACTTAATGTCTCTGGCTTCCTCACTTTAAAATGAGAGGACTGGTCTCTAGATGATTGCTAAGCTTCAGTCTAGCTCTGTGTCTATGATCATATGCCCACCATTCTCCTACTCCTCCATAATAGATATGAGTCCTAAGCCCTGCCTTGTGGTCTTCAAGGCTAGAGGCAGTGAAGTGTTGAAACCTGGCTGATCATGCTGATGGGAGACATGTTTTGAGGTGCCTACCCTCTAAATCTGAGCTGAGCCAGCTTTATTCTAGGGTTTACTCCAATGCTGAGTAGATTGCCTTACTGAGACTGGGAAAATATTGCTCCAAAGAGAACTTCCAATACCAGAATGAAGTTGGAAGTCCCCTTTCCTTATTCAGATTGTTCTATTTCCCATGTGACCATTTTTAGGCTTCATTAGTGTAAAATTTCCACACATGAACATGTGTGGATTCGTATCATGTTTATAGCTATTTATCTATAATTTTTTTCAAATCATCTAACATGTAAAGCTTTTTAAAAGGTACTTTATAAATGTTAGCTATTATTATTGCTATTATTATTTTTTCCTCTCAGTTGCAAAGTTCTACTTACTTCAAGACTAGTTTGATGTGTCAGCTTTTCTTTCAGTCCCAGATACTGCAGCTTTGACCAACATAGGACAGAAGAGAGAGACTTTCCTGCCCTTCTTCCCAAACCAGGTTCCCAAGGATCTGCTTTCTCCCCCTTCCAGTTATGATTCTTTTTTGTAATTAGGTTGTGGGAAGAGAGGTAACAACCAAGTCAATGAAAACATCATCTTTATGGTATATATGATTCCTGACCAAACTAGCTAATAGCTTTTGTTTAAGGCCAAATTTGATCATGTTACCTTGCCCCAACCACAACAACAAAATCTTCAATAGCTCCCTATTGCCTCTAGAAGAAAGCACACATTTGTTAGCCTGGCTTTTAAAGATCCTTACAAACTAGCTCCCACCTATATTCCCAGTCTTATTTCATGTTACTCCCCCATATATGCTCTCTTTTTCTTTTCTTTTTAAAAATATTTTTTCTTAAATATATTTTTTTTCAATTACATGTAAAAACAAATTTTAACATTCATTTAAAAAATTTTTGAGTTTCAAATTCTTTCCCTCTCTGTAGAAGGCAAGTGATTTAATATAGATTATACATGTGCAATCATGAAAAACATATTTCCATATTATATGCTCTCTTTTTCAATCAAATAAACCTGCTAGCCTTCCCCACACATGACATTTCAAGTCCCACTTTCCTATCTTTGCACTACTGGGAATCATGTCTAGAAATGCATGCCTTCTACCCCTTATCACTGAGCTTCCTTCAAAATTCAGCTAAGGTGCTAACTCCTACATTCAGTCTTTCCTGGTCTCCCCAATTATTAGTCCTTTCTTATTGTATTATTTTTCACCATAATTTGCATTTCTTTTAATATAGCCGTATTACTTTCCTCTTTAGGCCATCTAGGTGGTGCAGTGGTTAGAGCACAGGGCTTAGAGTCAGGAAGACTCATCTTCCCGAATTCAAATTCATCCTCAGACACTTACTAGCTGTGTGATCCTGGCCAAGTCACTTAACCCTGTTTGCCTAGTTTCCTCATCTGTAAAATGAGATGGAGAAAGAAATGGCAAACCACCATTTCTTTGGCAAGAAAACTCCAAATGGAGTCATGAAGAGCCTGACAAAACTGAAAAATGACAGTGACAATTTTTGTCTTTATTTTCCCAACCCTTAGTACAGTGCTTATCAAATACTAATGGATAGAGAGGGATGAGAACTGGATCCATGATTTCCTTGGTACAGGGGACTTGGATGAGAAAACTCCCTCTACCCATGCAGGTTGTCACCTTGTTTTTCACAATATACAGTTTTAAAGAATTGCTTAAAACATTGCTTAGGAAGTGACCTGTCCAGGGTCACACAACCAGTATGTGTCAGAGTTTTGCCTTGAACTCAGAGCTTCTTGGTTCCAGGGCCAGCTCTCCACCCACTATGTCACACCACCTCATTAAGTATTTTTTATATAATTTTATTTATTTTAATAAATACTTGCTGGCACTGGGTGATTGTAATTCACGTTATATTCCCCCAGTAAAATGTAAGCTTCTTGAGGGCAAGGGCTATCTCATTTGTGTCTGTGTATCTGTAGGCCCTAATTGATTAATAAGGATCAGTTGAATTAAATTGAGAAGCCTGGGAAACCTTGTCAGATTCTGCTGGAAGCAGGACTTCACAGGAGGATCAACTGATTCTGGCGAAGAGGTAGGATTCTAATTTCGTTTTAGTCAGTAGGAAGGCAGAATTATGTGGGAAATAGGGCAATATTCAGTGAAAAACAGAACCTGTTGGTGGCATTCCGCAGAGCTGTGTTATTAGAGCTGGAGAAGAGGGGTTTAAAATCTGTCTGAAAAGAAGAAACTAGGGCAGAACAGGCACAAACTGTTTTAATTACCACTTTAAGGAAATGCTAGGTGACTTGTGAGGTTTCATCTGACTGAAACTCTTGCAGTCTTTTGGTTCAATACCGAGATATAAGTGTGTCCCAAAATAGGCAGGATTAAAATTAAGCAAAAACAGAACCTTGGTTTTACAAGTTAGATGGAAGGCCCACAGAATTTTTAAAAAAATTGGGAATGAGGGAAAGAGAGATGGAGGGAGGATTTATATTATACAGCATTGGACAATTATGCAACTCTGTTTGCATCAGCTGTACTCCCTGGAGCCTATAGCCAGTGAAGCCAGTTCCAAAATGCAGAGAAAAAGGCTTACTCAGCAGGAAGCTATGGAAACAGTTTTAGGAACTGCTAGATTTCACAGTAGAAAATTCTGCCTTCTCTATCAACTTCTTCACCTCTCTGAATTGGCAGTGTTCAGAGCTGTAACTAGGATGGGTTGGGTGAGGCTTTGTCCCAGGGCATCAAAATTTAGAGAGCTGTGACATTCTTCCAATAACACAAAAATAGTAGGCATTAATACCCAATTAGCAAGAATACTGAGTTAAAATCCGAACCTGCTAGTTGCTGCTCTTCCTCCTCTGACTCCTGTAGCTCAGATGAATTCTTCACTTTCTTCTACTTATTGCCTCATTAGAAGTGACTTTGCAATGTTTGAGGGTTTCGAACTCCCTCCTACAAAGCAGTGTCTGGGATCACCATCCCCAGAGATCTTTATGTCCTGGAGTCTTCCCCCTCCCTCCAAACTGAATTTGCCTTTAAAAAATGAATTGAAAGTTGTTGATGCTGCTGGTCCTTTCATTGTATTAACCTTTTCAAAGGCTTCAAAATCGTTAGTTATGGCTCTGGTAATACCGAAGAGCATTTGGTGGAGAAGGTTCAGAGAAAATACAATATAATATACAAGAATGGCATCAGAAAAGTGTATTTACTCTTCAACTCTTCTCACTATCCATCAATATAGTCCTTCTCCTATTTATTTTATGTTACTCCCCCATGTACATTACACCTACTATTTAGATGCGCAGATAATCAGAAAGTATAGCCTACTGGTCCAGCTATTATCATGGGTCACTAACAGCCTTCCTACCCCTTATTCTGTAATCATACCTCTAATGTCTACATTTTTTTTTTTGTTAAACCCAACTCACTACTATGTTTTTCTTGTATGTTGTTGCATTTCAGGAATATTAGTTCTTTAATTTTACAAACAACTAAGGGTTAGGCATTTTCCTGACATTTTTGCTTAAGGATTTGAAGAACTGCCCCAGTAGGTCAATGTTCTAAAATATTTACTTTAGGGTTTTTCATTTAAATGAATTAAATAGCATGGACATCCCCCCTCTTTTTAAAAAATAATGCAATCAATAGTCTTCAAAATGCTTCTAAGTAGCCTTTTATATGGAATAGAAAACCTGGATTATATTTTCCCTTATTGGTTTGGCACAATGCTCCAAATTCTCACCGTTTGAGTTAATATTTGAAGACCTTCTGGGAACATGGGTATGTTAAGCAAGCTAAATCCTAGCAAAGGTAACAGTTACCTACTAGCTAGCTAGTTCATTAGGATTAGTTCATTCATTAGGATCATAAGATCAAGGTTGTAGACCTGGGAAGGAATTGTAGAAGTCAATGAGTCCAACCCTTTATTTATAGAAAAGGAACGCACAACAGTTAGGGGACTTGCCCAGACATCAAGTGATTTTTTCCCCTAAGATCATCTATGTAATAAGAAATAGAGTTGTTTCTGCTGAACCTCACTTAGCAAGATCTATTTAGATTAAAATGCTTTCTAATTCATTAATAGTCATTGTTAACCAATTAAAAGAAGATCCCTGAAGGGATGGTGTAGGTATTTTTAAAAAGGCAAAAGTCTAGAAAAGTCCAAATAGAGAAATGTACTGAAAATGAAGTCTTTGAGCAAGAGACCTGAGTATGTGCATCTAGGCCTAGGGCAAGGTTTTGAGGAAACAAGAGTAAATTAACAGGGGTTTGAGGAGGGGAGATGCCACTAAGGAAGGTGATAGGATACCAAAGGAGAGCTCTGGGAGATAGCAGAGATGACTACTTATTTTTTCCCCTTCTCTACGAACTTTATTTAATATTTTTTCTCAATTACATTTTTAATATCCATTTAAATTTTTTTAAGTTCCAAATTTTCTCCCTCCTTCCCTTCCCTCCTCACTTCCTGTCCTCAGCAAGCAATTTGATACATGTTAGGTTATATATGGGCAGTCATACAAAACACATTTCCATATTAGTCATGTTGTAAAAGAAAATGGACTAAAAATCCCAAGAAAAATAAAGTTTTATGATTGTATTGCTGAAAGTAGCTAAGTCATTCAAAGTTGATCATCATACAGTATTGCTGTTACTCTGAACAATGTTCTCTTGGTTCTGCTCATTTCACTTTGTATCAGTTCATGTAAATCTTTCCAGGTTTTTCTGAGAGCATCCTGCTTGTCATTTCTTACAGCACAATTGTATTCCAACACAACTTGTTCAGTCATTCCCTAACTGATGGACATCTCCTTGATTTCTAATTCTTTGCCACCACCAAAAGAGCTGCTATAAATATTTGTATATATAGGTTCTTTTACTATTAGTTTTTTATTTCTTTGGGAAACAGACCTAGTAGTGGTATTGATAGGTCAAAGGGGATGACTTTACTTATTAAATAAGCTAATAAATGAAAAAGTATTTAATAAACACTTACTATGTGCCAAGCACTGTACTAAGAATGGGGGCTACCAAAAAAAAAAAAAAGAAAGAAAAATCGAGACAATCCTGCTCTCCAGGAGCTCACCTGCTATTTGGGAGAGACGATACATAAAGAGAAAATTCAATGGTAGTTCAGATGTAAAAGCCTAAAAATGACTTAGGATATAGAAGGATATTATCGTGGGGTAGGTGGCAAGGCCCAGGAGTCCTAAAGCCCTCTCTCATAACAAAATCCCCAAATTCCCTAGAACTCTGGTTGAACATTAGAATCATAAAACTTTAGAGCAGGAAGGGGTCTTGGAGATCACTGCGTCTAATCCCTTATTGATCAGAAGAGATCTAGAGAGTTACATTCTCAAGATCACACAGCTAGTTAGCTGCAGATTTTTTTTTCAGTGACCTTTTTTATTAGTAGGCAAGGAGACACAGTGGGGTGATATGTTGAGCTTGGAGTCAGGAAGCCCTGAAGTCAAGTTTGCCCTCCAACTAATTAGATGTATGACCTCAGATATGATTTTTATATGTCTCAGACCCTCATACAACTGTGATTTATCTACTAGTTCATAGAGGGTTGTAATGTAACTGTGTTGGATGTAAAGTGCTACAAGAGCTGGCTAGAAAAGGAGATAGAGTTGTCACCGTAAAGGGAGAAATGAGGCCAACTGAAGAAACTCACATTTCTCCTTCAGAGAAACAATCCATTCTCTGGATCATGTTATTCTCAAGGATGAGAAAGACTTGATCAACAACAACAAGGTCGGTGGCCAAGAGAAGAAGGCAATCTTTAAGGACAGGGGAGGAAAGAAACAGCTGTGTCAACAGATGTCATCTCACTTTCCCTCAACAATTTTTCCTTCCTCCCTAAATCTTCCCTGAGAGACAAGGTTTCTAGGCAGCTTCCATAGCACTATAAAATCTCTTTCTACAGCTTCTTAGGCCCTTTTGTCCTATTTTATCTATAATAATAACAATGTCTAGTATTTATACAGTGTTTTAAGGTTTGAAAAACTTGGCACACCCGACCCTAATTAATTTCCCTTACTTAGAAACTACTGCCCACCTCCTAGTTCCTTTTCGTCCCTTTTTCTCCCGGAATAAGAATAGTTAGCATTTATACAGCACTTTAGGGTTTACAAAGCTTCTTACACATATTTGATCCTCATTTGAGTCTCACAACAATTCTGTGAGGCAGATAATGTTATTATCCCCATTTTCTAGATGAAGAAATTGAGGCTGAGAGAGATTAAGTGACTTGTCTAGGATTACATAGCTAGTAAGCATCTGATTCAGGATTCAAATTCAGATCTTCCCAGCCGTGAGTCTAATACAATATCCACTGTACTTATTTGCCCTTAGTGACTTGAGGGTGTCATAATATTTTAGGGTTAGAAAAATCCTGAGAGCTCAGCCAACAACAATCCCTACACCCACATCTAAAAGAAAAAAAAGGGAAACATTAATGAAATGTTTAATACTAACAGTGGTTGTTATTTACACTGTACTTGAAGATTATGTAAGAGATGTTTGTGTGTGTGTGTGTGTGTGTGTGTGTTTTACTCGTATCAGTTATGTATATGTTCACATGGGTTGTATAAATTTGTCTCGTAGGGAGGTTCTCTGGAATTTCTCTCATCCCTCTCCCAGGGACAATTTGATTCCTCTTAGAAGGAAAGCAGGAGACTAGGGCCATGAGACTGGACAATCTGCTCTCCTCAGAAAGGGGAGGTGAGACTAGAATTATATCTATTTATCCCCCTAAATATTGCTAGTCAAGGGAAAATAATTATTAGATTCAAGCCACTTTTCTTGGACATCACACTTTAATTAAAAAGGAGTGCCTTAATCTAGATCCAAAGACTCCCTCCCTTCCCACCAAAGGTTAGTCACACAAAGACCATCACAATTGATTGGTAAAGTAAACTCATTTATCCATATAGAAAGCAAACAGAAGTCAGAGAAGTTATACTGCTTAGACTATCTCAGACAATACAGAGAGTGAATGAACTGTCCCAATGGGAGTGAACTATCCTAGCTCAACGAAGAGAGAAAATTCTGAATCTCAATGAAGGGAAAATTCCTCAAGGTCCCTAGTCATTTGATCACCTGGAAATAGAGATGTCCTTGAGGATTATGCTGCTCTACCTGTCGGCTTCATTCCAGAATCTTTTTTCCTTCAGGGAAGTAAGATTGGACCCACATTTTTTGAAATCAGAATACTGGGATTATATTTATTTGAGCTAAAAGACTGTGATAATCTGCACATGGGAAGAGCCTTGAAGATAAAATGATAGCAGGTTATTAATGGTATTCAAGGAATGATCCATCTTAAGAATTTCTCAATTGATCATAGTATGTGTCAATTTAATAAATCACTGTGTGATAGAAGAATTATATTTTTTACAGCTCAGCTATGTCTACTCAATATTTTAGCCAGGATAGATTGATAATCTTTTAAAATTCATGCATCCTTTTGTTCATTGTGTTTATAACTTTGCCACCAAAATTACTTTTCTTACATGGATATCTTTTCTTTTAGTCATGTATAGTCAGTCAGTTTTGCTATACTTGTTTTGAAAATTTGAATTTGTTCCAATACAATGGATATATTTACTTAGTAAGCATTTATTAAGCACAGTACCAGGCACTGTGCTAAGTGCTAAGGATACAAAAAGGCAAAAGACAATCCCTGTTTTCTAGGAGCTCACAATTTAATGGGGGTTGGAGGAGGGATGACAAGCAAACAAATATCTGCAAACAAGCATATGCAGGAAATATTTTGCAGAGGGAAGGCACTAAAATTAAGAGGAGATAGAAAAATCTTCCTTTAATAAATGGAATTTTAGCTGGTACTTGAAGGAAGCCAGAGAATCCAGGAGGTGGAGATAAGAAGGGAAAACGTAATCGAGAACAATTAGAGCTTAAGGAAAGTTTTGATTTCCCTATACAAGGTACAGAAAACTGCACCACTTTCACAAGCCAAAATCCTTCTCATGCTCACGAGCAAACTTCAGATTTTTTTCAAGGTAAAGTGATAGATTTATTATATATTTTCTAGTGAAGGTAGGAGCTGTGAGCAGGAAAAGTCTGGTCCTTACTCATCTACTCCTCATGCCTCACCCTCTACCCCCAGCTTCCTCAATGGCAGTGGTCTGGGTGCCCACATCTTGAAGTTGCACCCTGTTTTCTGCCTACCTCCCAACTGCCCTCTCACCTGTGGCCATGGACTTTGCCAGAATGGAACCAAGGTACAGGGAGAATACCAGAGTTAAGGCTGCAGAAATCACCACTATTCATTGTAATATTTATGTATTTCTTAACCATTTAACATGTATAAGACTGTGCTACCATTTTTATTAGGTTCCTATCTTTTTTTATGTGTCACTGATGAAACTTTTGAGTGTTGTGCTGCTAACTTCACTTTCCCCATAAACACCGGTTTTTATTGTGCAATTTTGCAGTGTGATACTTTTGGGGAGCATACATGTTGAATTACAGCAAAATTGAATTTACATGGGGATATTGGATGCTAATAAGCACCAGAAAGGTAGCTATGTTACAATGGATGAAGTAGTCTTAGAGTCACAAGACCTGAGCTCAAACCCTGATTTTGATATACACTATCTATGTGACCTAGAGCACATCATTTAATTTCTCAATACTCTAGGATTAAGCAATTCTCCATCCTTGCAGACATCTCACAAAGGTGAATTCTTCCCTAAAACTTCAGGTTTGTCCCCTGTAAAATGGGGGTAATTATATCTGCAGTATTTCCCTCACAGGGTTATTATGAGGATCAAATGATACATGCATAGTACAACCTAACAATTCCTCTACATTGGCCTTGTCCAAATAATATTCTCTCATTCTACACCCAGAGTCCAATACCTCTTTGACAGGAGGTATTTCATCATTGGTCCTCTGGAATCATGGATGGTTATTACGTTGATCAGAATTCTTACAATTTTCTAAGTTGTCTTTACAGTGTTGTAATTGTGTAACTTGTTCTCCTGTTTCTGCTTGTTTAATTTATCAGTCAGTTCATATAAGCCTTCAAAATTGTTCATTTGTATAATATTAATATTGTATAAATAGTTTTTTCTGATGATGCTCACTTCACTCTGCAGAAGTTAATATGAATATTTCCACATCAATTTGAAATCTTCTTTCCCCTCATTCCTTACAGCACAATAATATTCCATTATAATCATATGTCATAATTTGTTCAGTCATTCTTCAAATGATGTGCATCCCTTAGTTTCCAGGTTTTTTGGCCACCACAAAAAGAGCTGCTATAAATGTATTTGCACATATAGGACCTTTTTGTCATTTTTGAATCTCTTTGGGGTATAGTCCCAACTGGTATAGTGGGGTCAAAGAGTGTGTATTATTTAATAACTTCTACATATAATTCCAAATTGCTTTCTAGAATGGCTGAACCCATTCTCAGTGGCTCCACAAACAGTACATCAATGTGCATTTTCCCCTTATCCCCTTCAACATTTGTCATTTTCTTTTCTGGTCATCTTTGGTGGAACCTTAGAATGTCTTTAATTCACATTTTTACAATTATTAGTGATTTGGAGCATTTTCCACATGATTCTAGGTAGCCTGGATTTATTCCCTTGAGCACTTCCTGTTTATTTCCTTGAATCATTTATCAATTGGGGAATGGCTCTTATTCTTATAAATTTGAATCAATTTCTTATGAATCTTGGAAATGGGACCTTTATTAGATGAACTTTCAGCCAAGATTTTTCTCCTAGTTAATTGTTTTTCTTTTAATCTTAGATTTGCTTGTGCAAAAACTTTTTAATTTTATGTCATCAAAATTATCCATTTTTTTCTTCTGTAATCTTCTGTATAGCTTGTGTGGTCACAAACTCTTTCTCTGTCCATGGATCTTGTTCCTCATTACTGTAATTTTTTAGTTTGACATGGCTAAGTAGGTCACATATCCATTTGGATCTGGTATAACATGTGAAGTGTTGTCTAAATCTAATTTCTTTTTTACTGCTGTCCAACCTCTCCTTTAAAGATGACAAAACATCTATTATTACCTCCTAATATTTTGGTAGCTTTCGTTTGACAGCTTTTTCATAATGAGATAGTAAGCAACTAATTTATTTTCCTTCTTTTATTTTCATGGAAATTGCCACTAAGCCCATTTCTTCCCCATTTTGACCTTGTACAATTTAATTTTTAAATTAAAAAAGGAACTTTAAATTTGTTATTTACTTGGCCACTAACTAGCTGTGTGTGACTTTGAACACTTCTTAGAACCTTAGCATCTTTTCGTGTAAAATGAGATCTCTCCTAGGTCTAAAAGCTTAGAATTTAGTTTATCTTAATGTTTACAAATGTGAACATCATATTGCCTAGGTTTTTATCCAAATCATTGATAAAGATGTTGAGGCTAAGGACTGGCACCCCTAAAGATCTGTTTAAGGTTGATGCTGCTACATTAATTGGTACTCTGGATATAGAAAGGGTTTAGCAAATTATGGATTTATCTAAGTATACTATCAGTCAGAGGACATTTCTCCATTTGTTCCCAAGGAAATTGTGAGAAACTCTTTCAAATGCTTTGCTGATATCAGGAAATGCTTATCTTCAGCATTTCTCTGATGTACTAATCTATTTTCTCTCAACAAAGCTGATCGACACATTCTTTCCAATAGGTTAGTTTTGCATCATTGAGAACACTGAATGCTACACCTTAGAAGAGGCCTTTTACCTCCTTTCATTTATGTGGAACATGGGGAAAGAACATTGACCTGCTTTCAAATTCTGCCTCTGATACTTATTATTTGTGGGACCCTTCACTACTTGTATGACTCTTTAGGCTATCTGGGGTCTCAGTTTCCTCACCTGAAAAATAAGAGGTTGCCTTCATCTTTAAGTCTGATGCTATGGTTCTATGGTTGATGAGAGCTCTGGAGGTAGGGAGTTCATAAAGACAGAGAAGGTCTTCTAATCTTGTTCCCTCAGAGTTACAGAATGTAAAACAATAGAAAAAATGCAAATGATAACTCTATTTTAAACTTTTATGCCTTAGTTGGCTTTGTTTTGACTCTATAATATAATCATTTATATGTTTGTCGTGTGTGCTGTGTGGGAAAGAGTTCTGAACCTGGATTTAAGAAACCTTGGTTTATGAATTGATCCAATCTTTCTGGAGAGCAATTTGGAGCTATGCCAAAGGGATATAGAACCCTTTGACCCAGCAATACCACTTCTAGGTCTGTATGTCAAAGAGATAAAAAACATAAAGGAAAAGGACCTATATGTACACAAATATAGAGCTCTTTTAGTGGCAAAGAATTGGAAATTGAGGGGATACTCATTAGTTGGGGAATGACTGAACATGTTGTGGTACATGATTGAGATAGAATACTATTGTACTATAAGAAATGACAAGCAGGATGCTTTCAGAAAAAAAACAAAACAAAACAAAACCTGGAAGGACTTACATGAACTGATGCAAAGTGAAATGAGCCAGGAGAACATTGCACATGGTAACAGCAACACTGTATGATGATCAACTGCAAATAATTTATTTTCAGCAATACAATGATCCAAGACAATTCCATAGGACTTATGATTAAAAATGCTGTCCATCTCCAGAGAAAGAATTTATGGAGTCTGAATATGAATTGTAGCATACTTTTAAAAATTTTTCTTTATTTTTCTTGCTTTCTTTAGGGGGTGAGGGGGTCTGTTTTCTTTAACAGCATGACTGATATGGAAATGTGTTTTGCAAGACCGCACATGTGTCATCTAAATCAAGTTGCCTATCTTTTCAAAGAGGGAGGGGGAGAGGAAAGGAGAGAATTTGGAACTCAAATAAAAAACAACAAATGTTGGGGCAGTTAGGTGGCACAGTCAATAGCGCACCAGCCCTGGAGTCAGGAGGACCGGAATTCAAATCTGGCCTCAGAAACTTGACACTTACTAGCTGTGTGACCTGGGCAAGTCACTTAATCTCAATTCCCTTGCCTTCCCCCCTCAAAAAACAAAAACGAAAACAAACCAAAAAACAAATGTTAAAAATTGTCTATACATGTAATTGGGGAAAACATAAAAGAAACCTGAGTTTATTGGCTCACCTCAGAGTCTTGTTAGTTGTGTTATCATGGGCATTTGACTTAACTTCTCAAAGACCCAGTTTCTTCACCTGTGAAATGGAGATACCATTTATATTGCCTACCTAACAGGGTTATTGTGAGGAAAATACTTTGCATATCTTTAAGCATCATATAAATGTGAGTTAATATTTTTGGTTAGAATTCTAGAATTAAAGCATTTACTGAAGCTACTCTCCCATTTTATTGATGAGAAAACAGGCCTCCAGAGAAATTAAATCTGCAGATTTGCTCTTAACACTATTTCCTGAATATTAGTCATATGCCTTCAAAAATCCATAAATTCTTTGTGTAGCTGATTCTTAAATTTGGTTCTAAGATTTTTATGTTCATGTTAGAGTTGGCGTAAGTTTTTAGTATGCTATATAATAACTAAATCATAAAGTGGTAAAGCATACATTATTATTCATTAATTTTAAAATACAAATTAATGTTTTTATGAAAGAACTAATAAAAAGGAATTTTCATGTCTTTCAAATAAATGAACTCTAATCTCAGTTAGAGTTTTTTAATATGCTATATTATAACTGAATCATGAATATCGAAGTATAGCTAGGTGCAAAAGATAGAGCACTGAACCTGAAGTTAGAAAGACCTTGGTTCAAATATGGACTCAGCCTCTTACTAACTGTATGACCCTGGGCAAGTCACTTAACCCCAATTGCCCTGCCCTCCCCCCTCCAAAGAGCAAAAAAATAAAATAAAATAAAATAAAAAGGCATTTCTCAAGAGCTTACTCTGAGCACTGTGTTAAATGTCAAGGGCACAAATACAAAAATGCGACAGTCTTTTTCTCAAGGAATTTACATTCTAAGAAAATACACAGAGGTGAATGGTGTCCCAAGAGAGTGGTTTTGATTGCAAAGTCACAAGAATTCTTAGTGGAAGCATAGGGTGACTGATTGACACATTCTTTCCAATAGCAACGGTTATTATCCATTTGATTTTGTTGCCAGAGTTGGAAAGCAGGGAAGGGAGGAGGGTGCAAAGTTGGTGGCAAAAAGGATGGTGAGGTCTAGTGTTCTGGAGGAGGAGATATTGGAAGGCAAAGCCAATATCAGGAAATCACTGGGGTAGAATGTGGGGCATGACAGCTTGGCTAAATGGAGTGGGCCATATGACACACTGTCCAATCAGAACCTCTTAAGACCCCAGCTGAGGAGCTCCAGAGGTTAGAAGATTAAATCTACAAGAAAGGTACAGCAAGTAAAGTGGTTGGTAAGAAAGGGACACAAATCATTAGTGATGTCATTTTTAATATCTATAATTTCGTTATTGCAGAGAACTCCCACAGAGGAATTCCCTCTATCAATTGTAAAGTACTTAGCACAATGTCTGGCACCCACTGTGAAGCCTACCATCTTAGAGAGTTGCTTTGGGCATTCACAGGTTAAATGTGCTGCCCAGGGTTCTATAACCAGCACATGTCAGGTGAGACTTGAAATCAGCTCTTCCTGACTAAATGAACACTATGCCACATTACCATATATGACTCCATTAATTTGCATATGAAATCTACCTGAGATCACAAGTGGATTTTATTTTATTTTAATTTTTTTTTTTGCTTTTTGGAGGGCAGTTGGGGTTAAGTGACTTGCCTGCCCAAGGCTACACAGCTAGTTTTTGTGTTAAGTGGCTGAGGTCGGATTTGAACTCAGGTCCTCCTGACTCCAGGGCCAGTGCTCTAGTCACTGCGCCACCTAGCTGCCCCAACACAGGTGGATTTTATATAATTCTGAGGTCAGGTAGGATTTAAGGGTTGTATTTAAACACAAATATATTAATTGATGCCTTTATTTTTTGACATCACAATTATATTCTTATGGGCAGTTAGGTGGATAGAACACCAGGACAATATTCAGAAAGACTTGAGTTCAAATCCAGCCTCATACACTGATTAGCTTTGTGACCCTAGATAAATCACTTAACCTCTGTTTGCCTCAGTTTCTTTATCTGCAAAATGAGGGTAATAATAGCATTTACCTTCCAGGGTTTTTGTGAGGAACAAATGAGATAATGTTTGTAAAGGCACTTAGAAAGCCTTAAAGCTCCATGCTAGATATTACAGCTATAATAATAATAATAATGATATTTTTTTGGTCCAGACTTATGATTTTATTGGTATAGGTCAGTGATCTCCAAAGCTGGGTCAGAGGCCGTGAGGTCAACTCAAGGATGTGATTGGACCAGAGTGGAAGACAGAGTGGTACTATAACTTTGCATGTGTGGTAAAAATAACAAGTACTGAGATTTCTGCCATGTAGATCAGGCTAATTTATTCCTGAAAACCAATGAAAACCACCCAAGAGACTTAAATGGTACAAGAAACTGACACTTGAATCACTGATGTAATTTCCTGGTCACTTAAGGACAAGAGTCCAGTGGGATTGCCTCAGGCTTACTGTGCTTCTGATTGGTCTCCTGTCGAAGCTGGGAACAGGAACAGCAACAGATTGGGGAAGAAACATGATTTAGATCAGCTAAGGTGGACTGAATTCGCTAGAAGGGAGATTTCATCCAAAGAAGCTTGTTATCTGTCCTTTATTCTTGAAGAGGACCATGACATTGGGAAGGTGATGTCATGACTTGTAAGTGAATTGGATTTAAGTGAGGGAAGGCTGTGCAAAGTCACCACCCTCACTTTCTTTTCCAGAGTCATCTGGGTCCAGTGGCAAGATATAGATCAGGATGACTTCCTTCCAAAGAGGCAAAGATTCTCTGAATGAACAGTACACAAGGTTTATATAGGCTTTAGGAAGTGAGGAATAGCGTACAGAATGGGGCAAAAGTTGATTGGTCAAGGTCTCTGTTGCTGGTTCTTGAGGCTGATCTGATGTAATAACTCTTTTACCCAACTTCAGGATTAGGGACTTCTACACAGACAGGATGATGAGGATGGAGGGGTGAACTAGTCTGTTTCTCAGAACAAGATACCGTGGCATGTCCTCTTATTGTGTTACTTGCATTGCAAACACCAATGGGAAAGTACAGATATTTTTGTTGTTCAGTAATTTTTCAATCATGTCTGACTTTTTGTGACCCTATTTGGGTTTTTCTTAGCAAAGATGCTAGATTAGTCTGCCATTTTCTTTTCCAACTCATTTGACAGATGAGAAAACTGAAGCAAACAGGGTGAAGTGACTTGCCCAGAGTCACACAGCTAGTAGGTGCCTGAGGTCAGATTTGAACTTAGGTAGATGAGTCTTTCTGTCTTCAGGCCAGGCACTCTATCCACTGTGCCACCTACCTGCCCAAGTACAGACATACAGGTGTGAATAAAATGGGGTGATACTCAAAATGGAACAGTTTTGCATCCACACCACCAATACAAAGGCAAAAGGAGAAGAGCTACACCTAACTCAATGCTGTATCTTTGCTGAAAATCCTTTCTATGCTTTTAGTAAATGTTAAAACAAACAGCTAGCAAGTTAATTGGCTTTTTTTTTTTAAAATCAAGGGTAAACTACAGATTTGGAGGCCAGGTGAAGAACAAATAATGGTCAGATACAAAAAAGTAGCTACTTTAAAACGAACTTACTTTTTCTCGTTATCAGCAGCTTCTAGCCTATGTACTGAGGAATGGCCTCTCTGGCAAAGTGTAAAAGTACAGTGGATTTAGAGCCGGGCGATGAAGGTTTGAATCTTGGCTCTGGCATTTATTTCCTGGGTGACCTTGGCATCTACTTCACTTCTAAGGTCCACATCTGTAGCTTTAAAATAAAGGAGTTGGCCTAGAGAACCCTGGCGGTCTCTTCCAGACCTCAGCCCTAAGTCTGCTGGTAGCTTTGCACTTTCCAGATCTCTGCAATGTGACAGCCAAGGTCTCGGCTTTGCTCTCACACTCACCAAGGGAAGTGATTTCATTTTCTTGATTGGTCTCCCCAGCAAAGCAAAGGGAAACATTGACTCTTTGGAACCTTGAGGTTTATCATAAGCATGTGGGTTAATGTGGGAATTTTGGGGTTTATTTTTCTAAATCCAAAAGAGTGTAAATTGCCCTGAAAATTGCAGAAAACAAGAGCTCTCTAAATGACAGCAGGGTGGGCAGGGCAGATTTTCTTTGCATCACAGAACCCCCCCAAATGGGGAGCATGGATTCTATTTCACAAGAGTCTCCCTTCTGCCGTTAATGAGGGCCCAAGTGGCACATTCTATATCCTGATATGGGTAGTTCCTACCGAGAAGTTTAATAATCTGTGGGGTTGAGGCGCCAGTTGAGTCTGAGTCTGATTTCTTCCCTTTGTTTATTTAAAAAACACTCCCAAGATGCTTGAAATGGCCTCTAGAACCTGCCTTTGTCTCCCCAGTTATTCTTCACAGACCCAGGGAAATTGTATTGCCAGGCTGTGGGAACACAGATTCTCTTACTGCTTAGGATTTCCTGTGCAGAAAATGCCAAAGTTGATATGGTGGTACAGTAGAAAAAGCCTTAGTTCTGGAGTCACAGGTCCTGGGTTCAAATCCTGACTCGGTCTATAGGAGCTTGGATAAATCACTTAATCTCTCTAGTCCTCAGTTTCCTTACCTGTAAAATGAAGGACTTGAGGTACCTTTCAGTTCTAGCTCAATGATCTTATACTTTCTTAATTTCCTGAAATTTCCTTTAAATGCAAGTCTGTGAGTCACAGTAGATATGGTACTGAACTTGGCCCACACATATGGCTTCAGTCACTAACCTGTGTGAGCTTGCCTTGCAGTGCTGTAAAAATCAGTAAACACCTGCAATATTGACTTCACAGGGTCGCTGTGATAATCCTAGTGGAAGCTCCTTGAGGACAGGAAAGGTGGTGTTTAATTTTTGTATCCCTGCTACCTAGGGCCTATGTAGGGACTTAAAAAAATTACTGAATGGAATCAAATCATATAAGATAATTCATAAAATGCAATCTGCCAGCTTCAAAGGCTATATAGGTGTGGGTTATTACTACCAAAGACAGTATGAGTCTTACTAGGGCTTTCACTTTGGCAGAAATGCAAAGCATATCTAGAGTTTGTGAAATGAAACATCAAACGTTGTTGCCCCTGACCTTCCACCTGGAACAAAAATTTGAGTAGGGGCCTTAAACTATCTCGGGCTCTGTTCAGCTTTCTATTTGCTCTCTTAGGTCTGGGATGCTTTATAGAGGTGGTCTGGAGCCCCCGAGGTGGCCGGGGAAGGCAAAAGATCTGTCTGTAAGAGAAAGGGCCAATTACTTTCTATCCTTGCTTCTACATTTCTCTAGATTGCATCCCTTGGGAAAGGGCCCTTCTACTCTCTCTCTTATTTTTTCACCAAACAAATATACTTGCTCTCCCCCTTCCAAAGTTTGCTCCCTTTAAGGCTTTTTTCATATGTTGATCTATGCTTGGAGGTATAAGTTAACCCACATTTTGGAGCCTGTTCAAAATTCACCCCATTTAAAAAGACCTTCAACACTAACTCCCCCTAGTGGTAGCCATTATAATAACTCTCACATGCTTCACCCTTCCCCATCTCCTACCATTCCAGAATGTAAATTTCTGTCCAGCTGCATGCAGTTCATTATGTGTAGTTCTGTTTCTGTAGTGGACATATGTGCATATCTTCTTGTGTTTCCCTCCGTCACACTCAATAGATTGTGAGCTTCTTAAGTATAGGGATCATATTTTCTACATGTTTTTGGAATCCGTGTCATGGTCCATCAAAGCTGCTTGGGACATGAATCCTAGAGCCTTGGCTAGAAGAGTTCAGGAATTTAGCCAGATGTGGGAAATTGGACAGGGAATTCAACTGAGAAGTTCCAAAGGGGGATCCTAATACGATAGGATCATAGAGCTAAAAGGAACTTTAGAGACCACCAAGACCAACTTTTTCACTTTATAGGTGAGAAAACTGAGTCCTAGGATGGTGAAGTGACTTGTCTGAGGTCATGGAGGAAGCAAGGAACAGAGCTGGAATTTGGGCTCATGTTTTTTTGTCTCAAGATCCACTGATTTTTCCATTATGTCACACTGTATCTCCCTGAGAATTTGCTGTGAGTCAGTCTGAAGCTTGGGAAGAATACTAGTTTGTGCTTAAGGAATCATACCAGCAGCTCAGTTGGACCTATACCAAGTGAGGTCCAAGGAACCACAGGAAACACAGCAGAGGACTTGCAGGGGGGCAAAGGATTATTGGGCTCCATTTGTTTTTCCAACCTGGCCTATCTACACAGGACTGATAAGCATTAGCTGTTCCTGATAACTGTGATAATTCCCAATATCCAAGAGAGTTCATCCATGTTATGCCCAGTCCATAAACATTTGTTAAATGTCTGTTACATGCCAGGTACTGTGGTAAGTGCTGGGGATACAAAGAAACGTCAAAGACGTGTCCTGATCTCAAGGAGCTCACAATCTGATGAGGAGGTGACAACATGCAAACAACATGGAAATGCACAGTCACACTACATACAGAATAAGTTGGAAGTAATCAGGCATGGCATAAAAGGGGTTGGGAAAGGCTTCTCATTGAAGGTGGGATTTTATTTGTGACTTTAAGGAAGCAGGAGGAGTCAGGAGGGAGAATGTTCCATGCGTGGGGGACAGTCAACGAAAATACTTGAAGTCAGGAGACGTGTCTTGTTTGGGGACCAGCAAGAAGGCTGAGTCACTGGATCACAGAGAACATGGTGGGCTGAAAGGTGTAAGAAAACTGGAAATTGGAGGAGAGAGTAGGAGAAGGGTTTTGAATGATGCACAGAGGAGTTTGTATTTAATCCTACAGGTGATAGGGAATTTGCTAAATAGAGAGAGGGTGACTTTGTCAGATCTGTGCTTTAGGAAAATCACTTGGACAGCTGAGTGGAGGACAGATTGGAGAGAGAAGAGGCTTGAGGAAGGGAGACCAACCAGCTGGCTACTATAATAAGGCAAGCACATAGGGCACACCTTCAATTTTACCTATTTGCTCAATTTACTTGCATGTTTTTCACATAGATACAATCAACTTACCATGAATGTTGCTTTGTCTTCTCAAGGGAGAAATGAAGCTGCTGGAAACCCATCTTTGTAGGTAGAAATAGGAATGCACTAGGAGTCAAGAGACCTGTGTTTTAACTCCCAGATCCGTTCTAAACTACCATTACCTTGGGTAAGTCACTTTCTCTTGGACTTGACCTACAAAAGGAGAGAGTTTGGGCTACATGATGCCTAAGATTTCTTCCCTCCCTAACACTTTATGATTCTAAATAGCTAAGGAACTGTAGGAAGTAGATTTCTTTGTGTGGTAAAGTTGGGAAGAAAAAACCCTCAGTCCTTTAGAAACTACTAGAATTTGTACCAGAATTTGAGGGCTGGGGATACACTGATTAGTAGTCAACAGAGACTAACGCTTATTCTGCATCTACAGTGTACAAAACTCTAGGTTATGAAATTACTCGTGACTTTATATAACTCAGTGAAATGTGTATGAGTTCTAGTAGAAAAAAATATTGTCATATTATTTTTACTGTTTATAAGTTTGGTGAAATTCCTGGAGCCGTAATCTTGTGATTACATGAATATTTAAGGCCTATAGGGAATTCTGTGAGATAGTAATTAACTGTGTTGTGCTTTAAAATATATGTATGCTTTTCATTACCTGCACATATTATAATTTCTTTGTAAGAATTCTGTGGGAAAATTAAACGGACATACACTGCATATTGAGAAAGGAAGTGCCTTAAATGTGATTTTTTATTATGAATTTGGATGAAAATTATTTTTTGTGGAAATGAATATTGGAAATTATAATGGAAATAAATGAGAGAAAGATGATTCTTTATATAAATGTGAGGAAAGACCGTCATTGTGTAGCTTGAAGGGCAGCAGAATAGGCATCTTTAACCTCTTCTCCTCCAGCGCTTCTCCAATGGAGACTTTCATTCCTGCCAGGAGGTAAAGCAGGAGGTTGGGGCCAGAGACCACTCTGTTCTTCCCATGAGAGGGAGTATTGGGCTAGAAGTATATCTATATGTTTCCTTAAATATCCTTAGTCTAGGGTATGTGATTGAGCTCACCATAATTTCTGATTGCTTTGTCATTTGTGGGGGTGGAGGGAGGGAAGGAAGACCCCAAGCTCTATATCCAAGACTTGAACTTTTCCCCACCTAATACCAGTTCCATACTATTTCCATAGCAAATAGCAAAGAAGCCCATTTATTCAAATCATAGCAAAACAGAAATTGGAGAAGGTTTACATATGAGAATATATACTAGAAAACAGAGAGAGAAGGAGTTCTTCCACTGACAGTGAGGTAACTCAGCTCAACCAAGAGAGGATCCTAGATCTTACTCAAGGGGAAACTCCCTGAAATTTTAGAGTTGCAAGCTAGAAATAAAGACATGATGGAGATCACCCACTCTTTTGATGTCTTTTCTGAGTCTTTCCCTTCAGCAACTTGATTGGCTTGGCCTCTTTTGTCTTCTCTCTCGAAACTGGAAGCCAATTCTACCTTTGATGAAGAGCCTCACTTGGAGGGTCCCCACAAGGGACTGGTGAAGGCTAGAGCTCTCTCACCTTTCACCCACCCTCACATGGACAGGACATTCATTTCCACCAATAAGGAAAGAGTCCCATCTGGTGGGTTTTGGGATAAGAGTTACATAAATTTGCTATCTACAAAGGTTTTCAGGAGCCCATGAGAGTACTTTGGGGGTTGGATTAAAAGACTTTTAAGGTTCCTTTTAGCCCTACAATACTATAATTCTGTAGTTCTCACTTTGGTATTTTGGAATATCAACAGTTTCATTAATGGTTCATTGATAGTATCCAAATTTCTCTATGCCTTTTCATCTGTCTATCTTCATGTAAATTATTCATAAAACGCCCAACGCTTACATCTTTTTTCTATCTTGAAAGCTCACATCTAATATTTGGATTGTTCCTCTGTTTATTCTGATTCTTCCCTTTTCTAGTCCATCTCCTTTTTTAAAAAGCATATAAGCCTTTGGTTTTTGTTGTTCAGTTGTTTTTCAGTAATATCCAACTCTTTGTGACCCCATTTGGCGTTTTCTTGGCAAAGATACTGAAATGGTTTGCCATTTACTTCTGAGGGATTTGATAATATCCTCCAAAAGATTTTTTAAAATTGATACATGGAGTTTGGCACAATAGACACTCTAAACCACACCCTCCCCTCAACAAACTACCATACAAAGCATATTCCTCAAAAACAGTTAAATAAAAGCACTTCGTGCAGCTCCTTTAGCACATACCATTTTCCAATGTTCAATCTATGAATTAATGTAAAAGAAAGTAATTTAACTCTGATGCTATGGCACCAACATTGCTCACTGAATCTGACTTCAGTGCTATTTTAAAATTGCAATCATTGTGCTTATTTTTCTTCCTATTTTCTTAGGTGTGTATCACTAGAAATAAGTTTTTTTATTTATCTGAATTCATCAAGGCTTATGGTGTGGTTATTATTCCATTTCTGTCTATGTACCGAAGTTTGTTCACCATTCCTTAATCATTGGCCATATTTTATTTCCATTAAAAATCATAAATAAGTCTATTCTTTATATGTATAATATATATACATATATACATATGTGTGTAAAGTTATGTATGTGTGTATACATATACACTCACACATACATATCTTTCCTTGTTCTTAATATACTTTTTGATATGAAGTCCCTATAGTAGGAACTTTGAGTTATAGATGGGTATAATTTAGTGTCCTGCTGAAAAATATTAGCTTATATGTATCCTGCATGTACTCATGTGTTTTTTACATTCTCTCCTCTGTAGAAAATAAGCTCTTTGAGGTCAGGGATTGCTGACTTTTTAATCCCCAGCACCTTAAGCTCATTGACCGATAAGAACCTGCTCTTCAGACTATCTCTCAAACCCCTTCTCGTGTGTCTGTCGTCACCGGTAACATGTCAGGGCCTTGCTGTAATCTTTCCGCTGTCATTTGAGTTATTGGCAATTCTGATTAGTCCAAGATCAAGGTGTTTTGTGATTCACAGGAAGTTAGCATCTCCAGGACAGTAATGGTGTTTAAGAGATGGGTCTTCGCAGCAGAAAACTGTTTGACATCAGTGACAGAACTACCATTTTCCCATGTGATTCAGCCTCTATTTCTTTTTTCCTACTCAGGGCTTGACCCAGCTGCTTGTTATCCATCTGATGTGTCTGCCCAATATGAATACATCGGTGGGTTACTTCAATGGGCTATTCTTCCAGCTGCAAATCATACTATGGACAAGATGCTTCTTTCATCTGCTTTTCTTTTATATAGTATATAAATAGACTGATTGCTCTTTAATTACTGTCAGTTTCACTCAGATGCTTTGTGGTGTCTCAGGACTCAAAGCAATTAATATGTCTTTCCTGAATAGAAGTATTTTGAGAAAGATGAGTAGTGAGTAATAACTAATAATAATAAAATACCTAGCATTTATATAGCACTTTAAAGGTTGTAAGGGACTTTATTTTTAATCCTCATAACAATGCTCTTAGACACTACTATTATCCCCATCTTACAGATGAGGAAACTGAGATCAGGAGAGTTTAATTGACTGACTCAAACTAACACAACTATAGATGCACAACTAATGCATCTGAAGTGGGATTTGAAATTTGAAATAATTTCTTTCTGACTCTAGTCTTACTCTGATACTGGGATGAAGCACATATCACAAAAAAGTCAGTGTGCTTTCATCAAGAACAAGTCAGGACAGACTAGGCTCATTTCCTTTTTTTAAACAAGTTTACTGCTGTGACCTATAGATCAAGTGAAAGTTACAGATTAAGAATGCCAAGATTTTGGCAAAGCATTCTCTCATGCTTGCCTTATGGAAAAGGTAGAGACATAGTATAGAAAATAGTACAATTTGGGGATGTGTAACTAATTGAATGGCCATAACCATAGAGTTTTCATTTAATGTATTTTTTAAAAAATTTATTTATTTTTTAAATTAATTAATTTATTTTCTTGTTTACATCACTCATTTCCATGAGATTTTGAACTACACATTTTCTCCCCATCCCTCCCCTACCCAACACCTCAAAACAGCCATCCCACTGTATAACCCCTCCCCCAAACTGCTCTCTCCTAGGTCCTCCCCCTCGCCCCTCTGACTTTCTGGTAGGTCAGGATGGACCTCACTATCACAGTGCCTATATATCTTAATTCCCAGTTGGATGTAGTTAATAATAATAATTGTATATAGATATACATATATATTTTTAATATTTGAATATAGAACTTTAAATTGTAGATTCTTTCCCTTCCTCCCTCATCACCCACCCCCACTGGAAGAACAAGCAATTAGATACAGGCTGTACATGTGTAATTATGCAGAACCTCTCCACAGTGGGCATATTGTGAGAGACTGATTATATGTCTCTCCTTCCTATCCTGCCCCTCCCCCCTTGTTCTATTCTCTACCCTGACCCTGT
>CM053589.1:83213439-83229003 GCA_028646515.1 Pseudochirops corinnae
GAGAGAATAGACTGGGGGAGGGGGGACACACTGGGTTGGCTGTTTCGGGGCGGTGGGTAGGGGGAAGAGGGGGAGAAAATATGTAACTCAAAATCTTGTGGAAATGAACGATGCAAACTATAATAAAATTAAAAATTAAAAAAAAAATGGGAGAAATAACGAGAAAGAAAAAAAACAAAACAAACAAAAAAAGAAAATAGTCTACTTTGTATTCTGACTCCATAGTTCTGTCTCTGGATGCAGATGGCATTTTCCATTATGAGTCCTTTGGAATTGTTTTAGTCTCCTTGCATTGCTGAGAAGGGCTGAGTCTATCAAAATCAGTCATCTCTTCATATTCAAAAATCAATCAGGCTGTTACTGTGTACAATGTTTTCCTGGTTCTGTTTACCTCACTCAGCATCAGTTCATGAAAGTCTTTCCAGGTTTTTCTGAAGTGTGTCTGTTCATCATTTCTTATAGCACAATAATATTCCATTACATTCATATACCACAACTTGTTCAGCCATTCCCCAATTGACAGGCATCACCTCAATTTCCAGTTCTTGATCACCACAAAAAAGAACTTCTATAAATATTTTTGTACATATGGGTCCTTCTCCCATTTTTATGATCTCTTTGGGATATAGCTTTAGAAGTGGTATTGCTCAGTCAAAGGGTATGAACATTTTTATAGCCCTTTGGGCACAGTGCCAAATGGTTCTCTGGAGTGGTTGGATCAGCTCACAATTCCATCAACAATGAATTAGTGTTCCAACTTTCCCACATCTTCTCCAACATTTATCATTTTCCTGTTTTGCCACGTTAGCCAATCTGATAGGTGTGATGTCGTACCTCAGAGTTGTTCTGATTTATATCTCTCTAATCAATAATGATTTAGAGCATTTTTTCTTATGACTATAGATAGCTGTACTTTCTTTCTCTGAAAACTGCCTGTTTGTATCCTTTGACCATTTATCAATTGGGGAATGACTTGTGTTCTCATAAATTTGACTCAGTTCTCTATATTTTAGAAACGAGACCTTTGTCAAAGACACTAGTTATAAAAATTCTTTACCAGTTTTCTGCTTCCCTCCTATTCTTGGTTTTATTGGCTTTGTACAAAACCTTTTTCAACTGAATGTAATCAAAATTATCTGTTTTCCATTTCATAATATTCTCCATCTCTTGTTTGGTCATAAATTCCTCCCTTCTTCATAAATCTGACAGATAAACCATTCCTTGCTCCCCTACTTGTTTATAGTATCAGTCTTTATATCAAACTAGTGTACCCATTTGGACTTTGTTTTGTCAGACATTGGTCTATGTTCAGTTTCTGCCATACTATTTTCCAGTTTTCCCAGCAGTTTTTGTCAAATAGTGAGTACTTATCCCAGAAGCTGGGGTCTTTGGATTTACCAAATAGTAGATTGCTATAATCATTGACTACTGTGTCTTGTGTAGATGATTATTTATTCTTAAAAAAAACAACAACAGGGAGGTGGGGCCAAGAGGGCAGAGTAAAAGCAGGCACTTGCTTGAGTTCTCCCTCAAACTCCTTCAAATACTTGTAAAAATGACTCTAAAAAAATTCTAAAGCTACAGAACTCACAAAATGACAGAGTAAAACACATTTCCAGCCCAAGACAGCTTGAAAGGCCAACAGGAAGGGTCTATTGCACCAGCTTGGGAGCAGAATCCTACCTAGATCTGGGTCACAGTCCTGGGGTGAGGAGGAACACTGATGTGGTGAAGCTTATGGCAGCAGTGGAGAAGGAATCCTCCCCACAGTTCCAAGGCAGAAAAGAGTGCTTGGGGTCACTCACAGACCAGAGTGCAGGCCAGGAGAGGAGTAAACACCTCTCCTTTGAACATACCACCTTGGAAGAGCTGAAAATTTACAGGTGCCTAGAAGTTTCTCTGAAAACAGCTGTACAAAACCCCTGAAACCTGGGATAGTACACCCACCCCCACCTCCTACCCCCACTGGAAGCAGTTCCTACCTTGACAAAGAGCTAGAAAGTCAAATATTTGGCTGGGAAGGTGAGCAAATAGGGTAAAAAAAAAAAACCTCAGACTATGGAATCTTACTTTGGTGACAAAGAAGATCAAAACATACTACCAGAAGAAGACAACAAAGCTCCTACATCAAAAGCCTCCGAGAAAAATATGAATTGGCCACGGGTAATGGAAGAACTCAAAAAAGGTTTTTGAAAATCAAGTAAGAGGGGGTAGCTAGGTGGCACAGTGAATAGAGCACCAGCCCTGGAGTCAGGAGGACCTGAGTTCAAATCTGGCCTCAGACATTTGACACACTTACTAGCCATGTGACCTTGGGCAAGTCACTTAACCCCAATTGCCCTGCCGTCCCCTCTCCAAAAAAAAAAAAGGCAAGAAAAAGAAAGAAAATCAAGTAAGAGAAGTAGAGGGGAAATTGGAAAGAGAAATGAGAGTGATGCAAACAAATCATGAAAAATGAGTCAATAGTTTGCTAAAGAAGACCCAAAAAATACCGAACAAAATAACATCTTAAAAAATAGACTAACCCAAATGGCAAAAGAGATTCAAAAAGCCAATGAAGAGAAGAAGGCCTTAAAAAGGAGAATTGACCAACTGGAAAAGGTGGTCCAAAAGGTCATTGAAGAAAATAATTCCTTAAAAATTAGAATGAAGCAAATAGAAGCTAATGACTTTATGAGAAATCAAGAAATTATAAAACAGAACCAAAAGAATGAAAAAGTAGAAGACAGTGTGGAATATTTCACTGGAAAAGCCAATGACTTGGAAAATAGGAGAGGAGAGATAATTTTAAAATTATCAGACTACCTGAAAGCCATGATCAAAATTATGAGCCTAGACATCATCTTTCAAGAAATTATCAAGGAAAACTGCCCTAATATTTTGAAATCAGAGACTAAAATAGAAATCAAAAGAATCCACTGATGGCCTCTTCAAAGAGATCTCAAAAGGAAAACTCCTAGGAATATTATAATCAAATTCCAGAGTTCCCATGTCAAGGAAAAAATATTGTAAGCAGGCAGAAAGAAACATTTAGAGTATTGTGGAAATACAATCAGAATAATACAAGATCTAGCAGGTTCTGCATTAATGGATTAAAGGGCCTGGCATAGGATATTTTGCAAGTCAAAGGAGCTAGGATTAAAACTAAGAATCACCTACCCAGCAAAATTGAGTATAATACTTCAGGGGAAACAAATGGATTTCCAATGGAATAGAGAACTTTCAAGCATTCTTGATGAGAAGACCAGAGCTGAATAGAAAATTTAATTTTCAAATACAAGAAGCAAGAAAAGCATGAAAAGGTAAACAGGAAAGAGAAATCATAAGGGACTTATTAAAGTTAAACTGTTTACATTCCTACATGGAAAGACGATATTTGTAACTCATGAGACCTTTCTCAGTATAAGGATAGTTGAAGGGAATATAGACAGACGGATGGACAGAGACAGACAGACAGACAGACAGACAGACAGACAGATAGATAGATAGATAGATAGATAGATAGATAGATAGATAGATGACACAGAGTGAGTTGAATATGAAGGGATGATATCTACAAAATAAAATTAAGGTATGAGAGAGGAGTATATTGGGAAGAGAAAGGGAGAGATAGAATGGAGAAAATTATCTCACATAAAATAGGCAAGAAAAAGGTTTCGCAATGGAGGGGAAGAGGGGGAAAGTGAGAGGGAATGAGTGAACATTACTCTCACTGGATTTGGCTTAAAAAGGGAATAACACGCACTCAGTTGGGTATTTTACCCTACAGGAAAGCAAGGGGAAAAGGAATAAGGGGGGGGATGATAAAAGGCAGGGCAGATTGGGGGAGGGGGTAGCCAGAAGCAAACACCTTTGAAAAGGGACAGGATCAAAGGAGAAAACAGAATAAGTGGCTGGGGGGGGGAGGGGATAGGATGGAGGGAAATAGTCTTTCACAATATGACTATTATGGAAATGTTTTGCATAACTACACATGTATAACCTATTTTAAATTGCTTGTCTTCTCAATGAGGGTGGGTGGGGAGGGAAGAAGGTAGAGAATTTGGAACTCAAAAGTTTTAAAAAAACAATATTAAAAACTGTTTTTACATGCAACTGGGAAATAAGATATACTGGCAATGGGGTATAGAAATCTATCTTGCCCTACAAGAAAATAAGGGAAAAAGGGCTAAAAGTGAGGGGGGTGATAGAAGGGAGGGCAGACTGGGGGAAGGAATAATAAGTATGCATGCCATCTGGGGGTGGGGGTAGGAGAGAGATAGGGAGAAAATTCTGAATTCAAAATCTTATGGAAATGAATATTGAAAACTAAAAATAAACTAATTTTTTTTAAAGTGTGAGGGATAATTTATAGTGAAGTTTCCCCATTCTGAAAAATCAAATCTAGAATGGCTTCAGTACTCACTAGGCCTAAGGTCAGGTCACCTGACCTTCAAGCATTAGAGCAATGGAGACCCTCCCCCAAAGCCAACTCAGCAGAAGATATGCCAAATAAGGTTAAGACTGCTTTCATTGGACACCCACATGTTTCCGGGGCCTCTGTCTCAGAGAGATTCCCGCACTTAGGCTGTGGGACAGCCCCCCTACCAATAAGAGTTAAGATCAGTTGGGGGGGTTGGGTTTCTGCATTGGAAGATTATATAATCATGGGCTGCCTTCTACCTGTCTCTCTCTCCCTGCAGATGCCATGTTGGGCAACAGGGGGTAGGGTCCTTTCTCATGAGAAAGAATAAAGACATTTTCTGATCTTAGATTCAGACTCTGAACTCTTTCATCTCACACAAAAGCAACTGATACATATTTTAGAAGATATTGTTAGTAAAGTCTTAAAGGAGGCAAAGGAATTGTCACAGCATACATCAGAAATTAATGGAGAAATGAAGCAAAGGCTTGCATCCTTTCCATGTTCATGCTTACCCACCCTCTTCTTCTGCTTCAAGTTTTCTAAAAACCATCTGGCAATTTATCACACATAATTACACAGCCTTTTACTCTGTGCCATTAGGATCACTTCTGATTTGTCATCTGGCTGTATTTCAAAATCACCTGACATGAGGATTATTTTATCCTCATATCAGGCCACCCTCACTTTAGCCAGAAATTCAAATAGTAGCTTTGAGCTGCTCTTTGTTAGAAAAGGAAGATAGCTAATCACAGATTTTTTCCAAAAAATACTCCATTCTACAAATACATTTTTACCATAAAATCTAGACCATGAACTCCCTTGGCTAAGATCATCTTTCCAGTCAGTTTCTCGCCATGTATATACTGAATGAATGTATTTGATTTGAAGTATATATACACTTCTTTAGTTTTATTGAAGAGACCAAGATCCTGGAAGGTTTTCCAACCCCAGCAGTTGATGTAGTATTCCCACAGTCCACCTCTTCAAAGAAGGAAGCAAAACACATTTTCTCCTCCCTTCTTTGGGTACAAACTTGGTCATTATGACCACACAGCATTCAGTTACGTCCATTTACACTATTGTAATTATTGTCTATTTAATTTTCCTGGTTTGGCTTACTTTATTTTTCATTGATTTATGTAAGTCTTCCCAAACATGCCTCTTCTTTTCTTCTTCCTCTTCCTCCTCATTCTTCTTCACAGCACAAAAATGTTTCATTGCATTCACGTACCACAATTTGGCCATTGTTTCTAGTTCTTTGCTATTACAACAAATGTATATATGTTTGTGGGACCTTTCAAAAATAACAAATACCTATTGAATGTTTACAATAAGCTAGGCACGGTGCTAATAAGCATTGGAAAGATAAATTCAAGTAAAGACAGCTCCTACCCTGAACAAAGCTGACATTCTAATGGTGGAAGACAACACATAAAAGGAAGATTAAGGAGAGCTACCCAGTTCAGGGATGTGATGGAGAAATCTGGAGTATAGCCTAGTGAAAAATGAAGATATGGCTAACCTGAGCAGCCTCCTTAAATGGAGGTTCTTGGAAGGAGCCATATAATCAGAGGATAGTTCCAAGGTATAAATTCCATGACTAGACTGATCCAGGATAAAGAGGTTTCTACCTTTGATTTCCTTGCAGGTAAACACCTAGCAGTGACAAGATCACAGAATGACAGAATTTGATTTCTCTTTCGCCCTTTTCTTTTATGTACTGTATCTTATTGAACACAAAAAAACCCAACTATCATATATTCATTCTTTATCTGCATGATGACATGTAATTCTAAGGTTAGGATTTTGTCATTTTTATTCATACTTCAATACCTAACTATTTTTTCAGGTCCCACGAATGACAATAAATGAATTTTTAAAAAAAGGAATCCCATGAGGGGGCTAAAATTAGTTTTTACAGTATTTTCATACAAACCTTGGATGATTTTAAAAAAAAATACACAAACACACACACATTCAGCAAAATAAAACCAGAAGTTTCTGGGTAGTATTTTAGTGTATCAAATGGTAACATCATGAATACTGATAAAGTAATTGGAATGACTGTGTAAGGCTCAGCAATCTTAATTAGTAAGATTTATGTGTAAAGCAAAGCAGTCTAATGCATGAAAGTCTGAGTCCCTGGTTCTGTTCTTGGCTCTACCTCTGCGTGACCTTGGACAAATTACCTCACGTCCCAGTTAAAGGAAGCAGGTATAATCCCACGTGTCCATTACTTTATACATTCTCATTAATCCTCATAGCTCTCCTGGGAATGAAATGTGAACTATTCAGGGACAGGTGTTATGAAAATACGAGGTAATATTATTCCTCCATATCTACATAGAGTAACTATAAAGTAATGAGACTGATTACCTTAAGCTATACAATACTGAACAATCTTCATTCACTACTTTTTCCAAATGCTTACGTTTGCTTGACTTGAATACTTATTGTACTATCCACATTGAAAGCCTTTCATTTTCACTTCAAAGATGTACGAAGTGTTTTCAGATGTAATTTTCCAGCCTACAGATTCACTTCATTTCCTATTGTAACACCAATTTTAATAACTATATGGTTTGTTTTCCACTAAGTCTTGACAATTACAGAAATCACAGGTTTTGAGTTAGAAGTGACCTCTTTTTACAGATGAGAAAACTGAAGTCCAGAGAAGTTTATTGTGACTAAAACCACACAGATGTTGTGTGGCAAACTTACAAGTTAAATTCAGGCTTCCTGAATCAAAAGCCTGGGCTTTACCTTTATTCCTTTACTACATGTCTTTCATGATGGAAAAGCTTCTCAAGTACTAGATTTGAGCTCCCTCTTCTATCTTCTTTGCATATTATTGCCATGATAGCTCTTATCCTAACCCCCCTAAATTTTGCTGTACCCCATTCGTGGAAATATCAGTTCATGAAAGTAACATCAGATGGAAGTGTGATGTAAGTCACTCTGGGTTCTATATTGGAAGAATCAGTGCAATCCTCTGCTCTCTCTCCATTCCTAAAGCTGTTACTCTGTGTCTGGTTCTATGACGCCCTTTCACTTCGGTTGCAGATGGCCTTTGGGTACTCATACACAACCTTTCTTCTAGAGTGAGATGCTGTCCAAGGAAGTACAACCCCTTCACAGATAAACTGGCCCTTAAATGTTCAGATTCTTTCCAGATGAAGACAGTCCAGGTCTCTTTCCACTAGAATACCTCAAATCTATGTGATTTTTCTTCAGATACATATCCCATGTTAATAAAAGAGCAGTCTAAAATGTCTGGTAAAACTATGCTTACAAACAAGGTACAGAGCATCAGCTTATGTAACTCCAACCTACAAACAGTTCCAAAAGTGGGCTGTTCTTAGGTGCATAGAAATAAGATTAATACCTTGTTGGGTTCCTTGGATTTAAATGACCAATAGTAGCATAGTCTTAGGAGAACCTGTTCAATAGTCTGTCAAATAATTGAGAGAAACCACTGACTGCTCTAACATTTGAAATTTTAAAATAAAAGATATTTTTAAAAAAGCAAAGTGCCTTACATATGACTTATGACCACTGAGAACAGAAATTACCCAAAATAGGTATAGACCTTGAGACCTTCTTGCCTTCATATACAACCTTGCTTCAGAAACAAATGCTGAAAAGACCTAGACAGGTGTCTGAACGTTTTCTCAACATTAGCAACCTCTCTTTAAGAGTGCAGTAGAAACTAACTCGATTAGTCACCACCCATATAAAAGTATTTGTAGATACTCTAACCAACATTTTAACTCTTCCTCTTTAAACATCATTTAAAATGTAGCAAAATTAGACAACAGCATTTCACGCAGGCTGTGGGTAAATAGCTATCTCAAAAACAGGTATGTTATTTTAAGATGATCCGAAAACTTGTATCCTATATTGTCTCACGGTAGTTTCAATGGTTTGCTGGCAAATCATCAAAATTTATTAGTGTAGAACTCTTTTTCTTTAAAACTGTTAATTTTCCTCAATAATGAAACGTTTCCTATAGACAGGATAATTTCTTAAGAAAGAAAAGTTCAGTTAGAACACAGTTGCTTCCTTTTTTCTCCCTCATCTCTAGGACCACCCTAGACAGATCTGCTAAATCCCCTCCCCTTTTATGGGCTTCCTGGAATGGCCTATTCTTTCCAGCATTTATTGAAAGGCCATATTTCTTCAAGTTTCTTTCCAGACTAATAAAAACTAGACCAGTTCTTTTTTAACCAACTCTATAATATAAATAGAGAACTTCCCGAGACTGCCCCTGTCTCAATCTAAACAGGTAAGAAACCACATCTATATAAATTTTCTTAGGATAGTGTCCAGCACAACAGAAGAAAACTCTATAATAAAGGCTATTTCATTGTGGTAGGGCATTCATAGTAGTTTGACATATTCTTCTATTATAATTTTAATTACTGTTAACTGGCATAGTGGTTAGAGTTCTGGACTTGATGTCAGGAAGACAAGGTTCAAAGTCTGCTGCCAACAGATAATAGCTGTATTAACTTGGGTAAGTCACACAATCTCTCGGTGACTCAGTTTTCCTATTTATAAAATGTGGGGCCTATACTTCATGATTTCTTCAGTATTTTCCAGCTCTAGATACAAGTTAGGGAAAATGAAGCAACAAAAAGCTAAAATAATTCTCTAAGATTAAATTAGAGTAACATCAGACTAAACACAAAATATTGCAAAAGTTTATTTTATATAAATATAAGAAACAGATTTATCATATCCTTAACCGAAATCTCTTTTTAATTTTCTGAATGGCAAATAGACCATGAAATCTTCACACTGTACTGACTGAGCACTCTTATGCACACTGTAAATTTCTACTTTTGACGGTTAGTCTAAATAATTCAAAAATAAAATATCTTCCAGAGGCTAGGAGTCTAATGTAATGAAGTAAAACTTCAGAAGTGAAGAATTTAGGAGGCTACTAGATCATCTTTCTTCAAGAATGAATCCTCAGGAAGAATGATCATCATCTTCATCCCACACTTCTCTGTATTTCACTGATGCATCACCTTCAGGATTATAGCTATGCATTTTAATATTCAGTCTTTCAGCCAGTTTTTGTGCAGCAAGCTTGGCTTGAATTTCCTTTAAAAGAAAAAAAAACAGATCAACATGAAACTTTTGTATTTTTCTTCACACAATATTTTTAACTCCTTAAAAAATTCTACTAAGCATATGCATAACCCTTTTCACAAAAACATGCCCATACTTTATCATTTAATTAACTTAGTAAGTCACAGTATGTCAGTGTCCCACCCAAGGCAGAAATTCTCTCCAATTCACATTTATTAAGCAATTTTCTATGCTGCAGGCACTGTAGTAGGCACTGCAGAAACAAAGTCAATCATTAAGACAGTTCCTGCCCTCAAAGAGTTTGTCTTCTACCGGAGGGGAAACAACCCCCTGACAGACGTCATCTAAACCCTGTGGTCTAAACAATTCTAGTGAGTGGACTCATCTTCTCATATGGTAGTCCCTGTTATCATAAAGCTGTGCTTACTGGAGCCATTCATAAATGTGTGCCCTCTCACCTCACTGGGCACAGCTGCCTTCCCACATATAAGCTTGCTGAATTGAAACAATCCATGTCCATGGGAGCTGCGACCATACTACACTGGCACTTACTGACTTCTATTAGCAATCAAGCAATCAACATTATAGAGAAATAAATCAAATCTTGGCAAGAATTAGATAACTGGATTTGGGACTTGGAGAGTAATAAATATTGATGAACTTTTAAAGAAATGTACTGGTCAGCAACTTTTGTTATTAAGACACCAGTATCACTCTAAGTGCTATATCGATTCTCCTACAGACAGAAGTTCCCACATGGAAACCCAGCTCTAAGAATGCCAAATGCCACAATGAAAATGAATAGACCAATACAGACAAGGCTGTGTGTAAAGGTGCCCGTTCGGAAAAGTCTCCCTCCAGAGAAAGTGCCAGGCTGTCTTTACAAATCTTACATCTTGCAAATCTGATTATATCCACTCAAGGATTATGTGACCACATTCATTTCTGCTTTCACACTCATGCTATCCCCTGTCATTTGGATCTCTCTCTATACTACACACCCAGCTACCCACGTGTTAAGGGAGAACCAAACTGATAGCTAACAATACTGTAATGAGTAACTAAAAATACTGTAATAAATTCCCACTTGAGGGGTTCATTTAACTTCTAAAAAATTTTTTCAAAAGCAGAACTCTCAAAACGGTAGAGGAAAAACAGTGAACTGAAACTAGCTATCGCAGGTGTCCACTGCAAACTAGACAATTTAGAGAACACACTTCTTTGGCTCCACAAACACAGGCAGGAACTTTACAGAAAAACTGTTTAAAGTATTTGAAGAAAAATAGCTATTTTTTTTAAGGCACAGACCTTGAAAATGTCATTGCATACGGTCAAGTAATATTACACAACTGCCAATGGAACAGCCAGTGTTAATGGTGACATACCTGACCAAATGACCTATAGCACCCAAGTGGAAATGTGCTGCTACTAGGTTGTACTATACTGGAAGTCAGAAAGGGTCTGTCTATCTAGCAGCTTAAATAACCTCTGACTCTTTTCCAACCTCCGACTCTTTTCCAACCTCCATCATTCTTTGTAGCCTTGAATATTTTTGCCAATACTGTACTTCCTTCCTATTTTTCAAACTTATACATGAAATGGTGTGTGTTAAAGTTTAAATGCATTGTACATACAAATTAAATTAAAATGGCCAACTGGAGCCAAAAGTGGCATACTGACTTCAAGATTCTAATTTTAAATATCCTCAATTAGGCATTTAAATTAGTAAACAAAAACAATATTCTTAATACCTCATAATTCTGTTTTTGCTGTTTCTGAATTTCTAAAGATTCTTCCATAGATAGCAACTGTGTAGGCAGGTGGTGAAGTGGTGGCAGCCAAGCTGCTGTGACGTCATCCAAGTGCTTCTTGTCCCTGTGCCTCCTTTCTTCCGCTGAAACTGGAGACTCTCTTTTCTGTGGGGAATGACCAGGTGAGTCATGAGATTCTGAAGGTAGCCTAAAGGGAAAAAATGACAATATTGGAAGTGGACAAGTTATAAAGCTTGTTTAGGCTATGTTTTAGATATTTTAAACATTAACAAAAATTAGGATATTTTCCTCTTGAAATAGAAAATTTTCCAAAAATGGCTATAGAAAATGAATTACATATTACAGTAACTTGCTTAATTTTTCCCTCTTTTCACCTGATACTGTAGAGAAATTCTGCAAACATTTTATTCATCTTTGAAACTCTCATCTCCACCTACTAAAACAAGGTAACTGGTGAAAGTGAAATGAAATTTAGATTTAACATTTTTTCCTTCATTAATTCCTCTTGTTACTAAAAAGTAGGGGGCTGGTGAGGGATCTGGAGAAGGTAACTGGTTTAAACAAGGTAACCAGATCATACATGAGCTTGTCAGAGAAATGGAGAGGGAGAGAAAGATTTTTCTAGCAAATCAAGCAGCATTTATACTCAGAATTTCCTCTGAAGCTTAAAGCCTTGAGACTTAAGCATCTTCAATCTTGGAGAAACAGGCAGCTGCTGCAGCACCTTCTCAACAGGATGGGGCAAATAGGGAGGTCACACCTGCCCTCCACTACCTACCTACTCAGGGATATGAGAGAGATCAAGAATAGGCTAAGCCTAACCAAGCTGACAACCAGGTTCCATTTTGAAGTCTAGCAATCTCTACTGACATCAGGCAATTCCTTCTGTCTCTTCCTGCTTCTTCCTCCTATTCCTTCAATGTAGGCATGACTCAAGACTCAACTCTGGGTCCTCCACTCTACTTGCTTGACTCTCTCTTCCCTCATCTTCATCTGCTCTCATGGCTTTAATATAAGCTTTTTAATTTCATTTTCCACACATCATCACTTTGCCAATGACTCCCAAATCTCTACATTTCCAGTCCAGATGTCTCTTTAAAAGAAACTTCAATCCCACATCTTCAACTTCCTGCTATCTCTAGCTAGCTGTCCTGTCACCTCACCTCAACACGTCTACAACCAAATTCACCAGATTTTCCTCAGTAGTGCCTCCTCTTCTGGACTTCTTTGTGACTAGGACAAGCATTCCTGCAGACACTGAGATGGTTCTATGAGATCACAGATCTAAAGCCAGGAGAAATCTCAGAGTCCATCCTTCAATAACAATAATAGTCAGAGGAAAAAGAAGTGGTTGGAAAGAAAGATGATGAATTGGGTTTAAGATGATTTTTTTAGGGTTAGGCCTCCTACTCTCTGACCCCTACTTCCATATCTTTATCTCCAATTTTTCAATAGGACCTTCTATCCTAGCCAAAATGGTCTACTCAATTTTTCCTGAACATGCCCGACATATTCTTACCTCCAAGCTTGACTTACTCATGAAATTCCTTTTAGAGGCGCACCCTTCTCTGCTTTCCACTTATGTAAAATACTTCATGGCCCAAAATAAGTCCGACCTTTATGAAGCACTCCTCGGTTCTCATTAGCCCTTCAGGATAGCTCTTTGTGAATACCTGTACAAATACCTGTATAACTTATAACCTATTGTTCATTACTTACCATCCACTGTTTTGTATCATTATTTTATGTAAAAGCCCTATCTCCTCAACTAATCTGGAAACTCTTTAGAAGTAAGTACTTTATCTTGAGTGGGCAGTCAGGTAGCACAGTAGATAGAGTACCAGGGCCTAGAGTAGGAAGATTCATCTTTCTGAGTCAAAATCTGGGCTCAGACACTTATTAGCTGTGTGACCCTGAGCAAGTCACTTAACCCTGTTTATCTCAGTTTCCTTATCTATAAAATTGAGCTGGAGAAGGAAAAGGCAAACCACTTCAGTATTGTTGCCAAGAAAACCCCAAATGTAGTCACAAAAAATCAGACACGACTAAAACGACTGAACAACAACTGTATTTTATGCTTCTCTTTCTCTCCTCAGGGTTTGGAACAGCGTCCCACAGACAACAGGGACCCTATTGTTTGCAAATGATGTTGTTGGACATGGTCTATTATCTTCCAATAGAATATATAGGTATTAAATTCTTTGTATTCAGATTCTCTCATCACAAGTTACTAACTGTAATCAGGGACTAGTTTCTGAGTCTCTTTTTCCTCATCTATAAAATGGGGGTAAAACATGAACTCCCTATTTCACAAGGTGTTATGAAGATCAAAAGTTAATAAATGTAAGCCTTCATCATCATCATTATACTTTGGATTTTTTCTTTGCCTTTTTTATAATTTGTATTAGTTATTTGTGTAAATGTCTTACCTACCCACTAAACTGTAAGCTCAAGGGAAGATTTATGTCTTTTTCAAACTATTACTATCCCAAATGCAGAGCATTATGTACTTATTAAGTATTGTGTATTTAATAATTTTTCAAGCCTAAGTTGGTCCTCTAAAACCTAAGTAAAATGTAAACTTAATAAACGTTTATGGAACTAAATTATACTTAAATTCATATGATAAACCAGTAAGAACTGGCACAATAATTCATAAAAACTAAAGTACTATAAATGTGAATGATTATTAGTACTCCACATATGAAACATTTAAATCTCAAAAGAATTTTGTGACAGCAATAACCTATCCTAGAGGAATGATTCTACTGGCAAGAATGCCATATTGGCAATTGTGTTGGGGAAGATATGTTGGAATGGGCCAATTATTTATATTCTGCCTGTCTACAAAGAGGGCAGGGAAAACAAATCTGGCCTTCAATTTAATTGCATCTCATCTTGGCAACTACAATAAGATCAGCAGTCTAGATAGCAATTTCCCCTTCCGGGAAATTGAATGGCTATTTTATTCAAAACTGACTGTGGGGTTTAATTAAGTGGCTGAAAAGCTGTGTTAACATACTTCTTCCTAAAAGGTTCTCCAAATCTGCAAATTATACAGTTATACCTATAGGCAGAGAAACTTAAGTGTCAACTATAGCAAATCACTGGGCATTTTGGTTTAGATGTGCCTAGGACAAGTTAAAAAAACAACCCTGGGTCTTTAAAATTAATGATAACTCACATTTATGTAGTGCCTTCAGGTTTGCAAAGCAATTTATACATGTTATCTGTAGATCAGAATGTCAACAGCTAATTCATACTTAAGCTACATTAATATGAATAATTTGTGAAGAAATATGTAGTATTCAGCGGATGAGTAGTCCTTTTTCTCAGTTCTGACCACATCTGGAATAGTGTGTTCTCTGCCTATAGGTGCAAAAATTAACCTCTCCTTAAAACATCTCTACTAGGAACTGCAAAAATTGGGAATTAATGTTTTGACTTTCTACAAAAAGGGTTCTTTCCTGGGTCAAAAATTTAAAAAAAAAAATTAAGCCTATATACTCCATCTTCTTTTTATAGCAAATACTTGGAGGAATTTTTAAAATTCAGTAAATTTTTCCATTAAACCACTGCTCTTAACAAATGAAAGTAACTTTTCCTTAGATGTTTGCCTCTCATGGCTTTTGCAAACATTTGACATTACATTTTCAAACTTGTAGCAGATTGTCAATTGTTTGTATTCTGATCTGACCAATATTTGCACAAAAAAGCAGCGATTTTTTTAAAACAAGGGTTTCTATTTTTTTCTAAGGGCTCACTGAGATGGAAGGAATTGGGAATCGGTTAGAATCTAGGACCACAGAGTTCGAACAAAAAGGGACTATAGAAATCTTCTAATCCAAGTGCTCTCAAACTTTATTATATCAAGACCCCTTTAGCAGTCTGCTGATGGTTATGGAGTCTGTCTTTGAATAATATTTATTTTTCTTTCAAGTTCTATTTTGGCCGCTGGTTCTAGACTACCCAGGCAATTTTCCTTGAGAATTTCTTGAAAGATGCTTTGTAAGTTCTGTTTTTGATCATGGCTTTCTGGTAGTCCAATAATTTTTAAGTTGTCTCTCCTGGATCTGTTTTCCAGGTCAGTGGTTTTTTTCAAGGAGATATTTCACATTGCCCTCTATTTTTTCATTTGTTTGGATCTGTTTGATAGCATCTTGATTTCTCATGAAGTCATTTGCTTCCATTTGCTCCACTCTAATTTTGACGGAATTATTCTCTTCAGAGTGCTTTTGAGATTCTTTCTCCATCTGGCAAAGTCGACTTTTGAAGGCATTCTTCTCCTCA
>CM053589.1:83229503-83260109 GCA_028646515.1 Pseudochirops corinnae
GTTTTCTCCTTTCCAGACTGACCACCCCCAGTTCCTCCAACTGATTCCCATGTGACATGATCTTGAAGCCCTTCACCACTCTGGTTGCCCTCCTCTAAACACTTTTCAGTTTTTTTAAATACGGTACCAAGAACCGAAAATAACACAGTGGGTAGAGTACAATGGGATAGTTCCCATTCAGGCCCCCAAAGTTATGATCTTTGAAGAAGCAATGCCATGGATAAGGTCACTGACAAAATGATGGGACACTGAAGCTTCCACACACAATGAGGATCTCATTGAACATGTTGTTCAGTTGCTTTTGAGTTGTGTCTCACTCTTCATTATCTTATTTGGGATTTTCTTGGCAAAGATACTGGTATAGTTTGCCATTTCCTTCTTCAGTTCATTTGACATTATGAAGAAACTGAGGCAAATAGGGTGAAGTGGCTTGGCCAGGGCCACAAAGCTACTAAGCCAGATTTGACTTCAGAAAGATGAATCTTTCTGACTTCAGACTCTGCATTCTATCCACTGCGCCTTGTTGAATATAGTAAGCACTTAATGAGTGTTAAATTAAATGGGGAATATATTAAATATTTTGCATGAATTGATGAACAATTATTCATTAGTTACTATAGTATATGTTCAAAACAATATTAGGAGCTATAAGATATAAAATAATATATTAGGACATACAGGATATAAAAGAAATACAGGACACCATCTTGTTCTACAGTCTTTACAATCTAATGGGAAAACACAGTACCAGTTACAGACAAATCATTCGACCTCTTTAAGTCTGTTTCAGAGTGTCAGACGTGGAGTTGGGAAGATTCACCTTCAGAAGTTCAAATCTGGCCTCAGACACTTAGTAGGTGTTACCCTGGGCAAATCACTTAACCCTATCTGCCTTAGTTTCCTCATCTCTAAAATGAAATGGAAAAGGAAATGGCAAACAATTCCAGTGTCTTTGCCAGGAAAACCCCAAATGGGGGTCACAAAGAGTGAACATTACTGGAAAAAAAATGACTGAACAACAAAATGGGAATAAAATAGCACAGAGTATCTCACAATGTTTTGAGACTCAAAAGGGATATGTATGTAAAGTGCTTTACAAATGCTAACATACTATATGTGTCAGGTGTTATTACTATGATATAATCAGAAAGTGCATTGGTAGTATAGATCTTTTGCTTATTAAAACTAGGCCTTTTAGAAGGAACTTTTCAGACCTAGTACTTTTTGGAATGCGGTGGAAAATGAGAAGTACGCCTTCTCCTACCAATCAATCAACAACATTTATTAAATGCTAAGGATGTGCCAGGCATGATTCCAGGCCTTGGGGATACAGAATGGAAGGGAACCTCTCTCTTTTTTACACTAAACCTCTGATTTCATCAGTATGTGAAGCTCCCAGTGCGGGATTTCTACCAATAAAGATCATAAATTCATAGATTTAGAGTTAGCAGGGATTTTAAAGGTCAGATGAAGAAACTGAGTCAAGAGAAGTTAGATGACTTACCCGGGTCACACAGCTAGCACCTAACTGAGACAAGATTTGAATGCAGGCCTTCCTGAGGCCAAATCTGGTGCCCAAACTGTGAAACCATATGCCTGCTCTTTTAAAAAAAATCTTAGCCCTATGGTGAGACAAAAATGTACCTTTCTCCCCTTCATGGTGCTAGTCTTTGATGTGATATAGCTTTAAAAGTATACCTGCTGGTCCTTGAAAATACTTCATTTTATTATGTTAACATATAACAATAACAACTCAATTAAAGGCTCATTTCCAATTTATGCCAGTAATCCCTTTTACCTCTAGACTGGAAATTCATTTGCATGGTCCTCTGTACCTAATGAAGTGCTCTGCACACAATAAGCATTTAAGAAATGTTTTTTAATTATTCCAAAGCCAGTGTTCTTTTTTTCTCGTTTATGTCTCTAATTCCTCATTATCTCCTTGTTCCCTAAACAAACCAAACTCTTTTTTTCCCCATTTAAAAAAAAAAAACCCTCTCTCCATCTACATCCTCACCTCATTCACTTAAAGTTAAGTACTTACTATGTTCCCTTGGTTCCCAGCTTTTGGCCAACTCTAAGGACTTTCCTATCTCCTTGTAAACTAGAAATGCTCCCTTGAATAAGTAAAACAATCTAGACTTTATGACCTTGGAATTTTACAGTGAGTGGGCTACAAAAAACTCAAGTTTTCTCTTTCATTTTTACCCCTCTTCATTGAGGGTCTGGGTCCTAATTAGACTTCCATAATGAGGGCTGATATTCCTTCCAGGTTTGATATATAAAGGACAAATAACAGGGGGGACTCAATTGCTTTCTGAAACCAATGGAATTATAATTTCAGTTGCTTCTGAAGTGGCATCAGGAAGCATGCTAGACTCTCCACAGTGGAAAAGTAGAGAGATAATCCCAAGGTTCTTGTCAGGTTTGGATTAGGGGATGTGGTTTAAGGGAGGAAGAAAAAGCTTTCCCCCCCCAGTATTACTGCTCCAAATTTAAAGACTGGGCCTGAAGCTCTATTCCAAGAGAGACTATGGAACTCTCTAGATCTGGTGGGGTGGATGGATTTTTTACAAGGCAGGCAAAAGGGTGAGGACTGTAAAAGTAAATGAAAAGAAAGTTTAATCGAGGGATGAAGATGAAAAATACAAAGCAAAGAAAATCGGCTGTTGAGAGTGGGGTCATAAGATCATTGGACTGAGGGTCAGAATCAGCCAAGGAGCATATGCCACACAAGGCCTGTCCTGGTGTTGGAAAGTAGACAGAGTAGAACTTAAGAAAAGGAAAGCGAATGGAAAGGAAGGCAGAGGACGAAAGATAAAAAGATGAGCAGGAAATTGAGGAGAAAGGTAGGAAAGCTGGACTAGCGTGACGAAGGGACGTCTTCGATGCGGGCTCCCCCAATCCCAGCCGTGCATCCAGCCCCGGTCCTCCCTTCAGTGAGCTCTGGGCCCGGCAGAGGGCAGCAGCTCAACAGAAGATGCCTAGGACTACCCAGGGCTCCGGGACAGAGAGGGGGGCGGAGCGGACAGAGGGTGTGTACACTTTTGGGGGAGGGTGGAAGAGCAAGGAGAAAGTTTTCATGCGGCACTGAAGCTCGCGGGGCTCGGGCCACCTAATGTCGCAGTCTTCAGCAGCGCTAGGCATTTTGGGGAAGGGAGTTCTTGGGAAGGAGCCCCCCCACACCAACTCAGTATCGAGGCGTGGGGTGTCGAGAACTGCTCCTTTCCTACCCCAACCCCAGCCACGTCGGGAGAAACAGAGGAGTTGTGCGACTGAGGCGTGTGTGTGTGTTGGGGGGCACGCCAGGGTCCTGAAGAAATTGGGTAATGCCCTTCCCACTCCTCTCCCGAGAGGGAGAAAACAATTCGGCTCAGAATTCTGTCCTCTGAACCCCGAACGCCACGCCTAGGCTTCTCTCCGAAGACATTAGCCAACGTCCCAGTTGGGGATGGACACCCCGTGTACCCCGAGCTAGGGATGCGCAGGGAAGTGCCACAAGCCCAGGCGGTTGGTTCGGGCATCGCGCTCTGGTCTCTCTCAGCGCGCTAAGGGAAAGTTGTACCCAGGTCCTGGACCGCTGTGGGGACCAAGGGGAACGAACGCAAACTGCGCTCTCTCCTCCGGACCCCCCCAGGAGCACTCGTGAAGCAGCTTGCGGAGAGAGCTCTTACTGAGAGTTGTCACCCTTCCAGCCCCCCATAACCTCCTCCCTCCTCCACCCCCCCCCCCCGCCAGTTTAGCACTTGGTTGCTAATTCACTTCTCCAAAAGTAGCCACCTCTGCTCTCTTAGGCGAAGACCCAGGTCCCTGCTTAGGCACCCCCCTAAGATTTCTTCCCAGGTGCGCCTAGTCCAGAGGTGCTAATTCTGCTTAAAGGACAAGGGGATAAACCTCACCACTTGGCCCGCCCCAATCCCGCCTCCCTCCCTCCCTACTAGTACCTAGGACCCTTGTGTTCATCATTCCTTCTCCCCATCCTCCCCAGCTTCTAGACAGGATTAGGGTTGGGGATCAGGGGAGGGGGTATTTAGAAGTTGGGGAGCGGTAACTGGGAAAAGTGAGGGATGGAGGGGTGGGAGACGCGGGGGCGGGGAGGGGGCCAGTGGTGGTGGAGGAGGGGCGGGGTGGACTTGACCAAGCGAGCGCCCGTGACCTGTTGCGTGCTGATTGACTTAAGCCTTTCTCCCAGATCCGAGCTGAGTGGTTTATGTAAATAGAGGATTTTAATTCTATCATCCTAGGTAGGATGGACCAGCCCCCCTTGCCTCTGCCCTCATGTCCAATAAGAAGAGACCCAGCTTGACACCTGCCTATATACAGAGCGAGAGCTAAATCTTCCACACTGATCCCCGGGACGTATATATATATATTATATATATATATATATATATATATATATATATATATATATATATACATACACATATATATAGAATATATACACACTTGCCTCTCTCTATATATGAGAGCTAGAGAAACTCCAAGGCAAGGAAAAAGAGGTGTGTGCTAGGAAACCTTAAGATCATGACTTCTAGTAAAATTGAGATGCCTGGAGAGGTGAAGGCAGACCCCACCGCCCTGATGGCATCACTGCACCTTTTACCTTCGCCCACACTCAACCTTGAGATCAAATATACCAAGGTAAGTAGACGCCATTGTCCTCTTCAACACTGGTTCCTTTCTGGAAGAAAGTTCTTTTTAAAAAAAGAACTGATTAATTTGGGGTGGGGAGGTAGCAATAAGCTGAAGGGGGCTAGAGGTCTGTTCTAGTCTGACCAGATCCTGCGACTGAAATCCCAAAGAGACAGCTTTGCACCACAAGGACGCTTAGCAGATCCGCAGAGATCTTGGAAAGCTCCAAACTGGTGCCTGCAGGGTAGGCTCTTTCTTCAACCCTTCTCTGTTTTCTGCTGGTCTAGAATGACTCTCATACATTTATTTCTCTTGCTCCTGATTGTTCAGAGAAAGTTATATGAACACCTTCAACTTTTCGGCGGGCAAAGGAGAGGGTCTTTTTTCCCGGCTTAACTTTTTTTGCCCCTTGGGGCTTCTTGGTTCTTCACAGTTTTAAGCGTTCCAAGGCGTCCTTTCTGCCAGATTGTTGTACGTTGGACGAAGTCTCTGGACTGATTTTGCCCTTGAATTGACATTGTTGCTGGTGCCTCTTTTTTTCCCGGTAGGAAATTGTGAAGCCGCAAAGTATTAGTGCTTACTTCAAAAAGTGCAAGAAAACTAATAATATTATAGCATATCTCTGATATCTACCAGCATTTCATTTGAATTATGGAGAAAATGTCTTTTCTTCTAGGAACCTTAGAAACAAGCATTTAAGTGTATATTAGCAGGTTCACTTTAGAGTTCAAGTTTTTTATAACAATTTTTGACATCTTGGGATCCAAAATCTAGAAGGGTTTTTCATTCCTAACATTTAAAAATTACACTTTCTCCTTTTAACTATTAATCGTTCTTTCAATTCCTTTATACTTTTTTTCTCCATCGAAAATTGTTAGCTCAACATTAAACCATACTTCCAGGGAGATTTGTAACTGACATTAAAAAAAAAAATAAAATAGAGGGAAGAAATACTATGACAAATTTCTTGTAATTGGGTGTTAAAATATTCTCCTGTTCCTGCGTTTAGTTATTTTGTTTAATGATTTACTTCTAAAAATAAGTTTCACCTTTTAATTTCTTATTTAAGAGGCCAGCGCTGAGCGGTGTTTTCTGGCAAGCTTTTGACAGTGAAGTACTGTTTAGTATGAAAATCAGTTGTTATATTCCACATTGAGATTTATGGTAAATAAAAAGTACTGGATTGAAGTGTTAAATTAGAAGTGTTTCACTTGTATTGAGTTTCAGGCACTAAATGAGGATAATGCATATTATGAATGGCAAATGGATTTCATCTACCTGTTAGGTTTAATGGCGTTGTGACAAATCAGGAAAGAGAGGTAGAATGAAAAGTTATTAATGGCTACAGCTATTTCACCATTTTTGCGTAACAATTGTGCCAAACCTTTCTCAAATTTTGCAAGTAAGGAACCAGGGAGGGGGGCAGGGAGGAGAGAGAGAAAGATTTCCAAACATCAAAGTTGTAATGAATAGCAGATCCCTAGCTTCCTCAATATTAAAATAACACTTTAATTAAAAATAAGAATTAAAATCTAATTGTTTTCAGTGGCTATGGACTAGAGAAAAATAACCATGGCTTTATTGGCGCATTAAAACATTTTTTAAAATCCCTCACTGGCCTTTTAGGGTTTGGCTTTTACTGGTCTATTTTTGGCCACTTTTTCTCTACTGCCTCCTCAGAGGGCTAAAGTCAGGGCTGGAGCAGGTATCTGTCTCAAGTTTTAATTTTGAGACTCCTTGGGTTTTCTTGTTCAGCTGGACTCTCCCCCCTCTCTCTCCTCCCTTTTCCTCTCCCCTGCCCGATTCTGTAGGAAAGACAACTGATTTATAGCTAATTGGAGCCTTTAATGTGAAGTCTTGGCTAGAGAAGACTTTTATCTGGTATCCACTTTCCCACTTATTACAAAGAAAAACAATTAGAAATGAAAAGAATGGATTGCAACCTGATTCTTTAATTTGTGGGGAGGAGGCACTTCATTTCTTCTGTGACAAACAGCCCCCATAAACACTAACACTAATCCAAAGGAAAGCACTTTCCCCCAAACTTGTAAAATCAGATTATCTGTGAACATTCCCAGCAGCTTTACTCCTCAGGTCTTTAGCCTGGACTCCTAAACTTGCGTATATTCCAAGCAGTGGGGTAAAACACTGCTTAAAATCCTGAGCACAAGCTACAGGGAAACTTTTTTTTTTCTCCTTTTCCAATAATTTAGGATTGTAGTTCCTTACCCAAGATAAAACAAGGAATAAGGGAAAAAAATAGCCATTCCAATGATGTCCTGAATTCTAAAACAAAACAAAACTCAATCAATTTGCAAATATTAGTTTCAAAAGATGATCTAATATAAAACAGATAATTAGGAAAAATGATCACATTAGGAGCCTCGAAGATAAAGGCACAAATTTAAAGTATCATGTTTTTTTAGGATTCATTAGCATTCATAGAACAGGCCTTAGATTTGGATTATCTTCAGGCACTATGTGATATGAAAGGAAAAAGTCCCTTAAAGAACCATTTTGCCATCTCAAGTTGATAAATCTTTGTGATTGATATTACCTGTAATTTTCTCTACCCTTTGGGACCATCATATGTCACTACATGCAAACCAATGCTTAGATTAGGATAGCTAGACATTTCAGTGTGCATTTAGAGTAATTTTCATTTATCAAAAGATATTCATTTTTCTTTCTAAAATAAAATTTTGATTTTCCCCTGTTAATAGCCTTTTATTTAAATGCTTATCCAGGAGAGTTAAGATGACTTGGCTAAGGCAGTTCTGCTAGTTTAGGACAAAACTAGGAATCTCTCTCTCTGTCTCTCTGTCTCTGTCTCTCTCTGTCTCTCTCTGTCTCTGTCTATCTTTCTCTCTCTCTCTCTCTCTCTCTCTCTCTCTCTCTCTCTCTCTCTCTCTCTCATATCTGTCATCCATCTGTCCTTCTGTTTGTCTGTCTATCTATCTATCTAATCTACATCTTAACAGACATTTAAATTCCAGCTTTGGGATACTTAAGGGAGTGGAGGTTCAGTGATTTTGACCCCCAATCATTACTTAGGTTGCTGCAAAGAAAATCTTTAAAGCTTTTCATTGACCGTAAGGAGGTGAAAACAAAAACCCCAATCAGAAGATGTCACTGAAAGCTCCATTATCTGTAGTAAGAATGATGTCCCATAGCACTACTCCTTTTTGAGGTGGGGATCTATTCTTACTTAATGTCTTTTCTTAGTTCCATAAAATAGTTACTTAGGGTCTAAGGGTTTGGGTTGATGCTGTTTGGGGGTGTGTGTGTGTGTGTGTGTGTGTGTGTGTGTGTGTGTGTGTGTGTGTGTGTGTGTGTGTATGTGTGTGTGTGTGTATAATGATTCTAAACAGAGGGGAATGCACAAAAGAGAAAAAAGCCACTAGAGAAGGAAGAAGGACCCCTGATGCAGTAGTATTAGCAAGGAACCAGTTTGAGGGGAAAACTCATCTGTTTTCTACAGGGACATCTCGGCAGTTAATATGGAGTTTTAGTTAACTTTAAAGTTTGCTGGACTCAGGATTTAGAACGCCCTCGTTTCGCAGATGAAAAAATTGTCATCCAGAGAAGTTAAGTCACTTACCCAGCATCACACAGCTGATATGTGGTAGACTTTAGCAGAACCAAGGCCTTCTGAATTGAAATCCATATTCTTTTGTACTACACTGTCCTTGTCACTAATAATAAAACCCTATATTTAATAGATTTGATTTTAGACTGTTGTAAGCATATGATAAGGCAATGATAGCCAACCTGGAGTATACATACCTCTCACTCCCCTCCCTGCTTTGGAATTACCAGAAGCCTTTCTAGAGGGCATGAGAAATATTTGGTAAATAATTATATTATCCTATTGCAATATTTCAAAAATAGTGGTGTTAGATGAAAAAATGTTATATACCCAATAAAGTTTTCCTTTATGAAATTAATTTCTTCATGTTATTTCATTTGTGTGTGTGTGTGTGTGTGTGTATATCTGGCAAACTCTAAATTATTTCCTTTTATAATGAATAGGGAGTAACAGAAGGTTTACTAATAATTAAGGAATATGGGAACTAAAAAAGCTTGGGCTATAATTGCTAAAGGCATGGGATCTTTTTTGTGTCATGGATCTCTTTGATAGCCTGTTGTGAAGCCTATGGATTGCTTTCTCAGAACAGTGTTTGGATTTTTAAAGATTAATAATAGAAAGAAATGCTAAATTTCAGTTTGAGATTAGTGAAAGTAAATATCTAGATTTCCACCCCCTCTCCTCCATCCAAATTCATAGCCCCTATGTGTAATCTATCCGTGAACTCTTCTGGAGTCTGTACATCCCATGTTAAGCACTCCTATTATAGGTGAACAAATACTGAATTATCATTGATGGATGCTTCCCTGAATAATTTGTGCCACTAAGACAATTTTTTCCAGATCCTAGTAGGAGTTGTTTTGGGCAACTTGTTCTTTTCCTCCTTATACTTTCTCTTCCATCATGGTCACTGCTGGGCATTAATAGCTTTCCTCAATAGGCTAATGATCTATATATCACTTTTCTCCTGAGAACACATGAGTTCAGAACCTATTTCCATCCATATGTCATTTTAATTGTTCCAACATGTGTTATGTAAGACATGTAGGTGATAAGTTTAATTGCTGTTGTATTATCTAGATTAATTAGGACCTCCTGAAAAGGCCTAGCAAGCCAAAATTAATGCTACATTTGTTGGCACTCTAGAAAAATTATTTGAATTGTTGTGCATCCTTCTTAGAGACGCTGATGGAACAGTTTAAAGCCTCATAAAGTAATTAATCCTTTTAAAAAAAATAAGTGCAGAGGATCGAGGAAAGAGTCATTGTTGAGTTATGTGACATATTTTTATTACCATCGACCATCATATAAACCCTTGTCCATACACGGTGGAAACTTTGTTGAATTGCATTAAATTCCAGCATCAGGTTCATTGGGTGTGCCTGACTGTGCCATTCCTTGATCAGAAACCCTAAGCGGCTTCCTATGGCCTTGAGGAAAAAATTCGAACTCCTTGGTTGAACATTGTAAGGCCCTCCACTAATATCATATCATATCATATCATATCACATCATATCATATCATATTATATCATTAACATATCATGGTATATGTTATACTGTGTTAAGTTGTATTATATAATATCATATAATATATCATATATGTGATATATATCATATTACATTTTATTATATTATATCATCTGTTCCCTCACCATACTTGTACTCTCCCACCTCCACGGACCATTCCCTTGGCTCAAATGTGCTTTTTCTATGTCTCACCTCTTAAAATCTGTATTTTTCTATCAGGGTTAGTTCAGACAGCACCGTCTCTATGAAGCCTTCCCAGCTTCTCTCAGCGAAAAGCAATCTACCCCTCTTCAAATGTTCTTATACCATCCATCTTTGGCCTGGTTCTTGTCTGGCTCCTTCCTTCACTCCTTTGTCACATTCTACCTTGAGTCTTATTTGTTTGTATATGGTGATCAGATCCTCCTGGAGGGAAGGTTCTTGGTTGCTTTTTATCTTATGCTAACACAATGAACTTCACAAGTATTTTGTTGAACTGAATTGAAGGGGAAAGAGAAAAAAGAGAAAAGTAGAAGCCATTGGAAGAGGGACAGAAGAGGAAGAAGAGGAAGAGGAAGGAGGGAACACTTGTCCTAAGGGATTGATCTAAGAATCCAAAAATAATTTAGCAGGCCTCTTGTTTGGTTTTTGCTAGTAGACATCTGAATTTGCCTTCAGGACCTACCACACAGGGTGTCTGTGAGGATCAAATGAGATCCTGAATGTAAAGTGCTCTGTAAACCTTTAAAGCCTATATAAATGTCGGCATACCAGTATGTTCCACATACATGAATGTAAACTCTGGGTTTAACCTGGGACTTTGAAATGTTTAAGCTACAGCTACATAGACTTTTTACTAGGAGTGTTACAATAAAGAGTAATTTCTTTTATTTCAATTCAATGAGTTTTATATTGTTTTAGTGCTCATTGAACTGTGTTAACACTAGTAATAATAATTTTAAAAAAAGGATGTTTTGTCCAGTCTTGGATGGCAAATAGAAGAAATTTAAAATATTTTACCTGTCTTCAAGGAGTATAAAATCCTGTTAGAGGAATTCTGGTTCAAAATGCAATATGGATGAAAATTGGAGAGACTGAAGTTGGACCCGAAAAAGGAGTAGTAGATTGATCTTCCTCATCAGGGTCTTGGCTTCTCCATCAGTTAAATAAAGAGATTAGGAGAGAATTTGGAACTCAAAATTTTAAAAAAATGAATGTTAATTTTTTTACATATAATCAGGAAATGTCTAATGAAATAAATAACCTTGTATCTAAAAGCTCAAAAAAATGAGGAAGTTGGTCAAATGGTTTTAAGATACCCTCTAGGTCTGGGTCTGTGATCCCATCCCTGGTCAGCCTCTATATAAAGATAAAAACTTTGGAAGTTTCAGGAAGTTCTTATTTTCTGACAAAACATCCACTTTGTCATCTATTAATATGCAAAGATTATAGACCACTCTGTCTGTCTTAGAACTGAGGTGCTGGCATTTATGCCTTTCCTTTTTAAAAATTAGCACTTACTAATACTCCTGTTTTTGATGCAACTGTGCAGAGACTCCTAGGGTCAAGTATCCTGGAATCGCCCATCATGGGAGGTGTCTTTAATGACTAGTAGAAATTTGTACGTTCTACAGGACCTTACAGCCCTAAGAATGAGTATTACAGTGATAAATTACTCATGCATTTTTAGATTTAATTTAGATTTATATTTAAGTTACATGTATTTGTACAATTTAAACCACTTTCATTTCTGGGTTTTGGTTTTTGTTTTGTTTCATTTTTAGTAATTTCACACCAACTCAATGAGGCTGGTATTGCAGGGATGAGAGTTTTTGTCTTGTTTGTAGGGAAAGGGCCAGGATTGGTTGTTTCTTCCTACTGCGGAAGCTCCCCTCATCATTCTATAACTCCTTTGCCATTTATAACATTAGGGGATTTCCGGGAACACTGACAAGTCCTGACTTACTCCATGGTCGTATAGCCAGTATATGTCAGAGGCAAGACTTAAGCTTGCCCTCCAGTCACTAGATCACCCACACTGCCTCTCTGGGGCTGGTATTATAATAGCCATGTGACAGAGATGGGAATTGAGACTCAGAGGTTAAGTAACTTGCCCAAGGACATGCAATGAATTAAGGAACTAGAACCCACTTCTCTTGAGCTAAGACATGTAGTTTAGTAAATTATGTTGCCACACAGTTATGGACATTTTCAAGATCTTGTGGAACTACACTTATTAGTTCACTTCTTTAAAAAAAAATTCAAGTGACTTTTTTTTCTATTAAGTCTTCAGAATAAGAGATGGTAGGTAACCCTTCTTCATGAGGTTTTAAAGTATTCAGACACGGTCACGGGGGCATAGATGGAGGACTGCAAGGGACCCTAGATGCCATCTAGTTCAATGCCCTCATTTTCCAGCTGAAAATGGCCCAGAGAGGTGAAATGATTTGATGGGGGCATGACACAGGCGACAACAACAATAGCAACAATCATAAACATATCTAATGTTTATTTAGTGCCTTTGATTGCCAGACACTAGTGCTTTTATAATTATCTCATGTGATACTCATAACAACCTTTGAGGTAGGTGCTTTTATTATCCTATTTTACAGATGAGCGAATGGAGGCAGAGGGTGAGTGACTTGCCCAGGGTCACACAGCTAGTCAGTGTCTGAGGTCAGATTTAAATTTAGATCTTCCTGACTTCCAGGCCTGGCATTCTGTCCACTGTACCACTGAACCATCCCTGTAAGGTAGTAAGTGCCAGAGCCAGAATTTTACCTTGGATCCTCTGACTCCGAAATCCAGAGAGCTTTCTATTCTACTTACTGCCATTACGGATCTAGAATCCATGTGACCTGAGCCCTGATGTCTTGTTCTGTAAGCCATATGGACATTTATTAATGGACATCTTTACTTGATAAACTATTCTTATTGTTCATTTCTAAAAAAAAGGAAAACAAAAACCCAATGAGGCAAATTCTTGGTTGTGTTCAGACAGATGTTAACTCACTACTTGACTTCTTTCTTTTCAAAACCCTAGCCCTTGTGAATTTCACCACTGGCCAGACTCTCCTGGTTTATGTGTTTGGGAAGGGCTCTCAACCAAGAAGAAATTCTCGTTTGAAAGACCAATTGGAATGTTTCACTACTCTTTTCTCCCTATCCAGGCTTGCTTTACTCTCAATAGCTTTTCCCAAGAACTGGACATGAGATTTATTGGTTTTTCTAGGATGCGATAAAAATGAATGTTTGTGACTCAACATTGTCTATTTTTTCTTAACTTAGGGAATCCTCTGTTCTTTTCCCTTGTTTTAGTTGCCTTACTTTCAGAAGTGGTTATCTTCTCTGTTTTCTGTTTCATAGAGGTAGTAAATGGGAATGGAAAGAAAATTAGCCTTGGAGTCTGGAGTCCTGGATTCTAGTCCTGCTTTTGCTACTGCCCAGCTGCATGACTTTGGGCAAATTGTCTCTCTTAGGCTCCATTTTTTCATCTGTAAAATGTTCAGAGCTGAACTAAATAACTTTAAGGAAGAAGTTTTCAGAATGATTGGATGGCAGGACAAGGAAGAGATCAATAGTTCTTACGCTAACTTTGATATATTTGGGGATATTTCCTTACTGAATATTCACATTATATTGAGTAAGAAAAAATACTCTTTCCATCACATCACCAGGTTGGTCTCATGGACATAGTATTGAATTTGGAGTTAGACATCTGGGCTCAAATCCTTTCTCTGCTACTACCCATGTGACTTTGGGGCCCCAATTTTTTCAGCTTTAAAACACTCAGAGGGTTTGAGATTAGATGAACTCTCAAAGTTTCTTCTATTTCTAAGGCTATGATTGTGTGACCATTAGTCACACATAGTCATACACATAACTGAGGCAGCTAGGTGGCACAGTGGATAGAATTATCAGCCCTGGAGTCAGAAGGACCTGAATTCAAATTGGACCTCAAACACTTACTAGCTGTATGACCCTGGGCCAGTCATTTAAACCCTGTTGGCCTCAGGGTGGCTAGGTGGCACAGGAGTCAGGAGGACCTCAGTTCAAATCCGGCCTCAGACACTTAATACTTACTAGCCATGTGACCTTGTGCAAGTCACTTAACCCCAATTGCCCTGCATTCCCCCCTCCAAAAAGCAAAAAAAACCCAAAAAAACCCAACTCTGTTTGCCTCAGTTTCCTTGTATTGAGAAATAGGGATAATAATAGTACCTGCTTCTCAAGGTCGTTGTGAAGATCAAATGAGATTATAATTGTAAAGCACGTAGCACAGTGCCTGCCCCATAATGACTATTATTTATTATTATTATTGTTGAGTGTCAACTGTTCCTGGGCTCCCTCCACACTCTGAGCACTGAAAAGCTCCATGGAAGCATATTTAGTAGCGAATAGTGACAGGCCTGGCACATGTGATAACAGCTGATAACAGCTCTTCTCGTAGAGGGGCTTCCAGCAGAGTCTGGTGGTTTGTACGGGAGGTGCTTTGGAAGGACACAACTCTCCCAGAAGCAGGGTCCCCAGCCCCTTCGCAGCGGAGAGGCCATCAGAGGTGCTCCATGCATGTGCTACGTTACCCCAATGTACGTGAATGGGATGCATTTTGAGGGTAATCCTGGGGATGGAGGGAGTGCCTAATTTTTTTCCTCTCCTTCCCTGCTCCCCACCCCTACTCTCATCCCATTTCAATGAGGAATACCATGGGTAGATTTTGATCAATTCAATTGTATAATTCTCTCCACTTCTGAAAGTTATATGATATTTCTCTGAATTTTGTGTGTCCAGTTTCATAGATTTAAAACGAAATGAATCTCAGAAGTTGTTTCATCCAACCTGCTGATTTCACAGCTAAAGAAATTGAGTGGAGAAAGGAATGACTTGCTTACTATCACACAGCTCTTGAGTGACAAAATCAGTCCTTGATCCCCGTCTTTGGATTATAAAACTAGAGCTCTTTTCCATCATACTGAACCAGGGGCGGGGAATCTGTGGCCTCGAGGCCACATGTGACCCTCTAGGACTAGGTCCTCAAGTACAGCCCTTTAAGGCCGCATGTGACTTCTAGGCTCCAGGTTCCCCACTCCAGTTACACTTTCACCTGGCAGCTGAGTGGTGTAATGGATAGAGTACTAGTCCTGGAGTCAACAAGACTGGTCTTCCTGAGTTCAAATTTGACCTCAGGCACTTACTAACTGTGTGACCCTGGACAAGTCACTTAACCCTGTTTGCCTCAGTTTCCTCATCTGGAGAGTGAATCAGAGAAGGAAATGGCAAACCACTCCAGTATCTTTGTCAAGCAAAACCCCAAATGGGATCAAGAAGAATTGGACATGACTTAAAAAATAAATTAAAAAAACAACTGAACAACAATAAGGATACATTTTCACAGAATCATTCTGCATTTAAACTGCAAGGGGCCATTTAAATCACCTTATCCAAATCTCAATTTTTATATTAAGTTGAAACTTAAAGAAAAGTCATTGACTCTTGCCCAAGGTCATATAGTAAGTGGTAAAGTCCATTTTTGAAGCCAGATATTCCAATGACAGGCCCAGTGTTTGTTCCACTTTGCCACCATACACTAAGAAACAATCACATGAGGACACACACCCATACCCATTTTAATGTTTGCAAAGGGATCAATCGATAGATATTAGTGGCATTACTTCTAAGACCAATGTGTCTTCTGGATTAGAATGTTCTGCAGATAAAGTTTGACACTGTCATCATTGCAGACTATTTTGACTGCTTATTGTAGTGTTTTTATGTGATGTTTGTGAGTGAATGAAAAATACCCACTGTTGTATGTTAATGCAATGCAAGGTCAGAAATGTGTTAGTGGCCTACTATGTGCAGGCTGCTGTGGGGAGTGTACAAATTAAGTGCTGTGTGAAGTGTGAGGAGGGAAATCCTTCTGAAACAGGAGAGGATGGGGAGCTTCCGAGAGGAGATGACACTTACATTGGTTTTAAAAGAATGGGTTGAGAGAGGGTGGAGTAAGTAGTCTGGGTAAGAGTTTATAGGCAGGCACATATTTCATATCAGTGAGCTATACAATATCAGTAAGTGACCTTAGGAGTCAGCTTGTATCAGAACAGGAACTCCCTCAACAACAAACATCTCCGACAACTCATCACATAGCCTTGGCTTATAGACTCATTGAGGGGGAACCCAAGGGATCAAAGAATTATCTAGTTTGGCTAAAACATGAAGGTCCTGGAGGGAAATAATATGAAATAAGGCTGGAATCCTAGAGTGTCATGAGGATATGGAGGTTGTTGAATATCAAGAAGAGAAGTATGACTTTTTTTTGAAAGGCAATAGGGGATCACTTAAGGTTTTTGAGCAAAGGAATTACATATATGCCAAAGAAAGATGATTTTGGTAGCTGTATGAAGTGAGATGCCACAGTGAGTAAAGTGCCAGACCTAGTGTCAGGAAAACTTCAAATCTGGCCACAGATACTTACTAGCTGTGTGACCCTGCACAAGTCACTTAACCCTGTTGGCCTCAATTTCTTCATCTGTAAAATGAGGTGAAGAAGGAAATGGCAAACCACTCTAGTATGTTTGCCAAGAAAATCCCAAATAGAGTCACTAAGAGGCAGCACTGGAAAAGGACTAAACAACATGAACAATGCACTGGAGAGGGTAGAGTATTATAGACATTTTGAATAGAAAAAGGACTCTAATCAGAAAGGTGAGACTTCCTACGATTGTAGAAAAGTGATAGTTCATTTGTAAAACATAATGGGAGATTTGAAGTAACTTTTGCTATAATTTGTACTAATAGCACTACTATTTTCATTAGCACGATGAATATTGGCTAAGTGAACCAACATCCATCTAGTTAGCTTCCTTTTTTTGTGTGTTTTTTTGGAGGGGAGAAGGCAAGGCATTTGGGGTTAAGTGACTTGCCCAAGGTCACATGGCTAGTAAGTGTTAAGTGTCTGAGGTGGGATTCGAACTCAGGTCTTCCTGACTCCAGGGTTGGTGCTCTATTACTTGCGTCACCTAACTGCCCCAAGTTAGTTTCCTCTTAATTTGTTTTCATAGGCCAGTTATTTCTGGAGTAAAATGTGTTGGTTGGTGTAGTTTGTGATAGATCTTGAAGGAGTTGGAGTTAGAAGGATTGTAGAGATCATCTACTCCAAGGAACTCGTTTTACAGATGAGGAAACTGAGGCTGAGTGATGAAATGAATTCCCAGAAGATCACAAAAGTAGAACAACCAGGATTCAAGCAGGATTTAATTTTTTCCTATGTATCCCCAGCACTGTGCTGTGGAAATAGTAGGCTCTTAATCAATAACTATATTAAACTGGCCTCAGTCCTCTGACTAAACCCCATATGCCTTCCACTAGAGGTCCCAGGTAGTGCTATTTAATAGACATAGATTTGAGTCCCCACCAATTGTGACCTCAGGCAAGTCACCTTTTCTTCCCTGAGTAACAGTTTCAGAAGAATCATAGATAGAAAGCTGAAAGGGTCTGACCTCTCCATTTTACAGCTGAGGAAACTGAAGCCTGTAGAGGTTTAGTTTCTTGTTCCAGGTTACACAGGTAGGAAGGGTCAGAGGCAGGATTTGAACCTAATTCCTTTTACTTCTAAACGAAGACTCTTCCCTCTGTGCCTTGTTACTTTATTGGTGAAATTGAGGATAATAATATGTATATACATACCTTCAGGGATGTTATGAGGAAAGATTCACTGGAAACCTTTAGGTGATATCCAAATGTGAGTTATTACAATTATTGATCTTGGTTATAATTATTTAAAGTAGCAATTTTGCATGTAGGATCATAAGAGCAGAGACTTGGACCTGAAAGGGAGCATGGAGGTTAACAAATTCAACTCCACTCGTTTTGAAGATGAGGAAAAGTTAGAGTGATTTGTCCAGAGTAGAATAGTTTAGTAAATGCCTGAGGCAGGATTTGAACTCAGGTCTTCCTGGATCTAAGCCCAGGATTCTATCCATTCGTGATACCATTTCGCTGCCATCTATCCAATTTCACTTAGAAGCTGGGACCTCTGAAGCTGCTGGAAGCTGGTACATTTTGCACAAACTCTTTTCTCTTCATCTTTCCCCCACATTTCCTTTTATGTATGGTCTTTTCCAGTATATAATCAGATTTGCAATTTCCAAAATAGACACTACTGTAGAATTACAGAATAAAGGCGGATGTGTTCCATATTGTCTTTTCTGAGCAGGTCTCTTATTGAGGCTTAACTACAAAATCTACCATGTTCTTTGTCCCTCAGTGGAAATGGCTGTGTCAGAGAAATGACTGAATGGGATAAGAATGATCTGAATTTCTTGGCTCTATCAGAACTCTAATATCTTTTCAATTACTTTTGGGAGGTGGTGGTGGTATATAAAAATTAACATTTTCCTGGGGAAAAATTCACAGTGGACTCTCTCTTTTTCTAATGAATCTGCCAGAAGTTGCTTTCGCTAGAAATCTGACCTCATATTCTCCAGATTTTTCTCCCCTTATACTTTCAGAAAGAGCATATTGCTCCATCCCTTTGTCTCTTTACTTCTCCAATACAAACATCTTCTCTCTTTTCCTCACTTTTCCCCCCTCTTCCATCTCCCTCTGCCTCAATGCATCTCTCTTAAAATGAGCCTTTGACATCTCATTTCTAGGTTAGAATAAAGTCTTTACCTGTTTTCACAGAGCAGGCTGAGCCTGGGAACCTTTGTGGCCATCAGCTCTTCCAGCTGTTTGCCTAAAATGCTCCTTAGGGAGGCCAAAAGCAATGAACCTGGAATAACCACATTTGACTTCAGGGAGCCCTCTTGAGAATTTAGTAATTACTTAATGGATTGAATTGGCGACATATACTATTCCAGATAACAGCTTGGGTTACATTAAATTAACCTTCACAAATGGGTATTTATTGGTGTACTCTTAAAAGACTACATGTGTTGGCCATAATTGCTCTTCCATGCTTCTCCATGCTGATGGGTATTTGTACTGTCTGAGTGAAAAATTTCTCAGATTAAAGCCTGGGTGGTAGTTTGAGCCATTTAGTGGTGTGTGCCATTGTGTGAAGCACATTGAGCATAAATCCTGTCTTGTAAACAGCAGGGAGACTAAGGAGATTTGCCCACATTCTGGTGTCATTACTTGGAGTTCCAGCAGAGAAAAGGAGGAGACTATTTGAGAAACAAACGTAAGATACAAAGAGATGATGAGTATGAGAATTCTAGGACGTGTCCTATGGAGGAGCAATCAGTGTTGGGGACAGGCCTGGATGTATCCACACACACACACACACACACACACACACGTATTCTTTGTGGATTGACACTGTTTGTCTGGCCAACAAAAGGTGGGGGGAGAAACAAGTGTTAGGCTTTTAATAAACACTTGTGGACTTAACTGTCTTGCTTGAGAGAGATATGAAGAACTTGTTTTTATATATGTCCTTAGTATAAAGAACAAGGGATAAGTTTTTAAAAATTAATGGAGGCAGTTATGATCGTGGTGATGTTTTGCTTGGGTCTAAATTTTGTAGCCATTTTTCCTACTTTTATAGAGATCTTTAATTTTTTTCCTCCAGCACGTTCCTAATATGACTATTTGTTGTATATCCAAATACTTAAAAGACTTTTCCTAACTTTGTCAAATATGGCTTTATTTTCAAGATGTTTTAATGCATAATGCAACTACAAGAGGGTTAATTTTCTTTTAATATATTGTTTGTAGAGTCAGAACCAACCTTAGAAATAAGACAAGACTGTAATCTCAAGGATAAAGTATTTTGGAAACAAATTGTTATTGCTTCCCTCACCCTCAAGGCACTGTAAGATTAAGGATCTACCCTGATTTTCTGTATTTATCTAAACCTTGTGGCTCCTCTGGAATCTAGAACACTGCTCTGAATGCAGTAAGTAGGTGCTTAGTACATACTTTTCAAATAAAATATTTTCTTTAATTCAGTTGCATCTGTCTATCTGTTGTCCCTGCCATAAGAATCCCTTCAGAGAAATAGGGACAGGAAGACCTGGTTCTAGTCCCAGCTCTACCAAACCAGCTGTCTGCTCTTGGACAAATCATTTCCTCTTTGGGTCCCCTTTCCTTATCTGTCAAATGAAAAAAGGAGGGGTTAGACTATATGATTTATGTAGTCCCTTCTTATTTTCAAATCCTATGTCTCCCTTATTCCTTTCCAACCAGAAAGTGGGATGATTTGAAATCTGAAGGAAGCAGGGAGAGGGATATCTTGCATATCTTGTTGAGTTCTTTCTTGATACCACATTTCATTTTGTGTTTTTTTTTTTTGGTTGTTTTTTTGCTTTTTCATAGGGGCAATTGGGGTTAAGTGACTTGCCCAAGGTCACACGGCAAGTAACTGTTAAGTGTCTGAGGTCATATTTGAACTCGGGTCTTCCCAACTCCAGGGCCAGTGCTCTATTCACTGCACCACCTACCTGCCCCAATACCACATTTCTATAATCAAAGAAACCTTGTTAAATATATTCCTCCAAGGGTTTCCATATACTCAGCAAGAAACCTTGAGTAAGTACCACAGGCAGACATTTCTATCTTGTCAGGGAAGTTATCAGTGACATTCTCCCAGTGTAGATCAGATGAAGCTATCCTGTTACTTGAAGCCAGTTGGGAACATATGATTTTCATCTATCCCACAAATTATGGACAAATACTAGGTATTTTTGTTGTTCCCACTGATAACATGTAAGCTCCCCACAGGCAGCAGCAGTTTCATTTTTCTCTTTGTATACCAAGAGAATATCATAATACTGAACACACTAGGACTGCTAGATGGCACAGTGGATAGGGCTCCAGACCTGGTGTCAGAAAGACCTAAGTTTGAATCCTGTCTCAGAAACTTATTAGTTGTGTGGCCCTGGGAAGGAAATTCATTGTTTTCTGTCTCCATTTTCTCATATATAAAATAGGAAGAATAATTTTTGAGTTGTTGAGTTATTTTTCAGCTGTGTGCAGTCCTTCATTATCCCATTTGAAGTTTTCTTGGCAAAGATAAATTAATAAACACTTGTGGACTTAACTGTCTTGCTTGAGAGAGATATGAAGAACTTATTTTTCTCCAGCTCATTTTACAGATGAGGAAATTGAGGCAGAGTTAAGTGACTTGTTCAAGGTCACACATCTAGTAAGTATATGAGGCCAGATTTGAACTCAGGAAGATGAGTTTTCCTGATTCTAAGCCTGGCACTCTATCCACTGTACTTTCTGAGGATAGTCATAGCACATACCTATCAAGGGTGTCGTGAGGATAAAATAAGATAGTATTTGTAAAGCTGTGTAAATGTTATACAAATGCTAGCTGTTAGTTACCTAATAAATGTTCATTGATAGATTAATAGGGGCTTAACAAATACTGAATTGATTGATAGCACTCTTACATGGGTAAAATGTTATAATACTCCATATATAGTATATGATTAGTTTTTTACGTTTGCAAAATTGCTCTGAAATTTGAGTGTGTCAATGATCAAATATATCTTCCATAATGAAAAAACTCACATTTATATAGCATTTATATCACAAAGCATTTTCCATACATTTTCTCATTCAAACTATAATACCACTCCTTAATTTTCTAAGACCAATTTAAACTTTATAAAAGTTTCATTGTACAGCAAAATTTCACCTCTTTTCTAAAGTTTCAGAACTAATGACAGTGTTTTTTGACAGCTGAAGATGAACAATGAAGCTAAGAAAATTCCTCTTTAAATCTCCACTTGGTAGAAAGAGTTGGTGGCAAGCAAAGATTTGCTACCACTTTGCCCTAAACTGTTTAAGAAGTTCCTGCCCTAGACTAAGCTTATGAATACTTTAATGGGCTAGAGAAACTCTATGGTGAGTGAACCTTCCAGAAGCTTATGACCGCGTATTTGCTTCAGTCTAATATAGGCTTTAGTACTTTGCAGGTCAGCGCCACTGCTATTTGTCTCTGACCTAAGAGATCTGGAGTTCTTCACATCAAAACCACATCTTGCTGAGCAGAGATCAAACGTAGGAAGGTAAGGATTCTACCAGTGATTTATCATGCCAGAGAGGGTGATCAGGCCATATGGGGCCACTGCAAATGAAGCTGACATTCCAGCAGTTTCTCATATAGGTTTCTCATGTAGTTATAACCAGATTTTTCTCATGGAAGAATTCTAGTAGCAGTTCCTGTTTCATAGCAGGACTGCCTATAACAGATGGTTTATACCAGTAAGATAAAAAGGAAAGGAAAAAAAACCCAAACACTTCATTTGCCTTGGGACTTGGCAAAATATCTGAAGGTCACTTTAGTACTGTTAATTCGATTTCTAATTCTTTCTTTTCCCTGTTCATTGGGAAGTGTTATCTATGTATTTCAATGTATTGAGTGCCTTAAGACCTGCAAAGCAGAGTCCCTCCCTAAATCTGAGGTATGTCCACTGAGTAACAAGGCTGAATTCACTAGTCACATATCATTAGATTCATTACTTCATCAAATTCAGGAAAACTGGCATTTGATTACAGCAATAATTCCAGAGGGGGGGGAGGGGGGGATGCCTTCACTTTGCTAATAAAAATACTAAACATTCTTAGAGCTTTAAAAGTAGATCATTTCACTATCATTTATTGCATACCTCCTATGTGCCAAGCATTGTACTAGATGCTGAGGATAGGAAGATGACAATGAAAGAAAACATTTTACTTTTAAAGTAGAGATAAAGAGGATGGGCTTTCAGTCAAGTGTCTGGTATTGTCTGGTAATTGATTTTCTAAATGCAACAAAGCAAAACCTAACCTACTCACATACTGTGGTTTTCAGTAATCCCTCATTATTCCCCAGCTTCTTGAGAGCAACATTGACCCGAGAGATGGTCACCCTACTCATGGTTCAGTTTGTATTACATTTACAGTCACCAGACAAATGTTCTGCCCCCTGTGGAGAAAACATTTATTTTTTTTTATTTCAAAGGCAAAGTTAGTGACTGCCTTGGTCATATGCCATGCACTGTGATGTTTCTGACTGATTTCCTTTGTATAAGAAATGAGAAGTGATTCTAAAGTATAAATGAATGATCAGGACATTATTTCCTAATTTAACTGAAGATATGAAGCTAAAACTTGCCTCTGCATTGTTCTTAACATCCTAAAATGATAAGATCTGGATCTCACAGTTTTCACCCAATTCCATTTTCCAGATGATCAAACAAGCGTAGAAAATTTGAGGGACTTGCCCAGTGTCACACAGGTAGTTGTAAGGCCAAGATGTATACTCTGGTCTTTAGACTCCAAATTCCGTTCTCCTTCCTTCTTGGATATTAGAATCTCTCCATAGGTTAAAAGGAATATTGTTTAGACATAGAGAGTCTTCACCAGGGCCTGTGAATTTGTTTTTTAAAAATATGTTGACAAATGTATTTCAATATAATTGCTTTCTGTTGTGATGTTATGTATTTTATGCATTTAAAAACTTTCTGAGACTTTAGCAGATTGCCAAAAGGATCCATGACACACAAAATGGTGAAGAACCACTGGTCTAATGGTTAGAGCTGGGGTTTGGCACCATAATTGATTGTCTTACCCTATAATTAGTGTCTAGGTCTAATCAGCTAATCATTTAAACTTTTGTGGCCTCAGTTTCTATGTCTATAACAAGGGAATCATTATATAAACTGAGAAAAGCCTTTAGGTCATTATCTCTAAGGGTCACACTGAATGAATTTAAGCACACTAAGTCAGATGAATTCCAGTTTTCCCTAGGAGATACATGACCCGTTTTTAAAATCTTTATCTGTGACAAACACATAAAAGAGATTTTAGTTGAAAAAGGAATTGATTGTTTAATAGAAATGAAGGCCAGAGGATCCTTTAAAATCATTGAACCTCAATAATAAAGAATACAGCTGCTAGTAACTGTGCCAAGAAATGTAACAGAAAGTTTGGGTCTTGGCTCAGCCTTGCTGGTGAAGTAAGCAGGCTACAGGTCCATTGTAAAGACTCCCCTAATCTTCTAAAGGAATTGCCCAAACCTCCTAATTTGAAATCATACAAACAAAAACATTGAGATAAGCTGGTTGCTTTTTGAAATGGGGACCCCTGTGGCTTAGAAAATAAACACCTCTAGTCTCCCCCCCCTCCCCCACCCACTAGCCTTTCCGATGCCTCCCCATTTGCAAATGAATAGACCCAGATCCCAGAAAGAGCCCGGACTAATTAAAGCCAGAGAAGATAGGCAAAAGAATATTTGTTTCAGAGCAGAAGACAAAAAGAAATCATGTTAGATTCCACTTTCTCAAAAGAGTGACAGGAGGGAGTCAAAACCCTTTCCCTCGGTTTTTTCTTTCTTTCTAAAAGCAGTTGGATTTCCCACATATCTCTCGCTTTCAGAGCCTGAGGGTCTGACGGGGTGTTTGAACAAGCCTTAGCTGCAGTTACTTCTGTATTAGAACCAGAACTGTTTCCCCAAACTGTGACCTAGAGACCCCAGTAGCCTGGTCCAGATTTTAGGTCACCATCACTGTCTTCATCAGCTACTCCTATTCCCTTTTAGATGTGTTTGTTCTGCGTTCTGTCAGTCGGTTAGGTAGCCGATGAGCATTTATAGCACTTACTATGTGTCAGGAATTCATTGTGTGAGCTAAGTGTTGAAGATACAAAAGCAAAAACATGGTAGTCCCTGACTTCAAGGAACTTACTTACACTCTACTGCAGTTCACAATTCATAAATAACTAGGTATGTACAAGAGACAGGATGGATAAGGTGGTCAAGTAATAGTCTCACATTGGTCACATCCCCAAATGCAGCACAGTAAGGGTCTGTTACATTCATGTATTACCTTTTGTTTAGTTATTTCCCAATTGATGGGCATCTGCTTTGTGCCCAGTTCTTTGCTCCCACCAAAAGTGCTGCCATAAATACAGTGGTGTATGTGGAACTTTTTTTTTTTTTTTTTGGTAAATGACCTGGTAGCAGAATCTCTGGGTCAACTGGTATTTTCATTTAATTTTTTATTCACTCAGCAAACATTTATTAAGTTCCTACTATGTGCAAGACACTCTGCTAGGTATTAGGGGTACACAGGAATACAGTCCTTATGTGTATAGAAGCAGCAGTTCTCAACCAGTGAGTTATGTTCAATTTGCAACAATGAAAATACATCCTGTATGTATTTTCAGATATTTACATTACGATAAATCAGATATTTACATTACGACTCATAACAGTAGCAAAATTACAGTTATGAAGTAGCATTGGAAATAATTTTATGGTTGGGGTCACCACAACATGAGGAACTGTATTAAAGGGTCGCAGCATTAGGAAGGTTGAGAATCACTGGACAGAGGCGTATGTAGAAGTAAAAAAGACTGTAAGTTCTTTGAAATCAAATACTATATTTTTCTCTAATTAAAAAAAAAATCTTTACCAGCACCTACTAGCATGAGACTTTCTCCACAGAAGGCACTTTATAAATATTTGTTGAATTGAATTTCATGGGACATATAGGAAATAGTTTTTTATTACCTTTTGCAAAAGCCTGTGATAATATTAGAATAAAATTATAATTAATAATATTAGAATAATAGCAGTTAGAGTTCAATTGGTGCATTGTAGTCCAACCCCCTCATTATACAGATGAGAAAATTCAAGTCTGGAAAGGGTAGTAAGTGACTGGAGTTTTCCAAACCCTAATCCAGTTCTCCATCCACTATACCATGAATTGCAAGCTTCCAAATGAGAAGCTATTTTGTGCTGTATCACTCTCAGGAGAATAATAAAATCCTTTTGTTATTGTTGTTGTTGTTGTTCCTGTTTGGGATATGAAGGGCATTTCCCTTTAGTGGGAAGAACAATGAAGTCATTTGACCAATTATATATAGGATAGGTTAGCTTATTACTAGGCCTCTGGCCATCTTCTTTGATAACTCTGTTCCTTTCTTTGACTTAAAAAGAAATAGTTCATTTTCAACACAATTAAGTCATATTGGCTGCTGGTTTGCCATCTGGTCATCTCCTAAGGACTGCAAGGCAATTGGGAGCAAATTTGACAGGATTCAGCTTTTTCGAACATAGTCGATTGAAAGTCTTCCTGTAAATCCTTTAAAAGATTTTCCATTTTAAAAATACATTTTATTATTGAAATAAAACTTGGCAAAAGATTTGGTAAAAATAGAAAACCATCAACACCCAGTCTTTATTAATAAAAATGTCACATGTTCCTTACTCTTGCCTTTCCCTAAAGCAAGGGATATTATCTCCTCATCCTGGTAGACTTTTATGAAGGACATATGCCAATCAGTTGGTTCAATTCTGATTGGTTTTCAGAGTAAGTCCCCTTTGGTCATTCTTCAAAATGTCTATCTTAAGACACCATATATTAAACTATCTACTTCATATTCCAGGTCTTTCCCTGTGGAGACCAGGAGTTCCTTCTCCATCAAGGCTTAGGAACCATGGGATCATGGAGAGAGAGTGGGAAGGACCCTCAGGGACCATTTGGTCCAACCTCTCCTTTTACAGAGAAGGAAACTGAGGCCCAGAGAGTTTCTATGACTTCTTCAGGGACACCCAGCTAGGAAGTAGCGGAAGTGGGAACTGGCAAACTAACTCCCTCAGTCTCATTAAGTTAGCATAATCATTAGAGCTCTTGAGAACATTCCAGAGGAAAGGAAATTAAGTTCCTGAGATAGGAAAGGATATGACATTTCCTGAGCAGGCCCAGGTGCCCGGAGTCTGGGACGTTATGAAATATTTACAAAAGGAAATTACGCTGCCAGATTTTTCAGATGCCTCTGTAGAGTGTCCCCAGCAAAGTGCCATTACATGTTTCTTCATTCCTTTAGCCAAGAGAAGATGCTCAGAGCCAAACAGCTGTGGCTGCTTCATAAAAAAGACTTTGGCACTTGATGCCCTCCCTCTTCCTACCCGTCTCTTCCCCTTCTTCCCCATCCCAAGACTTCAAAGTCAAAGGGACATATGAAAAAGGGATCACTTTGATAGAATGAAACCGTAACCAGCTACTAAATCAGCTGTTTAGAAATTACCATCCATTTCTCCCTTCGCCCAGAACCAGTCCTCCTGTGGGAAGCCATTATGATTTGGATAGATTTTAAAATCCTGTTCCTGGACTGAAAATATATTTCTGGTGTCACAAGAGCACAAAACCATTCTTTATTAAGTCCTAGGGAAAATAATTCCATCTCTAAGGATTCCAACAGCCTGGCTGCTGTCTGTCCTCTGGCAGAATTCTTGCTTCTGCACCTGGGGAGGCTGCAAATATGTCCAAGGGACTCCATCACTAAGCAATATCACATTAGGAATGTAAATCACCACTGTTTCACTAACACATCATGGCTTCAAGAAAGGAAATGAAAAGTTACATTATTGTCACCTGCATTGATTGCTCTACAGAAAGAAAATGACTGGCCAAATTCCCCCTGCTTGGGGTGGAGGTGGGGAGGGAGACAATGAGAATTAGATTCACTGAGCATTAGTCATGTTTTCTGGTGAACCCCCAAGTCAAGACTATTCTCCTGGTCCAAGTTTAATCTCTGGGTAAAGAACAGCAAGAATTTTAATTATGGGAAGAACCTGGACTGAAAACCAGGAAGACGTGAATTCTAACCTTGGTTCTCTTACTAACTAGTAAGTAATCGGAGATCAGTCTCTGGACTATAGTTATCTGTAAAGATAGACTGCAGATCATCTCTGGGGCCCTGTCCAACTTCATGTCAAACCAAAACAACCCTCTATTTATTTGGATCAAGCAAAAAGATATTCCTTCAATAATGTGTTTTAAAATACTGCTATAATAGTTCTTGGCTGTTATAGTTGGTCTTGGCTTACAACATGCTGCCACAACAGGAAACTAAAAACAGTTGTTAGGGTGTGTGTGTGTGTGTGTGTGTGTGTGTGTGTGTGTGTGTACACACACGCGCAGTCCCGCATGTGTGCATGTGTGTATGGGGGTGGGGGAGGTGGCCAGCTGTTTCTGGTGATGACCTGAATATAGATTATAAAATGTTTGTGGTTGGAGTCACCACTTTTCCACCTGGTTTTTCTTCATATCAAATTAGATCTTTCTATGCAATTCCATAAACATTTTTGAGCACCTGCTAAGTGCAAGACACACTGGGGACATGCAGACCAAAATGAAAGATTCTGACTTACTCTGAAGGCATGTACATTCGTGTGTGTGTGTGTATGTGTGTGTGTGTGTATGTCTGTGTGTCTGTGTATGTGTAAAATGAGGTATCCACAGGGTGACCAATTTGGATAGAGTGTTGGCCTCAAAGCTAAGAAAACATGGATTTAAGTCCTGTCCCTGACACTTAATACCAGTGTAACCTTGCACAACTTATTTAAGCTCTTCGTGCTCTGGTTAGCTCTTTAAGATCAGAAATTGCAGAGAAGATGCTGACTATATTGGTAGAAGAAGTTTATTCCCTGGGAGTTTTTAGCAATTTGTTTAAGTAAATATATGAGAAAAGGCTGGAAAGCCAACTTCTTGTGTGGTGGCCCCATGTGGCCCATTGCTCTCCCTGGCATGACAAATCATTGCTTGAATCCTTACTTTCCTACAGATGTATTTTATATTGGCTCACTTGTGAACATGTATTTCCCCAATAAAGCTCTTTAGGGTGGGGAAGTCTATTTCATATTTATCTATCAATTCCCAGTTCCTTGTACTACATAATTTCAAAGGTGGAAGAAATACTAATGACTGTAATAGTCAGAAAAGGCTTCATACAGAAAGTGGTCCCTGACTTATGCTTTGAAAGAGCAGAGATGAAAAGAGAGTATTTTCTGGGCACATAGGACCATTTATGCAAAGGCTCAGAGGTGGGAGATCAAACCTTGTGTTTGGGGAATAGCTATGAGGCAGGTTTGACTGGAATAGTGAATGTATAAAGGGAAATACTGTGCAAAAATTTCTAGTTGCTGTGAGTGTGAAACACTTGGAAAGAGGCCAGAATATATTTGAATCCAGAATATATTCTATGGCAATCATCAATCATGGTTATAAGGAAAGACCACTCTCTAATGTGAATAAACATGATTCTCACAGCCTCCAAGCACTGGTATTATGTTGACATCTGTTTATCAAGTAGCCATTGATGGGGGCATATGGGAGGAAGTCCTTTAGTAATACATGGAACAAAATTTGGTTCTCAGGAGGATGTTCCTCCTAAACAGACCAATTTCTTCATATGAATTCTTTAAAATTATGAGAAGTTAGTATGTGATTATTAGTAGTGAGGGGAAGGAAATGTTCTAGTCACTCACACCAGCCACAGATGACTGAACTGATGTTTGTTGAATTGAGTCAGGTTATTTTGAGTTGGTATCTTCTTTAGCAACTGGGGCAGCTCAGTGGGGTAGCGGATGGAGTGTTGGACCTAGAGTCAGGAAGGTTCAAATGCAGCCTCAGATGCTTGCTAGCTGTGTGAGTCACTTAATCTTGTTTGCCTCAGTTTCTTCATTTAGAAAAAGAGCTGGTGAAAGAAAGACAATACCACTCCAGTATCTTTACCAAGAAAACAACAAATGGGGACAATGAAGAGTAGGAAACAAATAATAAGAAAGCATCTTCTTAAGCAAATTGCACAAACTATTTGGCCAGGTAACCCTGCTCTTCAGGGGTTACAATCTAGCGTGGAAATAAGCATATAAATAGGTAATCTGAAATAAAGTATGATACATACTGCATATCATAATAATAGGTGGTATTTATAAAATGCTTTAAGGTTTGCAAAGGGTTACAAATATAACCTCAGTTTGTCCTAACAACAGCCTTTGGAGGCACACATTATTATCACCATTTTATTTTTATTATTATTATTTTTTATCATTAGTCAATTTGTCTTACTTTTATTAGATGGGAAAATCAAAATAAAAAGGTGAATTGACAGTGGCTAAAGAGGAAATAAAAGAAACTATTAGGAACTATAACATCTAGTTATATGCCAAAAAAACCAAAAATAAATCAAATGAATGAATATTTTTTTTAAGCAAAAGGGAATTGATTTATTTTATGATGGCCCAAATCCCACTGGAGAGAAGAATCATAGGATCAGAGCTCTAGAGCGGAAAGAGTCCTCAGGGGTCATACACACACAAGAGTGGACCAATCTCATCATTTTACAGGTGAGGAATCAGGAATAAAATGACTTGGCCAAGTCTGCAGAATGATTTAGTGGCAGAGTTTGGAGTTAAAATCAGGGTCTATGATTCCAGACTCAATGCTCTGCATTCAGTGGTCTTCCCAACCTCTGAAGCCTGCCCTTGCTAGTTGAGATATGGCACTAAGGGTCATACCCCTCTTGTTCCTGCTTCCTCTAGCATCAGAGCTCAGGATCCTTCCCTTCTCTTCCCCCTCTGTCACTGACAGTGGGAATAGCAAGAACCTTCTCCAGAGTGAGGGAAGGGGCTGCAGCTCTCAGGATCCTTCTTTACTCTGTTCTTAGCTGTCTCTCTCTCTCCAGGAAGCTTCTACTGGCCTTTCTTGCCACTGAACATGAGCTGGGAACAGCAAGAGTTTGTCGCCTCAGATGTTGGGCTCTTCTGGTGGCTTGAGGCAGGCAGCCAAGGCTTGGGCACTTTCCTGTTCTCCCCTCCTCCCTCTGCCTCTTCTACTGTTCACAACTCAACAGAGGAAGAACTTGTGTACTAGAGAGGTGGAAATGTGGGCCTTCTCATGCTTCTTGTATTTGAGTGTCAAATTTTCTTTTCAGTTCTAGTCTTTTCAGCAAGAATGTTTGAAAGTCCTCCACCTCACTGAATGACCATTTTTTCCCCTGGAACACTATACTCAATTTTGCTGGGTAGGTAATTCTTGGTTTTAATCCTAGCTCCCTTGATCTTTGGAATATCATATTCCAGGCCCTTCG